>JAFEMH010001936.1:0-399776 GCA_022495995.1 Adenophora triphylla var. japonica | reverse complement strand
AACTCAACTGATTTATAATTTTATAAAATTTCAGAACTACCCCATCTTCTTCCTCATCGATCTTCCAATCCCCCTATCTCTCACACAAAAGCATAAACCCACCACCACCAGCCTCCTTCGCCGCCCTCCTTTGCCACCTTCAAAGCCCGATTTGCTCAGACATAAAATCCATCTTCATAGCCCAAAAACAAAGCCATTACCGCCATCACCGTCACCGCATCGCCGCCGCCATAAAAGCAGCAGCAACAATAACAACAACAGAAACAGAAACGGATTGATTTCACAGTCATCCAATGGATGACTGTGAACCAAATCAATTTTCAATATCTGTGAGGACCTATTTGAAATTGAACAAAAGCACATTTTGAAGCCAAACCAAACAAAAACCAAATCGTGGAACCAAATCAGAGGACTGCAAATTGTAGATGTAGAGAGAGTTTTTGGAAAGAGAAAGTTAAAGGTTTTAGAGAGAGTCTTGGTGGTGGTGGTGGTGATGATGACGATGGACCTTGAAAAGGAGAGAGAAATTGTGCTAGAGAGTTCAATGTACACTAACTGTTTGTTGTTAGTGCTCGATCCGTCGATCATCGGCGTCGGAGCCAACAACGACACTCCTCACGTCGGACTCTTCCGTCATTCCAACCCTAAATTGGGCGAACAACTTCTTTACTTCATCTTATCCTCCCTTAGAGGCCCAATTCAATCTGCCAAAGTACTTTATTATCTCAATTCATTTCCTTCCCCATTTCCATCCCTTTGTAACTCTTCAATCTGTTTCTGACATTTTGATGACTGTGAAATCAACCTGTTTCTGTTTCTGCTGTTGTTGTTGTTATTGTTGCTACCGCTTTTATGGCGATGGCAATGGCGGTGGCGGTGGTGGCGATAACGGCTTTGCTTTTGGGCTATGAAGAAGGATATTTGGTCTGAACAAATCGGGCTTTGAAGGTGGTGGAGGAGGGCGGTGAAGGAGGCTGGTGGTGGTGGGTTTATGCTTTTGTGTGAGAGATAGGGGGGATTGGAAGATGAGGAAGAAGATGGGGTAGAGAAAGAGAGAGAGAGAGACAAAAATGAGGAAGAAGATGGGGGTAGTTCTGAAATTTTATAAAGTTATAAATCAGTTGAGTGATCATATGGTTAATTTATTTTCAATTTGCATTAAAACAACAACGAAAGAATTTGTATTAAAAAACATACTTCGTTAAGTGACACGTGAGTGGCACATGACCATTTAACGTTTTTTTCTAACAAAATTGGTTAAAAACCCTGAAACGCTAATAATAGAATATGAACTTTGGACTCTATATTGTAATTAATGATAGAATGGGGCCGCCCTAGGAACACCCTCTAAACTTTGGGGCCCAAAATGTCATTCGCTCTTTGACGTATCTTATCTACATTTTAGTTGCATACATGGTACCTGGGATAATGACATCCATTTTTTCCAGTTAAATATATATGTATCGTGCATGTGACCAAAACTTAAAGAGTAAAACAAGAAATTCAACACAAAATCAAGTTAAGCAGCTATTAAGGTTCTAAGTGTAAATATGAAAAGTAGAAGTTGGATTAAATGCATACGTGCACATGCACAAACAGTTGAGCATACGTGCACACACCAAAATCAAATGCACATACATCAAAATCAAACACACATTGTTGCGCACACACCCAAATCAAATGCACATAAATCAAAATAAAACGCACACATAATTAGGTTTAGATCCAAATATGTTCAGATCTTTAAATCTTGAGAAAGAGAAAAATAAAGTAAGTAGAAACATACAAACATGCTCACACGAGGTAACATAGCCTGATTTGAGTGAGACTGTTGTTTGGTGCTTGTTGTCACCGAAAGTAATTAATGGAGGGTTGTGCCGACGTTGGTGCTGAAAGAGGGAAAGAGAGAAATAGAGAATTGTGGCTCAAAGGGGTTTTGTTTTAGTGAAATAGCAAGGAGCATGGGAATGCGGTTATGTTGGAGGTTTTCTTTTTCTTTTTTTTTTTTTTTTTTTTTATACCCAGGATTCCCAGGTTTTGGGACTAATCCCTGACCATCGCACGGCCACAAGATGATCGGAGGTAAATCGCGGGATGTGCTACGTAGGGGGTGGCGGCACCCCTTATACTCAGAGCCCCAAGGAGCCCTCCTACAAGGCATTTACATCACTCTTACATCACCAAATATTTGCTGCTCAATGCCTCGCCAAAGGCATTTACATCACTCTTACAACACCAAATGGCTGCTCCAGCTTTGCACCTGCCAAGATTTGAACTTCCCACACTGAGGATACAAGCCCAGCAATGCCGCTTCCTTAACTGCACGGATGTGCCTCGGGGGGCTCCTAAGGACTCTGAAACCAAGGTAGGAAATTAAGCTCCAAGAATCCCCTTGGGGGGACTCGAACCGGCAACCTCCCCTTCGGAAAGTCACCTTTGTACCTGAAATTACCCGGGTTCGCGCGATGCGAAGGCGGTTGTCTTTCGCGGGGGGTTGGTGTCTGAGACCTCGCTTCATGGGAAGGAACAAAATGAGGAGTCGCCACGCAGTTTTTGTATTTTGAGCCCAAACGTTGAGAAACGGCTATTTGTGAAAAGGTGTCGTTTTTATTGGTAGCAAAAACTTAGGAAAAGACTTTTTTTTTTGAAAAAGGGGATCATTTTTATTGGCAGCAAGCAAAAACGAGTAAAAAGCTTTTTTGTACCAGAGATTATTAGGTTCGGAGGTCAGGTTACGTTTCGGGTAGAGTATGACGAGATCGCCCGAAACGCCTCGCATGACGAGTCTTTCTACCTTTCTCGAAATCGTGTGTGTGTGTGTGTGTGTGTGTGTCTTTTGAAATGGGGGCTTGAATGACAAGCTTAATCTTGGTTTGAATGACAAACGTTGATTAGGTGACTTTTGAAAAGACGAGCGTTTGAATGACAAACGTCGGTTTGAGTTTGAAATGAGCGTTTGCGTGGCAAACGTCGACTTTGAGCCATACGAGTCATTGTTAACGATTTTTACGAGAAAAATGCGTATTAAATGATTTTAGGTATCAAATGGCGGCTTTGACTTTGAGTTTGAAGATGAGCATTCGGAGGCCGAACGTCATTTCGCGCATTTTGAAAGAGAGTTCGACGGACGAACTCCGGTTTTGAACCGGACATTACATTGTTAACGATTTTTACGGGAAAAATGCGTATTAAATGATATGCGATCAACGAATCGGGTTGCGACTCGGACTTTTGAAAAGTAAATACTATCACAATCCAAACGGATCGGACTTGTAAATGACAGTATTTAAAGCGGTGTCAACGGAATCAAACGATCCGGATTCGTAAATGACGATCAACGAGGCCAAACGGCTCGGAATTGTAAATGACGATCAACGAGGCCAAACGGCTCGGAATTGTAAATGACGATCAACGAGGCCAAACGGCTCGGAATTGTAAATGACATGAAAGTAAACGGAACGGGGTCGGAACGCCGTTTTAACCGTGATTACTTCTCTTACGGAAGAGAAGAGGATCGAGGGCTAAAACGTATCGGACCCCCGTTAGACGGAGCGTCTACATTTTGATAACGACGTGTCGAAACTTGGTTATAAGCGGCTGGCGCGTAAACCGAGACGGAACGGAAGATTCGAGAGAGGGAGTTATACCTATGGCTAGGGTCGACTCCTTTGGCTCGGGAGGTGTGCACGGGACACGGAAAGTTATTCGAAAGGTTGTTTCGAAGTTGTAGGGTGCGTATTTGATCGAAATACGAAGGTTTCACGCGAATCGAGACAAAACGGGAGCTCGGGAGGGGTGAAAACCAGTTTGGACCGTGGGGTATGTGATTTTTGGTGTTAAAATCCTCTCTTTGCCTTTGGCTGACAACTTCTATTTATAGGGTGAAAATTGCGGTAGGAGTCGGCCGGACTTGACCGAATTTCGGGGTTTTGGGGATTTTGGAAATGCAGGGGACTTCTTGGCAATTTCGGGAAAAGTGCACGGTGAGTCCGTGGGACTAGGCTTGCAAACCAGGGGTATTTTGGTCTTTTGGCCTTGATTTGTGATTGACGAGTGACTAGAGGGAGGTGGCATGCGGGACCACGTGTCTGTGACTCACCGAAGTGTGGGAGTTCGTTCCCCGGTCCGGTTTTGTCCGTTTTTTAAAATAACAGTCAGGAAATGTCAAACGCCCGGAAAGTCTTAGGAAAATGCGTTTTCGGGGAAAGCCATACTTTTACGTGAGATGTCACGTGCTAAGTACGGTTCGGCGTCGGGATGCGGGCGATCCGGGGACGTCTCGTTAGCACAGCAGCGGGGAGTTTAACGAGTTAGGTTAACACTGGAGCGGGCCGATTAACGGATTTCGGTTAACTTTCGACGGATTTGGACGATCCGGATTTGGGTACTTACAGTTAGCCCCTCGCGACGTCTCCTCCGAAGGAGGTGGGGTCGATTGAAAAAGATAAGGATCCAAATCGGGATGCCTTACT
The DNA here is from genome assembly GCA_022495995.1 of Adenophora triphylla var. japonica. Lineage (NCBI taxonomy): Eukaryota > Viridiplantae > Streptophyta > Magnoliopsida > Asterales > Campanulaceae > Adenophora > Adenophora triphylla. The sequence goes on along the minus strand of JAFEMH010001936.1, from coordinate 395,304 downwards.
TTGAAGGGAGACAGTGCGGTCAGCATTTGGACCCATAGCGAAAAGGATTCCTACGTATCCGGCGGGAATCAAGCCGTCGTAGTTCGAAAAGGGCAAGGGCCGCGCTGGGGACCTTGACTGAGCGAGGCTTGTTAGGAGGCGTCTAAACACAGATGAGACCATTCGCTAGGTACTGCAGTAGCACGAATGGAGACTATTGAGAGGAGCGTCGGAACACGGATGGGAGGCTTGTTAGGAGCGCGTCCCCGAACGAACTGAGACTTACGAAACCTTCGAGGGCGTGTGGCGCCTCAAACCGGAGTTGCGATGTTGACGAGGGCTTTCGTGCCTTGGAGTCTTGGGCTTATTGCTTTGTTGCCGGTTTTATCTGCAGGGGATGAGCGTTCGGGCTTACTTGGATGGCCGAAGAGGGATTGTTGCAAGGCGTTCGTACACTTGGGGTTCGGGCTTATTGTTGTTTAGGAGAGATGTTTGTTTGCGAGCGTTCGTACCTTGGGGTTCGGGCTTATTCTTTGTTCTTGCGGAGATGATGACCATTTGCGGCGTTCGTACCTTGGGGTTCGGGCTTATTCTTTGTTGCACGGAGATGATGACCATTTGCAAGGCGTTCGTACCTTGGGGTTCGGGCTTATTCTTTGTTGCCGGAGATGATGACCATTTGCAAGGCGTTCGTACCTTGGGGTTCGGGCTTATTCTTTGTTGCCGGGAGAGATGACCATTTGCAAGGCGTTCGTTCCTTGGGGTTCGGGCTTATTGCTGTTGCCGGAGATGACCATTTGCAAGGCGTTCGTTCCTTGGGGTTCGGGCTTATTGCTGTTGCCGGAGATGATGACCATTTGCAAGGCGTTCGTTCCTTGGGGTTCGGGCTTATTGCTATTGCCGGAGATGACCATTTGCAAGGCGTTCGTACCTTGGGGTTCGGGCTTATTGCTGTTGCCGGAGATGATGACCATTTGCAAGGTCTTGATAAGAGGGTGGAGGTCGGACCGCGAAGGTGGGGATTAACTGTTTGAGATCGGACCGTGAAAGGTCGCGATTGAGAATTGGAATCGGACCGTGAAAGGTCGCGATTGAGGATTGAGATCGGACCGTGAAAGGTCGCGATTGAGGATTGAAATCGGACCGTGAAAGGTCGCGATTGAGGATTGAGATCGGACCGTGAAAGGTCGCGATTGAGGATTGAGATCGGACCGTGAAAGGTCGCGATTGAGGATTGAAATCGGACCGTGAGTGAAGTGAGGATTGAGATCGGACCGTGAAAGGTCGCGGTGAGATTGAAATCGGACCGTGAAAGGTCGCGATTGAGGATTGAAATCGGGCCGTGAAAGGTCGCGATGAGATTGAATCGGACCGTGAAAGGTCGCGATTGAGACTTTGAAATCGGACCGTGAAAGGTCGCGATTGAGAATTGAGAATCGGACCGCGATGAGTGGAATCGGACCGTGAAAGGTCGCGATGAGTGGAATCGGGCCAGTGAAAGGTCGCGGTTGAGGATTGATATCGGACCTTGAAAGGTCGCGATTGAATTGGAATCGGACCGTGAAAGGTCGCGATTTGAGAGTTTAATGGTGAGGATCATTTAAATTTTAACGTCGGGAGACGGAATTGTAACTGAAATGTCCGGAGACATGGTTGAACGTTTGAATGTCAAACGTCAACTGGACTGAATTTAACGTCAGGAGACGAAGCGTTAGTGAAAACTAGCGAGAATTTAACGTGCGGAGACGAACGTTAGTGAGAACTAGCGGGTTTTATCCTCGGGGGATAGGGCGTTAGAAATGTCTAGCTGGGGAAATTTTACACTTTCGGGGGCCAAAAGTGGTAAAATTGGAATTGCCAAAAGGCGAGGGGCAAAAGGGGCAAAAATTATTGCAGTGCGGTAAGAGTCCGGTCGGACTTTTGCATTTTCGAAAACTTTTTAAATGTAGAAATTTGGGAAAGAAAATGGCCATTTCTTCCATTGTTGCCGGCGAGAGAGAGAGAGAAAAGAGAGAAATCCAACCCAAATTGCAAGGTTTGCTCGAATTTGTGAGGAAAATCGCTATGGAGGGTGAAGGAGGACCAATGGCTCGCCACGGAAGGGCCAGAGCGACAGAAAGAACTCGATTGGTTCGGACCATTCGAACCACCACTCTTCCATTGAATCCGGCGGAGTTTTATCCGGCGAGGGACCGCCACAACTCCAAGGGAGGGATCGAAAGACAAGTAAGTTCTACAAATTCCATTAATTTTAAGAATGTGCATTCTTTAAATGTTAGAAATTTGTTAGGAATTTACTTAGGGATTTTGGTGCCCGATTTGGGGCTTTTGACTTTGCTATGAATCGTTGTCGAAATTGACTAGGACGTAGTTCAATTGACATCATGGGTAGATGACATAAAAATTTTGGTTGCAAAATTCCATGTCTAAATGCATTTTCCAAAATTAAAGTAGCTTTAATTCGGGACGGAGCGAAATTTTCGAAAAATTCGAAAGAGTTTGAAAGTTCCGGATTCGACGGAGTTTTCGAAAGATTTTGAAAGTTCCGGATTCGACGGAGTTTTCGAAAGATTTTGAATATACGTAGGAAATGAATGAGAACAGTATCTGCATTGCATCCTTTTGACATGCGTTGTTGCATTTTGTTGACGTTGCTTCTGTCTTGTTTGTCTGCAGGGGACAGGGATGGTTGATACCCACAACCGAAGAGTCGGGGGTGCCTTTGAGGCGGTGCGAGGCATTGTGGGGCCTTATCCGGACGTAGCTCGAGAGGAGAGAGGAGTCCACGGCAGTGGTGATTGACTCATTTGTTGGGTTTATCGATCTTGTAGGCTGCGTCGGTGATACGCCGAGGGCGGAGTCCATGTATGTCGCGGCGAGCGAGTGCGGTGGGATACGACCCACACTTTCCATTTCGAGATGGGGAGGCGACGGTGACTCCCAGCGGATTTTGCCGCTATCGGCTGGGTTGCAGGCTTATGGCAGCCTTGGTGTGGGTTGATAGTTACACCCGGAGCGGTTATGCAGGCTGCTGGGTTTCGATATTACCGATGCCGGGGCTTAGGCATTCGGTACGAGCCGATGGAGCGTCACTTGAGGGCGGGCGTTGCCGATTATTTGCAGGTCTTTGAGGATGACCGCGGAGCGTCTGGCTCGAGGGTTCCTTTAGTTTGCTGTCAGCGACTTTGTTTCCGACTTCCGACACGTCTTGTCACTTCCCTCTGCTCGGGTGTTGCGCAGTCTCTGGATGCCGTGAGGGGTTTGCGTGGGGGAGGCTGGGATCGGCCTAGCTCTACCATTCTTTGGACGGAGTTCTCGCGGGGAGAGGAGCACACATTTAGGCGCTTCACGCTTTGTCTTGGATGTAAGTTTACGTGCTTTTTCTCTTCCTTGCCTCTTTTATGTACTCGTATGTATACGCTTTGTAGGCGACATAACTTTCCATTCTCTTGGCGGAGTGCGGTGCTACGAGGTATTCGGTCCGCGAGCTTGGGACATAAAGGAGCCCGTGCAGTCCCTGTTCCACTGCCTTCTTTGGTTTGGCGAGAAGAAGGCGAAGAGGGCGGTCTCTTCGAGGTTGGCACTCGAGTGTCGTACGAGGAGATATCTCGGCTGAACTTGGAGTTCTCGAGAGGATCCAGTGACTGGTGGAGCGAGGTTTGATCATGTCGCGGTGCGGTGCCGGCGAGACTACACGGCGGCGGAAGCTCTGGTGGGACTTCAACGTGACGCCATGTATTTGGGGAGAGGGTGACCCGTCGGCATAGGCGGGGTCTCTTCCATTGGTGCCGGTGGATCCTCCTTTGTACATGCGGCATCCCGGGAGATGCCGAGTCGACGAGTGGAGGGGTACCTTCGGGGTGTGTACTTCACCAGGAGTACATCATAGCGAGGGCCGCTTATGATGTTTTCTTGAGGATGAGGTGAGAGCCCGCGGGTGCGGCATAGGGAGGCGAGGTCCTGGAGGTCCTCGACATTTTCTGTCCGCGAGCTAGGCTAGCGTACGAGGGCTGGGACGGTTCGCGCGGGCGACTTGTGATCCCGCTCCCGGCGGGCCGAGACCACGATACGGGCGGACCCCAATGCTGCGGTAAGCATCTTTTACGATTTTACGCATTTGATAGTAGCATTACGCACATGATGCATACGTACTTTTACATTCGCTTTCGATGATTTTCTGGTTCGCGAGGTATCGGCCGTACGTCTGATGAGGCCGTGAGGGTGGTGGACGGGTGGTCCGCCTACGCCGGGGAGGCTCGTGGAGTTCATGCGGTGCGGTTCCGGAGGAGCGTGGACGTCCGCGATCGGGGGCCGTCTAGGCCGAGGTTCGCTGCTCCAGCGGGTGGTGGGGAGGACTTCACGCGGGGTTTGGCCGGTTCGCGGGCGGAGCGAGTGGATTTGGAGCTCCTTCTTACGCACTCGGGCGCGAGAGGAGTCCTCGAGTTCGCGTACTCAGGAGGCCCTTTGCCTATTCCCGTGGAGGAGTTCGGCGAGTTCTGTTTGCGGCAGATCCGGCGGCGGCGGAAGCGGTACGTCGAGTGTACGGATGACGAAGCGAGGACTCGAGTAGTCCCCTTTTCTTGCTTTCTTTCTTTACTATTTTGTTTAGACAAAATGCATGTATTTATCGGGAACAAATTTTGATTTGAAATGTATTTGCAAAAAGGCGCCCGTGGGGCGGAACACATGTACTTCGCATATTTATTACGTGATCACCTTGATTATTTTCGGCAAATAAGCAAATAGGTTAATCAAAAATAAATAAAAAGGAGAAATGCATTAAAAATTGAACGGGTCAAAAATTAAGCATGTATGCACTAATTTTTAATTATTTACTGCTTGTTGCACGAGCAGGGCGGAAGGGATATTGACATTGGTTGAATGAAATCGGGGCGAGCACGCGAGATTTCATAAGAGTGAAACGAGGGCATGGTTTGGAAATGTTTCCAACTTTAAGGCGGTAGGCTGCGAGTTGACAAGTCAGCTGCGAGAGGAGTCCGGCCGGACTAGGAATTGAATTTCAGATTCTTTAAATTGCGGTTTCGACTTTGCAATTTGTAAAGCTGCGCATTGCTTTTTGCTCATTACATTTGAGTTCTTTTCCATTTCTTAAGGTTTTCTTCACCTTCGACATGGCTCCTTTTCCCAAGTTATCGTCTCGGATGCAAGAGCGATATTTGGACAACTTTCGATCGTGGGTACGGAACCACACGAGGCGAGAACAAAAGGTTTTCGAAGGCATTACGGGATTAAATCTGTTTGGGCTTTGAAGGAGCTCATGCAGTTGGGATCTTTTGAGAGCGCGTCTCGGTTGCAGGACGTAAGGAGGAATGTGTACGGCTTTTCGTACAACGAAGTCACTCCTACGTTTGAAGATTTCAGGGCCGTGCAGGAGGACACGAGGCGGAACGGCTAGTTCTTCCGTATCTTTGGTGGCATGGCCACTGTTGAGAAGCTAGTGTCTTTGTTGGGTATCTCGGCTGGCGAAGCATACGGGATGCGTCTGATACGGAATCTGGAATTACGTTGACATTTCGGGGCTTGCCAGAAAGATTTGCCGGAGGCGAGGAGCGTCTTTGCGTGGGACGCGTTTGCTCTGTGCGCGATTGCTACTCTGTTCACATTCACGTCTGCAGGTGTGTGCCATCACGATGTATCTTGGACACTGGTGGCGATGCGGAGTGGAGAGACATCGTGCCATTGGTCTTAGGCGAGACGTTCACAGGCATAGGCGGATGGCGGCCGGTAGCCGATACATGTGGGGAGGGAGTCCGCTATGCGGCCATGTGGTTGAGGAGAGGCTGCGAGATGATGCACGAGGTGCCAATGTCTGTGACGCTTGGTCTTTCTCGCGGCGTCCTCTGGTGATAGGGGTAATCGGGTGGCTGGAGCTCTGGATGGCCGGACTTGCACGCATCACTTGCGATGGTGGGTTCCCATTGGAAGATTCTGAGACTTGTAGGACCGCTCGGGAGGGTGCATTGATCGTCGAGTGCGGGGCTGTCTCGAGACGTCTTTCTATATTCCATCATTGGTTACTGCGGCGATGCGAGTGGAAGCAGATGCCCGCTGGCTTGTCCCGAGTTATCTTGCTACCTTTGAGGTGGGATCTCTGCGGATGGAGGATCCTTCGACGCTATTCTTGGTCACCGGTGGTGGCAATACACGTCCTTTCTGCCCGGGGTTCTCTTTCACCGGAGAGAGAGCCTTTGCTATCGCTTGATATACGGGTAGTACGAAGAGTGTATGGGGGAGACACGAGATGGCTATCTTGTGGAGACGGAGTGAGTTTGTTGGAGTGCTTGATCACACAGACGGCTCGACCTTGAGGAGGACGAAGCGAGGGCTAACCACAGGAATCGTGCGGCGATGCCATGGCGATTATGTGGCAAGTCTTGTCGGGAGGCCAATCAAAGCACTGCGATGATGGCTCGAAGCGAGGCGGCTCGAGACGAGCTAGAGAAAGAGGCTGTGTTGACGGCCGCGGGATTGACGGAGCGTCGGGAAGAGTCCACGAGCCGGGTAGAAGGCCTACGGAATATTTCTGCGAAGGTGAAGAACACTCGCGGGGAAAAGGGAAGGGGAAGAAGGATGAAGGACCTAGTACGGGAAACTAGGTTGACCTTCTTTGTCCAGTATCCATCCATTGTCATTGCGAGACACATTAATTGATTAATGTTTTATTGTAGTTTTGCTAGCGTGTAGCGAGTCAAGAGTTGGCCGTGCTTGAACTCATCAAAGAATGTTTTAACCGTTATGAATTTGTAGGTTAAATGAAAAGAGTTTTTCGAAACACAAGCAATTGATGCTTATTGTATTTTTTTTTTGTTTTTAGGCCGAACCAAAGATGGTGCCTACGTTCCCCTTTTACAATTGGACTAAGGGGCTCGGGTCACCGTAGTTCGACACTTTAGGTGAATTTGAGAAAAACAAAGACAAAAGAAGTGCGACCCTGTTTTTACTGGATCATTAGCGGGAATGTATCCGGTTGGGTATTACTCTTTTAGCACTTTAATTTGCGAGGGGACGGTGTATGGGGAAGGTGAGTTGACTCGTGCTCTTCCTCAAACGAAGTATCTGCGGAGCTTGCTTCCGTTCGCGGGGTTAACGAAAGGGTTTCCGTCCAAGTCTGCTAGCTTCATGGCTCCTCAGGAGAAGATTCTTTGTACCACGAACGGTCCTATCCGAGGTAGGCTCCCACTTTCAGGGGATTGAGTGCGTAGGAGGCTTTTCCTTTAGCACCAAGTCGCCTTCTCGATGTCTCGGATCTTGACTTTCTTGTCGAATGCTCGTGCCATTACGCTCTGGTAGGCTCGAGTGTGTTCCATGGCTTTCAATCTGCGCTCGTCGAGTAGAGCAAGTTCGTCGTGACGGCTTGTAGCCATTCGACTTCATTGATCCCGTTTTCCAAGAGGACTCGGAGGGATGGAATTTCCAATTCCACGGGTAACATCGCTTCCATTCCGTAGGTAAGTGCGAACGGAGTCTCCCCTGTGGCGGTTCGGCGATGTTCGGTATCCCCGAGAGGGCTAGATGTAGCTTTTCGGGCCGGTCCAGGCCTGCAGTGGTCATCTTTACGATTATCATGGCGAGAGTCTTGTTGGTGCCTCTCTTGCACCATTGGTTTGTGGTACGTAAGGAGAAGACTTGTGACGTGTGACTACGGGTCGGTCGGTAGTTGGTCACAATCTCCTTGAAGTGAGTCCCATTGTCGGAGATGATCTCGTTGGGCACTCCATATCGGCACATGATGTTCTCTCGGATGAACTCGGCCACCTTCCTAGAATTCGGTACCTTGTACGATGCGGCTTCTACCCATTTGGTGAAGTAGTCGGCTGCGACTAAAATGAACTCGTGACCATTGCTCCACTGGAGGAGTGATCTTGCCGATGACGTCGATTCCCCATGTGGCGAAAGGCCGTGGCGTAGTCATGCGGTAGAGTTCGTGAGGAGGGATGTGATTGAGGTTGGAAAACCGTTGACATTTGTCGCAGCTTGGACGAGCTGGATGCGATCTGTTTCCATTGATATCCAATAGTATCCCATACGGAGAATGATCTGTGTCAATGCTCGGGCGTTCATGTGCGGACCGCGAGTTCCGTTGTGAACTTCGTTCATTAGCTCGGCTGGCTTTTTCTTTGTTTACACACCGAAGGAGTGGCCCTTGGTGGCGCTTCTTGTACAACATACCCCCGAGAATGACGAAATGGGATGCCGGGCGTTTTAATGCCATCATGTTTTTGGCTTTGATCCCTTCTTTGTATTTTCCATCTTCATTTGTGAAGGAAGCTTCTCCGCTTTGGAAGGTCTTGGTAAATTTGATTATACCGGGGTTCGTCGATCGTTTCTTTTTCTTTTCGATCTCGCGGCAATAGGCGGGTGTTTCCCGTCTGCCTATTACGAGGGTTTCTTGCTTTCCCTTCGGGAATTTCGACAAGAGGCGAGGTTGCCGGGCGTCTGCGAGCGGTTCTGTCTCTTGGCAAATAGTGAAAAGAGATGTCCTTGAGCGAGCAATGAGCTCCTCCATGTACGCGTGGTACTTACGAAGGCGAGAATCTACCGTCTTCCATTTGTTGGATACTTGATTGATGATCAATGCGAGTCTCCATATACATCCGGCTCTAAGATGTTGCGCTCGAGGCGGCTTCCAAACTGCTTTGCACGGGCTTCGTATTACTTTGCATTGTTGGTTGCTTCAAAATTGACTTGATGGCTATGGGAGTATGCTCGTCCTTGGGATCGACAAGGAGCATTCCAATGCCATTCCTTCTTGTTGGCTGCCCCATCGAAGAAGAGTTGCCGGCGGTTTGCCTTGTCAAGTGAAAAGATTCCGTCGTCGGAAATTGCGGATCGGGACCCTTAGGTTCACCTTTGCTCGGGAAGTCGGCAAGGCGATCTGCCATTACTACGCCCTTTGTTGATTTTCGACCATGTACTTGATGTCGAACTCGGCCGGGAAGAATGACCACTTGGCTAGCCGCATTGACGAGGGATGGCTTGTCAAAGAGATATCGGACGGGGTCCACTTTGGAGACAGGGAGCGAATGCGGCTTGCATGTAGTGTTTCGGTTTCCCGACTACCCATACAGGCGGTACAAGTTTTCTCGATCTTGAGTAGTGAGTTCACTTCCTTGAAGCTTTCGGCTTACGAAGTAGATTGCATGCTCAACCTTGGAATCTTTACGTTCTTGTGCCGGCATTGCTCAGATAGACGTGTACATTCTTGTCGAATACGGGAGTAGTGGCTTGTCTTCATGTGGCGGGCACGGGGTGGGGGATTCACCAAGTAGGTCTTGATCTTCTCGAAAACTGTTTGGCACTCGGAGTCCCATTTGATGTCGGCATTCTTTTTCATCGGTTTGAACATGGGCTCGCGAGAAGATGTCAAGCGGTTGATGAAACGGCGATGTCTTGAAGTCTTCCCATGAAGCTCTTTACTTACGTCGGGGTTTGAGGCGGCTTCATGTCGATGATGGCCTTGATTTTCCGGGATCGGCTTCGATACCTCTTTACGTAACCATGTACCCCGAGTACCTTGCCGCGCTTGACGCCGAAGGTGCACTGCCGGGTTTAGCCTCATGGAGTGTTTTAAGTACGGTGAAGAACTTCCTCGGATCTGTCATGTCTTTGCATGTCGATCCCTTGGAGTGGATGATCATGTCGTCGACATATACTTCGATTTCTTTGTGAATCATGTCATGGAAGAGGGCATTGCGGCCGGTAGTAAGTAACCCAGCGTTCTTTAGACCGAACGGCATGGCCGTGTAACAGATATGTCCCCGTGGAGTGGTGAAGGCGATCTTGGCTTTGATCCTCCTCGGACATCTTGATACGGTTGTATCCGGCAAACCCGTCCACGAAGGACTTTACTTCGAAATTTGCCGTGGTGTCGACCGGCATGTCGATGTTAGGCGGTGGGAAATCATCCTTAGGGTGGCCTTGTTGAGATCCAGGAAATCACGCGACATCGACCTTTCCGTTGGCCTTGGTGACCGTCACGATGTTGGAGAGCCAAGTCGGGTACTCAATCACTCTGATGAAACCAACTCGGAGCATTTTCTCAATTTCTTCTTTAACTTGCAAGGACCACTCTGGCTTGATCTTGCGCGGCTTACATTTGACGAGGCTTGGATTCGGGATCGGGGAATTACGTGCTCCACGATTGAGGATCGAGTCTGGCATGTCTGATATGACCGGGCGAACACGTCAACATACTCCGGAGGAGGCTTATCGGGGCTTCCTTTTACGCATCGGCGAAGAAAGCGCCCTTGTGTCTCTTTAGGCTCTTGCGCGACCCGGGTTCACTTTGGTCATAACCTCTTCGGCGGCTTGGGCCGGTTGTCCTCTTGAGTCAACTACACGCTCGAGAACTTCTCTAATGTATTGTTCGTTTAATGTATGTACGCTTCTTTATCAATTGAATTATTAACGTCTTTTAAGTTGTTTGTTAACTTATCGGTTGTTAAAGTGGCAATGAGAGGATACTCAGAAAGGTCGAGACTTTTCATTACACAAGAACGGGAATACATGATTAGCTCTGACATTATAGTCCTCCGTAAGGCCGTTGGATGACTCGGAAGGGCCGGACTCGACAGGGCCCGGCTCGGAAGGGTTTGAGGCCGGGTTTAGGGAGATGTGGGTGCGGGCCCGGCTTGTCTTCCAATGCACTTTGCAGCTTGCCCTTGAGTCGGTGAAAGTTACCCAATTCTTCGGTGGCATTCTTTGGATGCTTGAGGAGGGTGCGGGGATCGATAGGCTTGGCTCTGCTTGTCCCTATCATGGCGATCAATGCTTTGTTGTCGGAGCCCCGATCGATCAAATTGGGCAACTCCATGACTTCTTCAAACGGACTCTGTAGAAGTTGGTCAGCTGAGGCGTTTTCTATGAATTACGGTTCCTTACGCTTTGGATTTCTTGTCTCGAATGTGGCCTCGGCGGGTGATCCGAACAACTTGTTTCCCATGGAGAGTACCTTGAGTTGCTCCTCAAGTGCAGGATTCCCTTGAATGTGTACTCATCTTTGGTGTGGTGGCGGTTGGTCAGTAGAGCTTGTGATGTCGAGAACGCTCCCCTTATCGGATTAGCTTTGAGTCCTGCGAAACGCTTGAGGTCCGTGCTAGGCTTGTTCCATTCTTTACGTAGTCTTGGTGTTGACTATTCTGCTTCTTTCTCATCTTCATCGGTTCATTGTCGGTCCCCTCGATTCTGTTGTCGGTTCCTTTGTCGGTCCCCTCGGTTACGCTGTCGGTTCCCTTGTCGGTCCCCTCGGTTACGCTGTCGGTTCCCTTGGTGAAGTAATGAGCGAGTCAAAGGCTGTAAGGTCGGAGGTTGGGTGTGCCGTCGGAGGTTCCCCTTTTGCGGGTTCTTGCCTTGGTGCGGGCGAGCCTTTTGTCTTCCTTGATGTCGGCGGTGTTGGCACGTAGCGAAGCCTGGACCGTGGTGTGGTCCTTGACTTCAATAACTTGGTGTGGCCTTGCGGCCTTTTGCCGAGCCCCGATCTGGGATGAAGTTCATGAGTTTCATCATCCTCGTGGCGGGAGGAATACGATCGTGAGGCAGTGGAAGGTCCACGTTGCATATTTGGATCTTGGAGGTCTCGAGAGTGAATCCGATTAATGGCATGTCATCATTATGCTTGATTTCCAATCTTGGAATGTCGTTGGTCTTTGGTCCCCTCGGTGGTGACACTGTCGTAGTAGGCGTGGTTAGCTTCGTTGCCTTGCATGAACTTGAGGCATTGGTGAAGGGTGGATGCCACGCCATTGATTTGATGCAGCCGGGGACGCCCAGGATGGGCTGTGAAAGTGATTGGAATGTCGACACTTGGAATTCGGTGGGGATCACCCGCTTGCGAACCGGATGTTAAGAGTAGCAACCAGAAGCTGTACGGGAAGTAGAGTCATAGGCCTTGGCGGTGTGGGCTGAAGGCTTAAGATCTGTGGGCTTGATGTCAAGCGGGTCCATCATCTTGGCGGGCAAGACATTCATTCCGGAACATCCGTCTACCAACACGCGAGGAAGGCGACGCTCGTCAGTTTGGGCTGTGATGTAGAGCGGCTCATTGTGATCGGCCCCAAATTTTGGAAGGTCCAAATACTGTGAAGGTGATAATGTTGCCATAGTGGATGTTACCAATCATCGAATGACTTCATGCGGGGTTGCGTCCACGGGGACCATGTAGTACGGGCCGAGGCTTTCCTCTAGCTTGAGCTTGTGAGGATAAGAGGAGGTGGCGAGAGACCAAAGGGAAATGTTTGCTGAGTCTGCTTGGTGAGTGAGGATCGGGTCCTCTTTCAAGGAACTTGCGTCTTCGGGTGGCGGACTGCAATTACGCTCCGTCGGCTTTTGGTGGCCTTAGGTGGTAATGCATGGATTTGACCCGATCGGGTTAGAACGGCGACATCGGGTTTGGTCCCTTACGAGCAGTGCTCTGAGTTGAGCCATAGTTAGAGGAGGATTCCTCGTAGCATAGGGCCATATGTCTTCCCTCAACTCATTGATTGTGGATGAATTCCGGGAGCTTCGGCGGCTTGACGGATTACGTCGGGATGCGCTTAGAGTGCCTCTGCGGGAGGTAGCCTACGGTTTGGCGTAGGCTGTTCGAATGTCGGTGCACAACAGTGATTGCACAGGCGAGCGTGCGTTGCGCGACCCTCGGGGAGGTTGGAGAGTTCTCGGCTCAAACGAACGGTCTCCTTGATCTCTTCACGGTATATCGCGTTCCTTTCCTTCTTCTTGAGCATACTCGGGCGATGCAGGTTGGGTGCAGCGATACTCGTGGTTGGCTAGTTTTCCTCCACTGCGGGCCCCGGATCAACCTTCTTGCGGCGGAGCTGCGTCGAAGTTAATACTGCGTTTCTTCCCGTGTGAGAATAGCCGGTGCTTCTTTGAAGCTGCGTGCGGCAATCTAGGTAAACCTCCATCGGGGAGAGTTTTCTTCTACGCTTTATCGAGTGGCGGGTATGTCGGAAGGTGAGTACACGGCTTCCCGAACTATCTGCCCGTGTATTTGGTTCTTTGTCCCGGTTGATCGTTTACGTAAATGAAGGCATGGCGTGGAATTTCCACTGAGTAGTTGCTCGAGGCAATTTCCATCCTCCTCTGTTTTTAAATAGACCTTCCTCCACTGAGTTGGCCTTTCAATTTGAGTGCGGTAATAATCCGTTCCCATCCTCCCGGGACCCTTGGGAGTCCGGTTTTGTTGACTTCAATGCCCGGCTTGGAAGAGAATGGTTTCATCGTCTTCATCGTCGCTTTCACGAGAGAACTTGCTTTCCTCGGGAAGGTAAGCGGCAGGATTCGTTACGCCGTGTCGTTCCATCTCCTAGGTCATCGGGACCGTTGACCACCCTTGCACAGCGAGAGGGGTTGGATGAGAACAGACGGTAGTCGGGAAGTTGCCATGGGCAAAACTCTTGAGGTCGGCGGTCTAGAGTGGCCTCACAGCTTTACTGTACGAAAATTTGCTGTGACACTTTAAGGGCTTGGTCCTGTAGGTCTTTCGAGCTTGGTCTTCGTCCCAAAGACGACTTTCTTGAGCGGCTAGTTCCATGAGAGCTTTCCTTGCGAGACCTAGGCGATCTCCGTAGGTGCGCATCGTCGGCTAGTGTCGAAGCCGTGATTACATTCAAATCGCCGAATGGCGGGAACACTTGGATTACATTGACGAAGGAAGTCGGGCCAGGACATTCCATGCGTCCTTCCTTAATCTCGATCACCAAGAAGTTTGCCCATATACGCTTGATTGACCCCGGGGGGTATTGAAGTGCAATGTTGACGGTCTCGTGATCTCGCTCGATCGCCAAGTCTATCAAAGCTAGCGATCGATTGGCGGGATGTCGAATCAGGGGCGTGACGGCAGGGAGTAGAATCGGCGAAGCATGTTGATCTTTGAGGTGGTCATTTCTGTGTCGGAAGGCGGCTACGCCTTGCGGGAAGACTTTCCACGAGATGTTTCGGGGTGGGCTGGTGGAAGCGTTCCCGAGGTTGATCGACTTGTAGCGGGGTGAGGAGCTTGGTCTCCTTTCTTTGTTGCCCTTGGCCTTGGCGGCGCTTGAGGTATAAGCTTGGCGACGGCACGGGCCGGTTGCAGCAGGGTGGTACTCGGAAGTAGTGATGAGCTGCGAGCTCGCTTGGCCGGTGCCTCGTTTACCATGAGCGAGCGATCATCGAGGTGACCTTGGTGTTGCGAGAATACGATAACAAGGACGGGATCCTTGGCTTCATCGGGATACACGGAATAGATGATATTGGCGAAGTCGTCGTCCTTTACTTGATCGAGAGGATTCCTCGTTGCGTGAATCACGTGCTTCCAATTATCGGATAGGCATGCATGCTTTGGACGTTGAGCTTGACAATTTCCATGGTATTGGAACCTTGGTCGTAAGTGACACGATCGGAAGGAGTTCCGTCCTCAGCGAGCATGTGAATGCGGAGGTGCGCTTGCGGAGTGCCGCGTCCTCGGCTCCGGAGAGTCCCGGATTCATCGTCATCGATCGCTCAAATCCAGGTGTAGGGGCGTATTGCGTCGGGTTGCGTTCTTTGGGCGGCTAGGAAAACATCATGCTCTTCGTTGGAGAAGAGGTGCGGCGGGTAGTTCCTCGTGGAGGACGTCCCATACAACTTCCATGCATTCATCCGAGAATGACGGTGCTTGTTGACCTTTATCACAAAAATCTCTTCGCTGGCGGGGCGAGAGAGTTTGTTTGGAGAATGCTTGACGAATCTCGATTGGAGGCGGGGTTTATGTGCCCGTATCATGGCGATATTCGGCGTTTCCTTCCAATGCGCCTCCAAGTGTTGGAAACGGCAGTTGAACTTGATGTATCGGGCGCCGAGTGCACTTTGCTCGAGTACGTTTACATAGTTAGCATCTCGGACTACGAGGGATTCGTGAGATTTGCCCGGTAGTCCCTTGGTTGATTCGAAGGAGGTAACCGGTGCACGAGTGCGGACACGCAGCTCTTGTCTCGGCTTCGTTTCCTATGAGGAAGCTGTCCCCTCGGATGACTTCGAGATCTCCTGCCGGTTAATGAACTTGGCCGCGATGGAGAGTGGAAGCTATGGCTTTCATGTGGTGTAGCAGGCGTCCCAAGACGTGAACTCGGATGGAATGTCCATCACGTGGAATTTTCTTGGCACCATTTGGGTTTCGAACCAAAGTTCGAGTCACTTGTCCCCGGGATGGGGCGAGACGAGTTGTCGTAGGCCTTGATAGTCAGAGTAGACGGTATCAAATGGCTTTCATGGATGCGGAGAGCTCGCATCATCTTTGAGAGGAGGACATTAACGGCTGACCCGTTATCTACCAATACTCAGGGAGTGATATGGTGTTGAGTTTGAGAGTGATGTCTGAGCTTCGTTGTGCCCAGGCGTCTCTCGGTAAGTCTTCATCACGAGAATGTGATCATCTTTGCCATCTGAGGCGGGAGTCGTAGATCTCGTCTCTATCCGTAGAAGGAGAGTCATCCGGCCATCCGTTTCTGTCTTCCTCTTTGCGAGGTAAAGCCTTTCTTTGGAACCTCGGGAGTATGTTGAGGCTGCTGTGGCGGTTGCCGCCCTTAGTTGCACATTGATCGAGTGCGATTGCCAAGGCGACCTTGATCTTCCTTTACCGGTCCGGGCTCGGAAGGCTTGGACAAGTTGAATCTTGGGCGATCCAGTGGAGGGTTAGGCTTCGGCGCGGTAAGACTACCAAGATGCGAGGTATTCGGTGTTCAGTCTGAATTCTGGTTTAATTTGGGCTTTTCGGCTTTCCCTTTGTCTGCTCTAGAGCTGCATGGCTGGAGGCAAGAGGGTAGGCTGGAGTACGGTACGTAGTAGTCGAACCTCCGGAGGGTTTCTCCCAAGTGTACCTACCTTTGGTATCTCCGGCTTCGTATCTTTCTCTCGATTCTTTGTTGAGAGGATTTCTTCTTACATTTTCTCGGAGGATTGCTCAGGACGGTTTCTCGAGACTCGTACTCCGGGCGAGGCGGAGCGATCACAAACATCGTAGGCGATGTGGACATTAGAGGAGGATCCCGGTGAAAGAGGCGGGCGGTTACGTAGCACGCTTCTTGGGCACCCGCTCAATGGAGTTCACTTATTGTTATTGTTCGGAAAGGGATTCCGTGTATTGGGCCACGGGGCGCTCTAACTTGCCTTCTTCTATCAAGTTACGGATTTCGTATCGTAACCCCAAACGGTTGTCGGTGGTATGGCCGTGATGCGATGGAAGGCGCGATATTTGCTCTTGTCCGCATTGGCTACGGGAACTTTGGGTTTGTAATTGGCCGCGGGCTTAAGGAGACCCTCCTTGATTAACCACTTCCGGCATCTTGCTCGGTGGCATGTCCAACTTGTCGAAGTGTACGACAGTACGCCACGAGTAGAATTGTTGCTTTGCGGGGGGTTTACATTACCCGGCATTGTCCACGATGGGCGTAGTTGACGGACGTATCTTTCCCTTTGCCGGGCCGGTGCGGGATTGAATGCGGTGTTGGCGGTATACGTATGGGCTGTGCGGTAGCCAACTTTTCCTTGAGATCCTTCTCGAGCTGTGGCCGGCATTGACCATGGCCGGAGATGCAGGAAGAAATTGTGGCCCGATGAGAGTTCGATGGACGGTCTCAAGCAAGACTTGAAGATCCGCATACATTCGTCTTTGGAGAGTGGCTCCATGATTTCGGAGAGTTTCCGGCTCCATCTCTTGTAGAATTCCCCAACACTTTCATCCGCTTTACGCTCGGTGGTGATTAAGTCCTCGCGACTTGTTTCCCGCTCTAAGTTGGATGCATGCCGTTCCGGGGAAGATGTTGCGATCTGTTCCCAGTGTGGCGATCCGCGAGCTTGACCCTCGAAACCATCGTAACCGAGCTTTTGAGCGTATCTTTGGAAGTGGTCGGCCATTTCTTTGGAGGGTTGCTCCTTTTGCTCTCATGCGAGAACGTAAGTGTCGACGTGCGTTTGAGGACATTCGGTTCCATCGAATCGGTCCATCTCGGCATTACGAACTTGGCGAGGAGAGGCGTGACCATTCCGGATACGTGGATTTGAGCGTTTCTGCTTTGGCTGCTCATGGTGGCTTTCGGAGTCTTTCATGCTTTCGACCATCCGAGGCTAAGGTTGGGTCCGGTGGTGGGCTGTGAGGCTCGGCGTCGGGTGCTACCACGTGAGCGGTAGTGATTGGAGGTGGAAGGCTTGGTATATGAGAATATACGGGAGCCTTTTACGGCTGTATCGGGGTTTGTCCCGGTGTTTAGAGATTCGTGTATAGGCAGGGGACGAACAGGGAGGGTATTGAGGATATTGGCATCTGAGATGGTCGGCGGTGCGCGGTGATATTGAGTGATGGGTGTAGCAGGTGACCAAAATTGACGGGGGTTGCCACGAGAGGTGGCAACATGGAGCCTAGGTCATTTGTTTCCTTGGTTGGAAGGCATCCGTAAGTTGGCGGGGAGGAACACGATTGAAGGTTTGGTGAAGCTGGTTTCGGGGAATCGTCATCCTCGACCGGGGACAAAGAAATGCGTCGGCGGGGATAGGCTTTGCTATACCTCGCTCATTCGGAAAATGTACCACGAAATTATGGCGATCTTCTTTACGCCTCTTGTGAACCTCACAAGCCCGGATGGCTTCTTCCAATGTCATATACATTACCGGTGGCGGGGTCCTTCCCGTCACGATTTCTCGGTGAGCTAGACATGTCGGAAGTGCAGTGAGGGCGAGGAGCAGAAGAAGCTGTACGGCTGCCGTTCTTGTGATCTGGCAAGGCGGCGGCCGGAAATACTGAACCACTTTACGCTCATTTGCGGGGAACGAAAGGAAGGGTTTAGGCTTCGGAAAAGGGTATTTGGCTCAAGGTTTTCGGGCTTGTGCAATGTGCGATTACCGATTAAAGTTTACTTAAAGCGCGTTTTCTCGAGTCCTAATTGGTTGGAAAGAGCGTGTCTTCTTTTTCGCAACTAATCCTAGAGCTCTAATCGGTGGATCTCGTCACTACGCTTATAAGCCCCTCGTTTCCATTGTAGATCATCTTTCTCGGGACGGACTATCCCGAGCGAGGTCGATAAGGCAAGCGAGTTCCACCGACAAAGGAAAAAGTGAACTTAAGGCTAGGCGATCACGCAAACTTTCGACGTGTGCGGCGTACGAGCCACGGTCGAGGTCAACGTCCTTAAGTTAAGGCGGGAGTCGTGCCAAAATTTGGCCCCAGGCATGACCTCTCTGACTCGCTTGTGCGAGAGACCTTTAGCTTTTAGCGTTGGCCAAGTTGTGGGCGGCACGGTACATACGGCGAGGTTTGGTGACACGGCGTCACATTGAACCTTCGGGTATATTTTTCGGCGAGCTCCGCGTCAAAGTCAAGGCCGAAAAGCTCAAGACTTCGGGTCGGGAATGACCTTTGGTCTAAAACTCTCGAGCTTGACTCGGAGCGGGGCCGGGCGTGAAAAACATACACTTAGGCTTTATGACACTAAGCCAAAAAACCAATAGGGGTCTTGGACAAAGTGTGACACTGAGAGTGCGTGGCTTACACGGGCTAGGATGGGATGTTTGGGACGACCCCGTGCGCCCGAAAGGTGTCGCGGACCAATCGGAGTGCAGCGATAAGGCCATCCGGGTTAGGGGTTGTAGTGTGCGGTGTGCAAGGCGGCAAGTGCACGTGAAGTGCGGTGTTCGGCGACAAGTGCGCGTAGTGTGCGGTCACTAAAATTCTTTTTCTGAGTAAAACAGAGATTTTTCAGAATGTGTCTTAAAGAATTTATGATGCACAGTTCAAAAGACAGCAATGAAAATCAAACATGAATGGGGATGCACAAACATGGTAAGATTTTGAAAAGTTGACAATGTAATGCCTTTCGGAAAAAACCGTTCGAGGTTTGAAGGAACACACACACACGAAAACGAGGAAGGGTAAACGAAAGTTTGACCCACGGAAGGCTTTTTTGAAAACATCGGTAGTTTTGAAAAAAGTATATTCTCCCCAGCGGAGTCGCCAACTGAAATTACCCGGGTTCGCGCGATGCGAAGGCGGTTGTCTTTCGCTGGGGGTTGGTGTCTGAGACCTCGCTTCATGGGAAGGAACAAAATGAGGAGTCGCCACGCGGTTTTTGTATTTTGAGCCCAAACGTTGAGAAACGGCTATTTGTGAAAAGGTGTCGTTTTTATTGGTAGCAAAAACTTAGGAAAAGGCTTTTTTTTTTGAAAAAGGGGATCATTTTTATTGGCAGCAAAAACGAGTAAAAAGCTTTTTTGTACCAGAGATTGTTAGGTTCGGAGGTCAGGTTACGTTTCGGGTAGAGTATGACGAGATCACCCGAAACGCCTCGCATGACGAGTCTTTCTACCTTTCTCGAAATCGTGTGTGTGTGTGTGTGTGTGTGTCTTTTGAAATGGGGGCTTGAATGACAAGCTTAATCTTGGTTTGAATGACAAACGTTGATTAGGTGACTTTTGAAAAGATGAGCGTTTGAATGACAAACGTCGGTTTGAGTTTGAAATGAGCGTTTGCGTGGCAAACGTCGACTTTGAGCCATACGAGTCATTGTTAACGATTTTTACGGGAAAAATGCGTATTAAATGATTTTAGGTATCAAATGGCGGCTTTGACTTTGAGTTTGAAGATGAGCATTCGGAGGCCGAACGTCATTTCGCGCATTTTGAAAGAGAGTTCGACGGACGAACTCCGGTTTTGAACCGGGCATTACATTGTTAACGATTTTTACGGGAAAAATGCGTATTAAATGATATGCGATCAACGAATCGGGTTGCGACTCGGACTTTTGAAAAGTAAATACTATCACAATCCAAACGGATCGGACTTGTAAATGACAGTATTTAAAGCGGTGTCAACGGAATCAAACGATCCGGATTCGTAAATGACGATCAACGAGGCCAAACGGCTCGGAATTGTAAATGACGATCAACGAGGCCAAACGGCTCGGAATTGTAAATGACGATCAACGAGGCCAAACGGCTCGGAATTGTAAATGACATGAAAGTAAACGGAACGGGGTCGGAACGCCGTTTTAACCCGTGATTACTTCTCTTACGGAAAGAGAAGAGGATCGAGGGGCTAAAACGTATCGGACCCCGTTAGACGGAGGCGTCTACATTTTGATAACGACGTCCGAAACAGCTTATAGCGGCCGGCGCGTAAACCGAGGCAGACGGAAGATTCAGAGAGAGGGAGTTATACCTATGGCTAGGGTCGACTCCTTTGGCTCGGGAGGTGTGCACGGGACACGGAAAGTTATTCGAAAGGTTGTTTCGAAGTTGTAGGGTGCGTATTTGATCGAAATACGGAGGTTTCACGCGAATCGAGACAAAACGGGAGCTCGGGAGGGGTGAAAACCAGTTTGGACCGTGGGGTATGTGATTTTTTGGTGTTCAAATCCCTTTTTTTGCCTTTGACAGCAACTTCTATTTATAGGGTGAAAATTGCAGTAGGAGTCCGGCCGGACTTGGACTGAATTTCAGGGGGTTTTGGGGATTTTGGAAATCTGGGGGACCTGCTGGCAATTTCAGGAAAAGTGCACAGTGAGTCCGGCCAGACTAGGCTTGCAAACCAGGGGTATTTTGGTCTTTTGGCCTTGATTTGTGATTGACGAGTGACTAGAGGGAGGTGGCATGCAGGACACGTGTCCTGTGACTCACCAGAAATGTGGGAGTTCGTTCCCCGGTCTCGGTTTTGTCCGTTTTTTAAAATAACGGTCAGGAAATGTCCGAAACGCCCCGGAAAGTGCGGAAAATGCGTTTTTCAGGGAAAGCCATACTTTTACGTGAGATGTCACGTGCTAAGTACGGTTTGACGTCGGGATGCACGGGGTAGTCCCGGGACGTCTCGTTGGCACAGCAACGGGGAGTTTAACGAGTTCCGGTTAACCTGGAGCGGGCCAGTTAACGGATTTCGGTTAACTTTCTGACGGATTTGGACGATCCGGATTTGGGTACTTACAGTACCACTGGGCCAAGGCCCGTTAGGTTGTTGGAGGTTTTCAGTCGCATGGATGGTACTCATTGGGCATCCCACTACAAATCACACATGAACAGTATAAACCGAGATACGAACATGGGCTTGCCCGAGTTGGGCCCAAAGGGATTGGGCCAAACACAATCCAGTAAATACAAGTATCAATGCTCAAGTAACAGGACCGAGGTGCCTTCCTCGTATGCCGAGGAGCATCTCCTCGGCCTTACGTCAACAACGGGCTCTTCATACTTGGCTCATCGTACTCCGAGACATCACAAATGACGAGGAGAGAAAAGTTCTTACCTCGGCATATCAACAAATGACGAGGAGACAGAATCATTTATCCCGGCATATTCACATGTCGGCTAATCATCAAATGACGAGGAAGCAAAATCATGCATCTCGGCTTATATACAAATGCCAAGATAAGACATTCATGCTCCTCGGTGTTTCGGCTAGCAATACGTATAGTCCTATTCAAACAAGGATTCAACAGTCATGATCCAATCAGGATTGTAACCACCTACACCAATTAAGTCCAACAATGACTCCTTAACATATATAATTCTCTTAGGATTATATCTTATCTCTTTACAAGTTCACTTCAACATGGATTATATCAATCCATCCCTATAAATACAAGCCGCATGGCTCATTATTTGGTACGTTACTTTTTACAATACAGAAACTCTGTCAATTTAGTTTCTCAATCATAAATCGTGAACTTACTCTCACGCCGGAGGGCCTTTAGCCGGAGTCGCCCCGGCTTAGTTTAAGTGTTTTCTCTTATTTTCAGGCCTTGCGATCTCCGGAGCATCCGAACGCTTGGATTTGAGCTGAATTGACGATTTTTGCATCATCAATTGGTTCCATTGCCGGGAATATCGATTCAAACACCCTTGTTTGGCCTGGAAAAAACTCGCTAAAAGTCAGTTTGTTTGCCGAAAATTTTCCAGATTTGAGCGGAAAATTTCTGGTCCGTTTTGGCTCTGTTCTTGATTCGCCGAATTCTGCAGAAAATTCTGCCGGAATCTGTAAATTCACGGCTGAAGCAATCTTTTTGGACGGAAATTTTGATTTTGGTAAAATCGTAATTAGCATTGGAATTTGCCCCAATTTTACTTAAAATTGAAATCTGTCGAAAAACCTCATTTTTGGTAAATTCGCTGTTACAATTCTTGATTTGCAATGGACGAACAATTCACAAGTGTAACTGCTGAGGAACAAACCCAAGTGAATGGGGTTAACCAGGATGCCGAGGTACTACCTCCTCCTCCGCCTCCACCTCAGCCAGATGGCCCCCCTCCCCTCGCCATGACTCTTCGTTCCATGGGTCAGGTGAATGCTGAGGGAGAGGGAGCTAACCTTCCTCGTCCTACTCGCCCTCGTCAGAAACGAGTGGGAAGGAAGATGACGAAGAAGGCCGACCGGGGAAACCCCATTCGCATTAACCTTCGGTTCTGAGCCTATGGCACCAGCTGAAATGGCCATCCCAACTGTGAGAAACTCCCATTACGATGAGCAAGTCAACATGGTTAATAGGCTCCTAGACCTAGACCTAGTAGATGAGAAACGACTAGCCGCGCAGATGAGGATGGTAAACTACAAGCAAAGGACCAAGGCCTATCATGACAAGAGGGTTATCAGAAGAGTATTCCAAGTAGGCGATTGTGTACTTAGAAAAATCGAGGCAACTGGTCGGAAGGCAGAACAAAACAAGCTCTCCCCAAATTGGGAAGGTCCCTATATCATCACTCAAGTCATTCGAGAAGGGACCTACAGATTGAAGACTAAGGAGGGGAAAGATCTCAAGCATCCATGGCATTCCGGCAATCTCCGAAAGTATCATCACGAGTCTAGTTTATTTTGCAGTAGATTAGTTTCTTGTTTTCTGTCTTTTACTTTTTAGTTGATAGGATTGCAGTTCGATGTAATCAAGTTTCAGTTTTACGAAAGCAGTTTCTTCCGACATGTAAAGCAACTATCAACTCCCCACACAAACACCAGAAGACGAGGATCTTATCCCCGACTCTTCGAAACATACACCTTACGTCTTGACAAGGGTCCGCCTTGACTCAATGACTATAGGCTCCTAACAGCCAAGACCGAGGGTCCTCCTCGGCCTAGTGGCTTACCTTACATCCTGACAAGGGTCCGCCTTGATTCCAGGATTACAAGTATCACAGTCAAGACTGAGGATCTCTCCTCGGCCTAATGACTTGCCTCACGTCAAGACAAGGAAACACCTTGTCACTACGACTAAAAGGCATCACATCTGAAACTTGTGCACGAGTCATCTTCCTCGACATAAGGAGACGAAAAAGAAGAAATTGCCCAACAGTCAAAGCTGAGGAGACCTTCCTCGGCCTGTACGACTTAAGTGTTCAGTCAGAGCCGAGGATTCCTTCCTCGGCCTAACTACTTGATCAATAATCAGGAAACGAGGGATCCTCCTCGGATTCCACCTTCACAAGTTTTGTGCCTATGCATAGCATACAAACAAACACAAACAATTCATTGAAACAACATGAATTAAAACAAAAGGGACCTTTTCATTGATATTCAAAAGAAAAGTACAAGTCCTAACATCTATTACAAAAAAGGAAAAAGAAAAATCCTATCCTAAGTTTGCTTGCCATCATCAAAAGGCTTGTCAAGCCAATCCTCCGTGATAGTACCAGGGGGAGGAAGAACAGTTTGATCAGTTTGAGCATCCGTCTTCTCGATCTCTCCTCCCCCGACCTCGGCTTCCATGTCCTCGGGCTCTCCCTCGTCTTGAATCGCCTCCACCAAGGATTTGATGTTGTCGGGGACGACATAGGCTGGCTCCCACACTGCTCGGCCTGCTTGGGCATCTTTCTCGGCCATGATTTCCAAGTTATACTCAGAAAATGGAACCAAGTGGTGAAGAGCCCTAGCTTCCTCGTCATACTGATCCCGGCAGATCAGCTGAGCAATCTTATTGATGTCCAAGCCAGTGGTGGGGTCAGCCAGGAGACGGCGAGCAAGATGGAGGTAGCCGTCCTCGAACATGGTGGCAGTCTTCTCATCCACCGCGTCCTGGAAGGCTTGGCTCTCCTTGAAGCGGGTCACAGCCGCTTCCTCCCTGGTGACAAGGGTAGTTTCATAACCTCGGCACTTGGCTTCGGCTTCCTCGGCCCTCACTTGGACCTCGGCCTTGGCCTTCCTTGCCTCAGTAAGCTCAGCCTCCTTCAGCCGGAGACTCTCCTCGGCTTGAGCACGAGCTTCTTGTGCCTGCTTCCGGGCTTCCTCGGCCCTCTTCACTTCTTCCTCGACCTTGGCCTGAGCAGCCTCTAGGTCGGCATTCTTGGCCTTCAAGAGCTCGGCCAGGTTAGCCTTCTCGGTCTCGCCCTTTTCTTGGGCCGTCCTGGCTTTGTTCAGCAGCCTGGCATTGTTTTTGGCCAGAACATTCTCGTAAGCCATGACCGAGGCAAGCTGCAAGAAAAATCAATGTTAAGCATCTCTAAGTACAAAATTACGAGATCAGTAAACATTAAAGATACGAGAAGACTACCTCGGCAATCATAAGACCCTTGCGGCATAGCAAGTTCTCTTGGCTAGGCTTCTCTTTGACAAGAGCCTCATAAGCCTCCTCGTCCATGGCTCTCTGGACAGGAGCTCGGCCCAATCTCAGCAAGGGTCCCTTTCTATTCTGAAGAGGAATGCCCCTCAGACGTGGAACATTGGCAGCCATGCGCCGAGCCAGCTCATCGGCCTCCTCAAAGGTTTTGACGGTTTGGATAGTGAGGACGGGAGGATCCTGGGGATTGGAGGACTCAACAGTTGCCCGCTTAGCTGCAGGCTCCTCGATGCTAGCAACTTGGGCCCTCTTGGAGCCAGAGCACCTTGTGACAAGGTCGGTCTCTTCGGCCCCCGCCTCCTCGGCATCAACATGGAGGCTATGCCCCTCTGTAGTTGATGGGTTAGCTCGTTCCTCGGACGCCACATCCACGGCATTAACTTCCTCATGTAATTTGAGGGCAAGGGGATGGTCACCCTGAGCACTCAGCAAGAGGTTGTAGGCGTTGGCGTCCTCCTTTCTCTCCATCAAGCCAGACTTCTTGACCTGACGTCTCTTATGCTTGACGAGCTCCATGGGATTTAACCATTTCATGGCTAATTCTGCCTCCTGCATCTGCAAAGGCA
The DNA here is from genome assembly GCA_022495995.1 of Adenophora triphylla var. japonica. Lineage (NCBI taxonomy): Eukaryota > Viridiplantae > Streptophyta > Magnoliopsida > Asterales > Campanulaceae > Adenophora > Adenophora triphylla. The sequence goes on along the minus strand of JAFEMH010001936.1, from coordinate 370,202 downwards.
AGGACGAAATGGTTAGATACGAGTAGAAAGAAAGCCAACAATAATACAAAAAACTACAAGTCTCAAAAGGATAAAACATTTACATCCAACCACGTCTTCTTCTTCCAAACACTGGTCAAGGGGAGGGACCTTACACCTCGGGCAATCCTCATGAAAAATGAGGCCGGGATGCATTGTCCAATCATTGAAATGCCTCCCCCTCTTAACAGTGACGAGGGGAACCACCCCGTCCTTCGATCCCGGCATCAGTCCTGCCTGGACATAATAATGGTCTGAGGCTTCAATTGTCGACCAATCGAGGAGTCCCACCTCGGCAAATACCTCTAAGCCCTTGATCAGGTCCTTAGTCCATTCATACTGCTGAACGGGGCCCGATGAAGTTAGAGGATGACAGGGGGATTGGAACTCCCAGCCTTGGCGGCTCTCAATCCTAATTGCATGATTGTCCCAACCCGCAACTTTGCTTGACATTGGGAGAAGAAGTTTTGGCTTCTTGGGTGCACTCCGGATGACGAGAAGCCAACTGTCTTTGACGAAGCTGACTTGATAAAAGTGGCGGAATGCTCCCATGGTCGGCTCAAAACATAAGCTCCGGCAGAGCACTATAAAGCTTACAAGGACCCGGGTACCATTGGCTCCTAGCATGGCCGGTACTGCCCTCACATTGTCTAAAAATTCGTTAATAAAGGGGTCCAAAGAAAGACGGAGCCCCTGTTGAAATTGTTTGAAGTAGAAGTGGACGTAGTCTTCATTGTAGTAGAAGCTCCTCTCCTTCTTATATGTCTTAAAATCGGGTTTTCCAATATAAGTTAACTTATACTCGGCTTTATCCACCCCGTACGTGGAATACAACTTAGCAAGCATGGGGTCCCCGGCCTTTGGAGGCCTCTCTCGTCCTCGACCTCCTCTTCCTCGGCTTCCCCTTCCTCGGCCTTTACTGCCTTCAACTTGAGCCCCTTCCATGAAGGCATCAACAATCTGGGTTGACGAGGTGGCCTCTTCCCCTCTTCCCGTCATATCTGCAAAAAGACGAGGAGTATAAATTAATTACCTCGTCCATAACTGACCCTAAGACGGGGAAGAGGGATATCCCCCCTCGTCATTATCGAAAGGCCGAGGAGGGAGCCTTACCACTCAGACGCTCACGAACTATATGATCTGAAGACGGGTAGAACAGTTCGATGTGCTCCATCATCTCTGCCCTATCCTCAAACACAATAATATTGGGGGAATCGGACACAATCCTATCTATCCTTGTGGAATCTGGGTATTGAAGGAACATCCGGGTACGGCCATAACTTCTCAACCTCTTTCCTATGTCATCCAGGGTCAGCATCAACCAAGGTCCCCTCTCTCTCTGGTAAACCCTCAGATTGCCGGTGTGATACCCATAACGGAATCGGGGGGAATGGTCCCAAGAACGAGCCATTTCTAAGGGGAATCAAAGATCAATGGGGGAGTTCATTCAATATGCAAAGAAATTCGTGCAAAATTCCAAGAAAATCAAAGATTCAAAGTTTTGAGAAATAAAATTGAAGATTCATGAAGAAAAGCTCCAACAATGGTGGTTCTTTTTCTTGGCATAATCAAAATCTCTTCTAAAACCCTAAGAAAGGGCAAAGCCATGAACAAAAAGCATAAAAGGGGAAGAAAAGTCATACCTGATCTTGAAGAAACGGTCGGAATCACAACAGAAGCAACGTCACCGGAAAATTCACGCCTCGCCGGAAACTGGGTAGGTGACCGCTGAAGACTTGTCGGAAGAAATATCGCTTGAACCTTGCTATTAGCTCTCAAATAATTGGGGTGTGTAAAGGTTTAAATGGAAGGGTTTTAGCTTTTTATACTCGCTTAATCGGGTCAAACCCATGGGTAAAGCAAGAAACCGGGTATGGCGCCCCCAAAATTAATTGCTGGTAACAACTTCCAAGGCGTGACAAGACTGGGGGGCCCCATGTAATCATCAGAATATTAACCGTCAGATAATGAAGCGACGCCAAGGACACGTGTCAAAGCCTGTTCGTATCCTATAAGCCGAGGACGAGATGACTTTCTCCTCGTCCTAAGCCGAGCTAGAAAGTCGGGGGCCACTGAACAGTATAAACCGAGATACGAACATGGGCTTGCCCGAGTTGGGCCCAAAGGGATTGGGCCAAACACAATCCAGTAAATACAAGTATCAATGCTCAAGTAACAGGGCCGAGGTGCCTTCCTCGTATGCCGAGGAGCATCTCCTCGGTCTTACGTCAACAACGGGCTCTTCATACTTGGCTCATCGTACTCCGAGACATCACAAATGACGAGGAGAGAAAAGTTCTTACCTCAGCATATCAACAAATGACGAGGACACAGAATCATTTACCCCGGCATATTCACATGTCGGCTAATCATCAAATGACGAGGAAGCAAAATCATGCATCTCGGCTTATATACAAATGCCAAGATAAGACATTCATGCTCCTCGGTGTTCCGGCTAGCATATCGTATAGTCCTATTCAAACAAGGATTCAACAGTCATGATCCAATCAGGATTGTAACCACCTACACCAATTTAAGTCAAACAATGACTCCTTAACAGATATAATTCTCTTAGGATTATATCTTATCTCTTTACAAGTTCACTTCAACATGGATTCTATCAATCCATCCCTATAAATACAAGCCACATGGCTCATTATTTGGTACGTTACTTTTTACAATACAGAAACTCTGTCAATTTAGTTTCTCAATCATAAATCGTGAACTTACTCTCACGCCGGAGGGCCTTTAGCCGGAGTCGGCCCAGCTTAGTTTACGAGTTTTCTCTTATTTTCAGGCCTTGCAATCTCCGGAGCATCCAAACGCTTGGATTTTGGCTGAATTGACGATTTTGGCATCATCAACATACTTCCTAAAATAGCAAAGAATCTTTACTATTCCCTCCACTCATTCTCTCTCCTACATTATTTTAATACTCACAACAACATTATAATTTACTATTCCCTCCACTCATTCTCTCCTATTTTACTTTTACACTCAAAACATTTTCTTCATTATTTTTTTCTTAATTTACGCGTAAACAGTAATCGTGTAATTTCTACAGGGACGAAGGGAGTATGTAAAAAGCACTAAATTCTGGAAAAAAAAAAGGTCACTTTAAATCCTAAATTGTTAAAATTGGAAAGTCAGATTCTATATTGATATATCTTCGTAAACATTAGACCCTACTCCATCCGTCACATTTGAGTTGGACACAAGAATCAAGAAAAATAAAATAAAAAGGTGATGTGTTGTGAGTGTAGATTATTGGGTAGGAATATAAAAATAAAAATAAGTGGATAATTATTGTGAGTATGACAAGTGGATTTTTTTTTTCATTTTAGAAAAAATGAGTTTTTAAAAATAAAACTTTTACTTGGGAAATAAGCAAAACTTCAAATAATGAGATATATTGTATTTTACATCCTTAAGTTATTCGCTTCTCACACACGTCCTTTAGAAAAGGCTCAAAAGAGTTCAATAAAATAAAGACGAAATGAATTCGGCTTTTTTGTGTAACAAAGAAAGAAAGACAGCCTGAGGGTTTGACCATGCCTAGTCCTCTAAAACATCATCAAAGTTAAATAAGCTCATCTCCTAATATCTTAACTTGGGGAATAGTTTTCAAACTTCCATATAGGTTTGTACACTTCTTTAGGGGTATAAATCTATAATATAAATGGCACCATGTCAACTCAGCCAATGAATAGTTTTATCTACAGTTTCAGATTAATTTTTCCCATTTTGTTCCTCAAATTCTGCCAGGTTCTTTATTTTCAGTTTTATCCTTAATTTTCAAAATAACTTTTCCCTCCTAAAATTTGAATCTATAGGGAAGTGGGATGAATAGTTGTATGAATAGTGCCAAAAGTTTTTTTTCCCATTTTACCCTCACTAAGTTGTCCCTTTTCCATTTTGCCCTCACTTTCAATTAAAAAAATAACACGTGTCCTCAGATATGAGCTTTTACTAGTGGTTTGATATAGTTTAGTTTGGGGAATTTACTGACCGAATCACGAATAATTGGTTTTAAAAAATTTCAAATCGAATTGAATCATGAAAAAATTCAAATTAAATCAAACAAAACCAAACCAAATCGCTATAAATTGATTTTGTTTGGTTCAAACCATGATTCAATTACATGGTTCGAACCGCGGTCCATATCGTCGCGAGGAAGGTTTAGGCTTTTAGTCCTATGGTTGTGTGTTGACTCCCACAACAATTATTTCTTTCTACACAATTTATATTTTAAAAACTTTATTATAATATGTGCATTCACTTTAAAAAATAGATCCGCCACTGATAATTACTTTCATTGTTTCAATTTTATTTTTTTTTTTGTTATTACTACAAATAAATTTCAAGCAATTATTTTAGGTTAATTTAATTATTCTAATGTTATTGTATAACTTGTTATTGATACGAAATGGTATATTGATTACAAATTTTATATTTATATTAGTATAATTAAATCAACCTATAATTATTACTCAAATTTTATTTGTAATAATAAAAAATAGGAATATCAATTTTGAAATGGATGGAGTGTAATTTTTGAAAAAATGGTATTGGAAAAGTGAAAATGAAAATCAGTAGCTTGTAGTTTAAGGTAACCGATTCGTTTACGTTAAAAGATTCAACTTTTCACGAAAAAAGAAAAATTCGTGTTAAAATGATTTAGCTTAAGCTCTTTTTTTTTGTATTATTTTAAATTTATTATAATTTTGAGAGTAATATATTATAAATGATAAATATTAACGGAATAAAATTAATGGACCAAGCCCAACGAACTAGATCCCTATCCATGCAGGCCCCAAGGCTCATCAAGACACAAGGGGCCCACCAAGTTATCCAAACTATACTGGGTCATCAAGAATACCAGTCGACCAAGTTTATTAATGCCCGACTATACTTGATCCTGGCTTAGTTCGTCCGACATACAGTCCACCCTTTATACAATCTCTGCCTAGTCTGGGCACGAAGTCAGGTCGACCTCGATCATTCGGACAACCTCGACCAAACAACACGTGCGTACACCCACGTCGTCATTTCGTAATCGTCTCCTACAATATCGGAGACGTTATGCCCTATTATCTCCGTGATCTAAGGGATTCCTAAACATTCCATATCACCACTATATATATATCAAACAACATTCTACATGAAAAGGTAATGCCACTTGAGCTATTTTGAAAGCATCGTCAATATTGTTCAATATATATATACATAACTCTATATCTCATCATCACATTAGAGAGTATTAGCCGGATATCATTCCAATAAATTATTTGTTCGTGATTTCAGTTCTTAATTGCTGAAAATCAATTTATTACTTAACTAAAATTAATCTGAATCGATTCCTGCATCATTATTACTATTACGAGGTTCATCACACATGACCGGAAGAACAAACATTACACTTCGGAACTCTGGAATATTGAATTTGCATCAATTAAGGAATCCTATCTGAGTGATAAAAATATGATTACTTTGTAAAAAAAAAAAGAGCATAATTTCTGACTTTTACAACATAAAATCTAAAGTAATATAAAGACAGCATAGCCTTGGAGCCAAAATGCCAGGGGCATTTTGGTAATTTCACACGGTGGCATTTTGGCAATAATCAAGGCGGACGGGACACGTGGTAGCAGGGAGTGGGCGCGTGTGCCACACGCGCGACAGAAGGCGCGTGTGACGCGTATGATCTTTTTTTTTTTTTTTTTTTTTTTTTTTTAATCCTCGACACGTGGCGCACTACGATTGGGTGGTTTATTTTCGGATTTTTTTTCCTCCCATTTTTTGACCTCAATTATTTTATAAAAAAAAAAAAAAAAAAATTTTTTAAAAAAAAATTTTACACCAAAATTCATAATTTTTTTTCCTCTTTAATTAGAGACTAATTTCATTAAATTTGGACAAAAAAAATTCACTATTTTTTAAATATAAATTTCTTAATTATCCTATCTTAATTTTTCTTTTTTATTTTTCAATATCTTTTTTTTGCAAATTAATTAAGTGTGAATCATATATTTTTATTATAAATGATAATAATAATAATCATAATTTTACTTTTTAAATATACATTAATGTTTGTAATGTTATTTCTTTCGTTTCAAAATTTTACATTCACTTTTTAAACATATTAAGTACTATTTTATAATGTTAATGCCTTTGTTTCAAAATATGACATTAATTTTTTTAACAAATTAAATAATATTTTATAAAATATTCATTGGGACGAAAATAGTATTTTTTTTCTTTAGCTAAAGTAGTATTATTTTGTAACAATTAATGTTTATACTGTTACTGTCTTCGTCTAAGAAAATAAATATTAATCAGTTATTTGTTAGTAATTGTCCGTGCATCGCACGGGGTCAATCTAGTATTTACTAAAAAGAAAACACTTAAATGAAAATGAAAGTCTACATGTCAGTGATCGTGTTCGTGGCATGCCACCCACTAGACAGGCTACAGCCCACGATCTAATTGGACAATTAGAGCACTTGCAAAAGTGACCATTTGTCTTGATCATGGGCTGAGGTGAAGGTAAGACCATTCCACAATGATGACCTTTTAAATGAGCACAAATGACCAAGGTTTTTTTTGGTTTGCCAGATGACCTTTGGTCATCAAATTCATTTAGTCCTTCCTCATCCTCATCCAAATATTAATATAATATTAATGTTAATACCAATGTTAATGTTAATATCAATGTTAATGTTAATATTAATATCAATATTAATGTTAATATCAATATTAATGTTAATGTTAATGTCAATATTAATATTAATATTAACATTAATGTTAATATTAATATTAATATTAACATTAATGTTAATATTAATGTTAATATTAATATTAATATTAATATTAATGTTAATATAATTAATATATTAATATTAATAATAATATTAATATATAAGTTATTAATATTAATATTAATATTAATATTAATATATTAAAATTAATATTAAAATTAATAATTTATATTAATATTTATATTAATAAATATTAATATTAATATTAATATATTAATACTAATATTAATATTAATATTAATATTAATAAAATTATTTAATTAATAATTAAAATATATAGATTATTTGTCATATATAATTTTTGTCACCATTGTTGATAAAATTAGATGAAATTATGATTATTGATGATCGATGACGAGGAACTGATTTGAAGGAGAGAGAGTAATCATGACTCGGCCACCATTGCGATCGGATGGTCTTAGTGGTTGAAGCACCCACATTGGCAGAAGAGTTGTGGATCCCACTAATATTTCTATTTTTGTCATTAATTTCTTTTTTGAAAAGCAAATTATTTTTTAATTTGGAATTTTGGTGTATTAAATGGTAAGTGGGATGTGGATCTTTTACGTGTCTGCAGAAGGGCCGATCCAAGCCCAAGTTGGCCATGTCCAGTCCAGCCCAGTCAGCACACAGTCGGATTTAGCCAGGATCGGAAATATAGGTGGGCGGTGGGTTCGGGTTTTTTCGGGATTTTGTAATGCTTTTTCGGAAAATCTTTTCCTGATTTATGTCCGTTTGTTTCACCGTAAAACATTTTTTGGAAAATCTTTTCTGTAAAATAACTCGTTTTTTGTTGTGTGGTTGTTTAACGCAAACACCGTAAAACATTTTCCGTTGTTTGGTTGTATTCCGGAAAATATTTTTCGTAAAATAACTCGTTTTTCGGTGTTTGGTTGTTTTTCGGAAAATGGAGAAAATGTTTTCCGAAAAACATTTTACGCCCTTCCTAAGTAAAACGACTTACTGACCTTGTCCTAAGTAAAACATTTTTCGAAAAATGGTGCCCTTCATGTACAACTCATATTTCACAAGGTACAACATTCTACTTCCTCATTCTAATAATAATAATAATAATAATAATAATAATAATAATAATAATAATAATAATAATAATAATAATAATAATAATAATAATAATAATTAAAAATAATAATAAATAATAATAATGAAATAATTATAATAATAATTAAATAATAATAATAATAATAAATAATAATAAAATAATAATAATAATAATAAAATAATATATAAATAATAATAATAATAAATAAAATAATAATTAAAAAAATAAATAAATAATAATAATAATTAAAAATAATAATAATAATAATAATAATAATAATAAATAATAATAATTAAATAAGTATAATAATAATTAAATAATAATAATAATAAAATAAAATAAAATAATAATAATAAAATAATAAAATAATAATAAAATAATAATAAATAAATAATAAATAATAATTAAAAAAATAAATAATAATAATAATAATAATAATAAAATAGTGATAATTATAATAATAAAATAATAATAATAATAATAATAATAATAATAATAATAATAATAATAATAATAATAATAATAATAATAATAATAATAATAATAATAATAATAATAATAATAGTAGTAGTAATAATAATAATAATAATAATAATAATAATAATAATAATAATAATAATAATAATAATAATAATTAAATAATAATAATAATAATAAAATAATAATAATAATTAAAATATTAATAATAATAATTAAAATAATAATAATAATAATAATTAAAAATAAAATAAATAATAATAATATATAATAATAATAAAATAATAATAATAATAATAAATTATATTAAATAAAAATAAAATAAAATAAAATAAAAAATAAAATAATAAAATAAAATAATAATAATAATAATAATAATAATAATAATAATAATAATAATAATAATAATAATAATAATAATAATAATAATAATAATTAAATAATAATAATTAAATAATAATAATAATAATAATAATAATAATAATAATAATAATAATAATAATAATAATAATAATAATAATAATAATAATAATAATAATAATAATAATAATAATAATAATAAATAATATTATTAACTAAACATGACGAAATTGCAAGTCTCATTTCTAAAATGAAAAGGCGAGACTAGAGTAGTGTAATCATATATAATGTGTTCAGAATGGGGTGTCCACAGAAACACACGTATATGCACACACGAGATAACATAGCCTAATTTAAGTGAGAGTGTTGTTCGGTGCATGTAGTCACCAGAAATAATTGAGGTGTGCGTCGACGTTGGTGTTGAAAGAGGGAGAGAGAGATATGTGACTCAAGGATTTTTCTTTTGTGAAATAGCAGGGAGGATGAGAAGGCGATTGTGTTGGAAGTTTTCAGCGAAGTAGGCGGCGACAGGTTGCAGGTTGCAAGGATGGTGCCATGGTGCGTAGCTCCGAATGGGGAGAGTAATGGAAGGGGACGCGTAGGGATTAATTTTGAATGAGGTTGGAAATGGAGATGAAGAAGGTTTTAAACTATGGTTCATTTTCCCACTCCTTTATTTCAAGAAAAATGCATTTGACCCCTCAACATTAATAATCAATTAAAATTAATTCAATTTGTTCATCATGTGTAAGGTACAATGAGACTAACTGAATTTTAAAATGATTTTGTAAAACAACCTTAACTTTTGAAGAAAAAAAAGTTACGTTAGGCCTTATGATGGATGTGATTTTACCCATCCAAAAGATATGTTCCTAAGCTTATTTTCTGTTCGAAACCTTGAAAATTTAATGTGTATTTTAGTGTTTTATAAGTACAAGGACTGAAGTGAAGCAATGTTGAAAATAGAAGATTTGAAACTACTTTGGAAGTTTTTGGGACCAAAATGCAATTCTGAAAAGCGGAGGACCAAACGGAAATTATGAAGTTCAAGGGCCAAATTGTAAATATTGGAAGTTCAGGGACCTAATTTCAAATTTGGAAAATCGAGGATTAATTTGATTTTATGAAAGTCAGGGGTCAAATTAAAAATATAATAATTCAAGGACGAAAGTGCGAAAGCAAAAAATAGAGTGATCAAAGTTCGACTTGACAATTGTCGCGAAACGAATTCCAAATGGTACAAACCTAGGCAGCAAATCACGGCCAAGGCATCTGTTGGTGGCCGGCCAAGGTAGCAAATCAAGGGTCAAGGCATTTGTTGGCCAAGGTTGTGGTGCTGGCCAAAGGCTTTAAGGGGCTGTTGACTTGGCCAAACATCAGAACGATTAGGACCATTTGATACGATTCGTGCGCACGAGTCACGGATTGGAGTGACTTGGGCCTGGCGGTTTTGGGCCTGATTGGGCTGGTTTTCACTGAGGCTGTTCCACACTTCAATATCCTAGGTTAATATAGAAATCAACAAATGTTTTTTTTTTAGATGACATGGAAGCCGTGGTACTGTTGCTGCGAGAAGAAAGGAACATAATTCTCCGTCCCGTTTCGATTCAGGTTTATGATTTTTGATTTTATTTTTGTAATTATTATGAGTAGCTAAATAATTTGCTTCGCAGATTGGATGTAACAATTATCGAATTCTTATGCTAATAATGTTTTAATTCTTTCACACTTTTCTTGTTCTTGTTCAATGGAATTTGCTTAATTTATTTTTAGACTTCAAACAATATTGATTGATATTGTTGGTCTTTAAATTACTAGGGTTTAAATTACTACACTTGCGTGGGTAGTTTTTACATTGGCCTAAATTCCATTGAATAGATTTAATTGAAGACCTAGCGAAAATCAAACAAATCTAAAATCAATTGTTCCTTGGATTTTAATGCATTACTTGTGTGTTTTGTAGACCTAGCGAAATACAACACATAGAAGTAAGAATAGGGTTGCAATCCGGCCATCTAACCGTCCCAACTCTTATTAAAGTGAACGATTTCTTGAACAATATTAGTAAATATTTTTTATAAATTAGCATAGGAAGGAGATAGTTGTGAAACCCAATCCGTGAATCCTTGTCATTCTTGATTTCAATATTTGTTTTATTTTCATTAGTTTAAATTATTTGTTTTCATTATTAGTTTAATTAATCAAAATCAAAAACCCCCTGGTTACTTTACACTAATTGAATCAACTTGTTAATTCACTCAAGTCTCTGTGGATTCGACCCTTGCTTGTGCATACTACTACAACGGTAGCTAGTACACTTGCTAGGTATTTTATTACACAGTGAATTTTTTATCCATCAAGTTTTTGGCGCCATTGCCGGGGACTTGTTGTGAGTTACGAGTTATTTTTGATTAGTGTATTGTAAATAATTTTCTTTTCTTATTTTTTTGGGTGTAAATAGTTTTCTTTTATTATTTTTCTTTTTCTTGAGTATAAAATTTATGTGTGAGATACTCAAGGATGTATGGAATAAACACCAATGAGGAGTTAGTGAGAGAAGAATTGACAAGACAAGTAGCCTTATTATCAAAAAAGATAGACATTCTTGCCGCACAAAGAAACTTTGTTGATTATTATGTTCAAGAGGCATGTGCTAATTGTGGTGTTTATCATCATGCTACTAATAATTGTCCGTCTAGGACCTACTTTCCTGAGTATGTTTCACAGGTACAAGAAAGAAGTCCCATCCCGCCATGGCAATCGCAATATGACTATTTCTCTAACTCATTCAATCAAGGAAAATGGGGAAATCATGCAGACAAAGTTTGGGGCAATGATGAGGTAGTTTATAATACGACTTGTAAGCCATCTTATTATACTGACCCACTACTATCACCTTCTGAAGGGACACCTTCAACCCTAGTTTGGTATACGGATGATGATGGGGAAGAGTGTGTTTATGATTCAGCTTTTCATTTATCACCACTAGAACAAAAGCAATCTTTGGACAAGGCAAAGGAGAATTTTGTTCGTAAAATCTCCAATGTTGATTGTAAGGAAGAATCACTTTGTGTTTGTTCAAGTGGGTGTATTGAGAAGGTGGAAATTGTAGAAAAAGAAGTGGTAGTGAAATCTTGGCATGAGGAGGCATGTGATGAATTAGAACGATTGTTTTATGGTGGTGAAAAGAGGGATAGTGAGGAGGTTTACGATACGGATGAAGATTTTTCACTTCCTAACTGTTTAAATGAGAATTGGGCCATCCTTATTGTACCTCCTGTTTCTTGTGAGGAAGAAAATAATGAAAAAGATCCTCAAGAGAAAAGACCCAAAAAGCACAAATGTGAAAGAATTTCATGGGCATTAAATGGCTTAATATTTAGGGGATTATTTATGGGGCATGAACTGAAGATAAGGACCCGCGAAACCATGAAGTGGGCCAAAGAACGGAAGGTGAAGTCTAAACGGGAGCAACGGTCGGGTTAACGACCTTAACCAAATGCGCTAATTGGGAGGCAATCCAAGTAGGTATGTTTTATTTGCTTTATTTATTTGCTTTGTTGTGTCATATCTCCTTTGAACCCGAGGCATGTTTTTGTTCTCTTTGCTATGATGACATAGCATGTTTTGAGTTTGGGGGTAGATATCTCTCCGAGTTTGTGGATTTATAGGGGAGTGTATATAGTGTCACCCTCCAAAAAAATAGAAAAATTTAAAATTTTTGTTCTCATTATATGTTTGGAAGTTGGCCAACGTCCGTGATGATTTGAGGATTTTTGATTGATTTTTGCTAGTTTGTGCTAATTTGAATTTGTTTATTAGAATTGCATTAATACATGTAAAACACAATTGCACCACCATTCACTTCCATCATATTTCTTGATCATGGTCATTAATTTAGGTGTCCTTTATGGGTTCACTTTGACATTCTCGGGGTCCTAGAACATGGTTGCACGCTTGTCAATAACAAATCAATAGATTACTTGATATTTATGGCTTCTATTTCTTTGTCAACCCTCTTGTGAGCCTTCGACTTTCTCGTCACTATTTATATATATAAATTGTCTCTTGATCCCATTTTGAGCCTGTTTAGAAAGAATGGAATATCTAGACCACCATTCGCCTTCATTTGATGCCTACTCCCTAACCCTTGACACTTGGAATAGGTTTATCCTACCTTTGCAAGAATGTGAAATTGGAAAAGTTCTAGTTTAGGGGTTACATAGGAAAATTATGGAAATGAGTAAGGCCAAGGTCAAAAAAAAATTGTGAAGTGGGTGTGTATTGTATAAAAGGGGGCAAGAACCAAAAAAATAGTTCAAGTTCAAGTTCCCCCAAAAAAAAAAAAAAAAAGAAAAGAAAAAAGAAAAGAAAGAGCATGCCCCCTAATTTTGTGAAGTATGATTGATCAGTGACCTGTATTGAGTGAGGGAATGCTTTTCAACCCCAAGTGTATAAAGTATGAACAAAGTTATTGTTTGGGGGTTGAAGTATTGGGGAAACAAATGTGAGCGAAAAAGCTGAAATTTCGGAAGGAGTAATATGCAATGGAAGACTTTTAGTTTCACATTCTTGTGTTTGTATATCCATTCCTTCGTTTATACCCGTGAACGTAGCCCCACAATTGTTGTGGATTTAACCCTAAAGCCATAATTCGTGTTCAATATTGAGTAATCGGGTTGACAAGTGCGTAATCGTGCATATGAGTATCCTTGTAAATTGTATTGTTATCTGTGATGTAGGACATGTCTTAGTGAACCTATAAACAATCTTATCTTATTGATCATGATCTCCCATATTTCATTCATCATTCAGGCCAAGGTGGAAAATTGTGGGTTAGATGCATTAATGTAATTGTAATTGCATATTCTTATTGGCACTTGTTTAGCATATTATGTGAGAAATCTGAGACTTGTTTGACCGGCAACCTTGTATATTTATATTGAGAACATATCAAAAATATTTTCTGTTGATTGTTTTTAGTTGTTAGGGTAGTTTTGATTTTGTTTTAGTTTTATTTTACTCGAGGACGAGCAAAAGATAAGTTTGGGGGTATTTGATGGATGTGATTTTACCCATCCAAAAGATATGTTCCTAAGCTTATTTTCTGTTCGAAACCTTGAAAATTTAATGTGTATTTTAGTGTTTTATAAGTACAGGGACTGAAGTGAAGCAATGTTGAAAATAAAATATTTGAAACTACTTTGGAAGTTTTTGGGACCAAAATGCAATTCTGAAAAGCGGAGGACCAAACAGAAATTATGAAATTCAAGGGCCAAACTGTAAATCTTGGAAGTTCAGGGACCTAATTTCAAATTTGGAAAATCGAGGATTAATTTGATTTTATGAAAGTCAGGGGTCAAAGTAAAAATATAATAATTCAAGGACGAAAGTGCGAAAGCAAAAAATAGAGTTAGAGTGATCAAAGTTTGACTTGGCAATTGTCGCGAAACGAATTCCAAATGGTACAAACCAAGGCAGCAAATCACGGCCAAGGCATCTGTTGGTGGCTGGCCAAGGTAGCAAATCAAGGGCCAAGGCATTTGTTGGCCAAGGCTGTGGTGCTGGCCAAAGGCTTTAAGGGGCTGTTGACTTGGCCAAACATCAGAACGATTAGGACCATTTGATACGATTCGTGCGCACGAGTCACGGATTGGAGCGACCTGGGTCTGGCGGTTTTGGGCCTGATTGGGCTGGTTTTCACTGAGGCTGTTCCACACTTCAACATCCTAGGTTAATATATAAATCAACAATTGTTTTTTTTTAGATGACATGGAAGCCGTGGTACTGTTGCTGCGAGAAGAAAGGAACATAATTCTCCGCCCCGTTTCGATTCAGGTTTATGATTTTTGATTTTATTTTTATAATTATTATGAGTAGCTAAATAATTTGATTCGCGGATTGGATGTAACAATTGTCGAATTCTTATGCTAATAATGTTTTAATTCTTTCACATTTTTCTTGTTCTTGTTCAATGGAATTTGCTTAATTTATTTTTAGACTTCAAACAATATTGATTGATATTGTTGATCTTTAAATTACTAGGGTTTAAATTACTACACTTGCGTGGGTAGTTTTTACATTGGCCTAAATTCCATTGAATAGATTTAATTGAAGACCTAGCGGAAATCAAACAAATCTAAAATCAATTGTTCCTTGAATTTTAATGCATTACTTGTGTGTTTTGTAGACCTAGCGGAACACAACACATAGAAGTAAGAATAGGGTTGCAATCCGGCCATCTAACCGTCCCAACTCTTATTAAAGTGAACGATTTCTTGAACAATATTAGTAAATATTTTTTATAAATTAGCATAGGAAGGAGATAGTTGTGAAACCCAATTCGTGAATTCTGTCATTCTTGATTTCAATATTTGTTTTATTTTCATTAGTTTAAATTATTTGTTTTCATTATTAGTTTAATTAATCAAAATCAAAAACCCCCTGGTTACTTTACACTAATTGAATCAACTTGTTAATTCACTCAAGCCTCTGTGGATTCGACCCTTGCTTGTGCATACTACTACAACGGTAGCTAGTACACTTGCTAGGTATTTTATTACATAGTGGATTTTTTATCCATCACCTTAAATTATTAGAATTGAAAAATCAGACCCGTATTGATATCTCTATATAAACATTACACTCTATATTAATTATATTTTACCTCTTAAAAGTAGGGATGTTCACGATTCGGATTGATCCCCTTTTTGTCAAAATTTTAAAAAATTAGGTTCAGATCAATAATTCGGTTCTGTATAAATTTAGGATCAGGACCAAACCAATACTTTATAGGACCGGTCTCATTGATTCCAATGGTTCGGTTCGATCGGTCCAATTTCGCCGATTCTACAAACTTCAATGTACTATATTTTTTACAAAAATGAAACATACAACAGTTAGATATTATCACCAATCACGTCAATAAAAAAAAAACTAAGCAAAATTGTCACAAATATTCAAACCACAACATAGATCATTAAACATATTCTTCACCTTCAAATTTAACCATAACATATCTATATTATAAATCACACCATTGTTTTGAACAGTGGTGTGAATAGTTCCATTCGCGGAAATGACCATTTTGCCCTCACTATTCACTCCCTTTCCCATTTTGTCCTTAAAAAAAAAAATTAATTAAAAAAAAAAATTTAATTAAAAAAAAAAATTTTAAAAAAATAGTTTTAAAAAAATGTGGCCTTGGACACGGGCATATCTATATTATAAATCACACCATTGTTTTGAACAGTGGTGTGAATAGTTCCATTCGCGGAAATGACCATTTTGCCCTCACTATTCACTCCCTTTCCCATTTTGCCCTTAAAAAAAAAATTTAATTAAAAAAAAAATTTAATTAAAAAAAAAATTAAAAAAAAATAGTTTTAAAAAAATGTGGCCTTGGACACGGGCATATTTTAAAAAAAAAAATTAAATTAATTTTTTTTTTTTTTAAAAAGCAAAAAACGTGGCCTTGGACACGGGCTTAGGCTAGTTATATATATATATAAGGGTGCTCAAATGGAACATATTTAAAATGAAAACTACGATAACCAACCAAAACCATTGGATTAAGATAAATTAATGGTTTAGATTAGATGTATTTTTATAAAAAACGGTGGTATTTTTGTAGTTTTTATGAAAGTTGGGAGGTAGGATGCCATTTGACCACCACTTTTCAAAATTTGCCGTATCATCATTTAAATTTTTGTCAAATTTCAAAATTAAATATCTTAAAATCTATAATTCGAAAAAAATATTCGGATAACACTATTTTTCTCGTCTCGACGAGGCGAATCAAAATACATCCCTGAAGATAGGATTTTGAATTAAAAATATCTTGAACAACAATGAAATTCTCAAAATACATTTGTTCAGTATCTAAGTAGCCACTGAATTCAAGTGTAATTTGAACATTACACTTGGATTCATAAAAAACACACATGAATTCAGTAACTAAGTAACATTGAATCTATGCCCAATGATCAAAATACACATAGATTCATTAGCTAAGTAGCTACTGAATCCAAGTGTAATGTTCAAAATGTTGGGTTTCGAGGGTCCATGCGCAGCGGAATAATGCAAATAACTCGAATATCCAAAGCCCTAGAATCCGTTCTAGATGAATAATTAAGAAGTATGAATTAGGGTTACCAACCTTGAATGCCTTTGTCGTTGATATACGTAGTCTAACTCCAGATTGAAAAATTAGCAAGTCTTCAATATACGATCCTTTAATCACGAACAAAAGATCTTGAGAAGCGAAGATCCTCTACGAGTATCCACGCGATGAACGAACCCTAGAACTCTTTCTAGGAGGATTGCTAGACCCCTTGATTGAAACCTTTTCAATCTATGATGAATTGTGGAATTGGTGTGATGTTTTTCAATTCACAATTGAAAAAACTCTCTATTTTGTCTTTCTCAAAGCTCAAAATCGGAACTAGCTGCTAGGGTTGTTCAAGGATACTATTTATACTCTATAAATATTATACCCTATTAAAAACCCTTGGCAAAAACGGTTTCAGCGTTTCAGCGTACATGGGCGGTCGCCCATCAGGGCATGGGCGGTCGCCCATGTGTCCAGAGCCTAACCTCCTTATACGAAAACCATCATGGGCGGTCGCCCATAAGGGCAAGGGCGGTCGCCCATGTGGGCGATCTCCAATGTCCGAGTTTTCATATAACATGGGCGGTCGCCCATAGCACCTTGGGCGGTCGCCCATCACACCAGAATCCATAATTCCATTTTTGACAATTCGTTCGATGCGTGTGACCCCATAGGACTATACTATGTTGGCAATGAGTCCGATCACATCGATCCTCATAAGACATGAGCGGACTCTAGCAAGCCATCATGCCTACCCAAATAGTATAATATTAAGTTCGATTTTTCCTACATAGAACATATCACAATCCCATTGTCACACGATGTTATATTGAACATGAGTCATGGTCCACGTCAACTCATATTGTTCAATGCTTTCTCGTTACTAAGTAAATTGATTAATCGAATGACATTAATCATATTAATTCATTCGGGCATGGCCATGCACTACATCAATCTTACTCACGAGTGGCCAAGCAAACATCTCTCTTTACGAGGGACAAGTTTCCATCTTGACTTATCATTCTTCCCAACAAGAATCATACCATGCCAATGATAGCCCTTATTGTCATCCGGTTAAAGACAACGTTAAACTTTATCAAACATGATATTCATCAAGCGGAAGACAATGATAATCTCAGGTCAAAGGATATCAATGATATGACTATATGAGATTTAATTATGACATATGACCATGACATAAATCTCATAATGGGTCAAGTCCAGTACCTTGTTCTCTAACAAGTACCCATGAATCTAATGTGCATCTCCATGCATATAATCATCACATGATTATCCATTAGACTTCATACTAGTGCTTCATAAGTACTAGGGACACGATTATTATAACTAAACATACAAACACATATAATAATCAAATAAACAATCTCATATATAAATGAACAATGACATTACATAAAGGTCTATCTCTATAGGCCTAGGGCACTAACACCTACAGTCTCCCACTTGCACTAGGCCCAGTCACTCATGTATCTTATACCCATGGACCTAACATGACCATCATGTTTAGCTTGTGGCAAAGGCTTGGTGAGAGGGTCCGAAATATTGTCAATCGTTGGTACCTTGCATATCTTGACGTCCTCCCTTTCACAGATTTCTCGTATGAGGTGAAAACGTCTCAAAATGTGTTTGAATCGCTGATGTGACCTTGGTTCTTTTGCTTGGGCAATAGAACCATTATTGTCACAGAACAACTCTATCGGGTTAGTGATACTCGGAACGACTTCTAAGTCACTAACGAACTTCTTGATCCAAACCGCCTCCTTAGCCGCATCCGATGCTGCTATGTATTCGGCTTCTGTTGTAGAATCGCAATGCTTGCTTTGCTTGGAACTCTTCCAACAAACGGCACCTCCATTTAGCATAAAAACAAAACCAGACTGCGTTCTATAGTCATCTTTGTCGGTTTGGAAGCTTGCATCTGTGTAACCCTTTACAACTAGATCATCTTCCATTCCTCCAAATACCAAGAATACATCCTTAGTCCTTCTCAAGTACTTAAGGATATTCTTGACAGCTATCCAATGGTTCTCACCAGGATCGATCGGTATCTACTCGTTGCGCTTAGAGCATACGAGACATCGGGTCTAGTACACAACATGGCATACATGATAGATCCAATTGCCGAAGCATATGGAATATCACTCATCCTCTTTCGCTCATCATTTGTCTTAGGACAATGAGTCTTGCTAAGAGTAATGCCATGTCCCATTGGCAAGTTCCCTCTCTTAGAATTTTCCATGCGGAATCTTCTAAGGACCTTGTCAATATACGTACTTTGACTCAAACCAATCATCCTTCTTGATCTATCTCTATAGATCTTGATACCAAGGATATAAGCCGCTTCACCCATATCTTTCATTGAAAAACATTTTCCTAACCAAGACTTAACAGTCTCAAGTGCAGGAACATTGTTTCCAATGAGCAAGATGTCATCGACATATAGCACCGTAAATAGGACTATGCTCCCACTTATTTTCTTGTATACACAAGGCTCATCTTCGTTTTGATGAAGCCAAACTCTTTGATCGATTCATCAAAACGTAGATTCCAAACTCTCCGGGAAGCTTGCTTCAATCCATAAATGGATCTCTCGCAACTTACACACTTTGTTAGAATTCTTTGGATCGACAAATCCTTCAGGCTGTATCATGTATACATCCTCAAGTAGGTTTCCGTTAAGAAACGCTGTTTTGACGTCCATTTGCCATATCTCATAGTCGTAATATGCGGCTATGGCAATTAAGATTCTAATAGACTTAAGCATTGCTACGGGCGAAAAGGTTTCATCATAGTCAACGCCATGAATCTGCCTATACCCCTTAGCAACTAGCCTAGCCTTATAAGTATGTACTTTCCCATCCATGTCAGTTTTTCATTTGGAAACCCACTTGCACCCTATGGTTTTTACACCTTCGGGTGGATCAATCAAGTTCCAAACTTGATTATCGTACATGGATTTGATCTCGGATTCCATGGCTCCTAGCCACTTGTCCGAATCAGGAGTGGACATCGCCTCTTGATAGGAAGTAGGTTCATCATTCTCAATGATTTCTACTTCATTACTTTCCGTCATGAGAAATCCATATCTCTCAGGTTCGGATCGTATCCTATCCGATCTGCGAAGAACTGGTGTATCTTGAACCGGTTCCACAACAGCTTGTGAACTTGGTTCCGTCTCTACTATCGGTTCCTTGTCATTTTCGGGTTCTTGAATTTCTTCAAGATCAATTTTACTCCCACTAGTTTCTTTAGAGAGAAACTCTTTCTCTAGAAAGACACCATTTCGAGCAACAAACACTTTGTTCTCGGATTGGTTGTAAAATAGATATCCTTTCGTTTCCTTAGGATAACCAACGAAAATGCATTTATCAGATTTAGGTGCAAGTTTATGTTCGGAAACTAATTTCTTTACATAAGCCTCACAACCCCAAATCTTCATGAAAGATAAGCTAGGCTTTCTTCCATACCACATCTCATGTGGGGTTTTAGGAGCCGATTTAGTAGGGACCTTATTAAGCGTGAAAGTAGCTGTTTCCAGTGCATGTCCCCAAAAAGAAATAGGAAGGTTAACTTGACTCATCATCGATCGAACCATATCTAATAGAGTTCGATTTCTCCTCTCGGATACACCATTCCATTGTGGTGTTCCGGGTGGAGTAAGTTCTGAAACAATTCCATAACTTTTCAGATGATCGTCAAATTCTTGGCTTAAGTATTCACCACCTCGATCGGATCGAATGGTTTTAATAGTTTTGCCAAGTTGATTTTGTACCTCATTTTGAAATATTCTGAATATCTCAAATGCTTCACTTTTGTACTTCATCAGATAGACATAGCCATATCTGGAGAAGTCATCAGTGAACGTTATGAAGTACCGAAATCCTCCCCTAGTAATGCTATTCATTGGTCCACACACATCAGTATGTATGAGAGCCAATAAATCACTAGCCCTTTCACTACTCTTAGTAAAAGGAGCTTTAGTCATCTTGCCCAATAAACAAGACTCGCAAACATCATATGATTCATAATCACATGAGTCTAAATATCCATCTTTATGGAGTTTAGATACGCGCTTCTCGTTTATGTGACCAAGACGGCAATGCCATTTGTATGTGTTGTTCACATCATTTGGTTTAGATTTCTTATTAACATGATAAATATTCTCAACATTATTTTCAACATCCAAGACATAAAGGCCATTAAAAGAATGAGCAACACAATAAAGCATGTCATTCAAATAAATTGAAAATTTCTTATTCGCAATAAGAAAATTATAACCCTCATTGTCTAAACATGAAATAGAAATAATGTTTCTGCTCAAATCCGGAACATAATAACAGTTATTTAAAACTAAAATTAATCCGCTAGGTAAAGTGACTTCGTAAGTCCCTACGGCCAATGCAGCAACTCTTGCTCCATTTCCAACCCGCAGATCTACTTCACCCTCATTGAGCGACCTTCTATTCTTAAGTCCCTGCACATTTAGTCAAATGTGAGATCCACATCCGGTATCTAATACCCAAGAACTAGAAGTAGAAAGTAGAACATCTATCATATAGATACCTGAAGTCGTGGCAATCACATTGCCCTTCTTCTTCAGCCCTTCCTGATAAGCTTTGCAGTTACGCTTCCAATGCCCAGTTTCATTGCAATGGTAGCATACCGCATCCTTTTGGGATTTGGGTTGAGGCTTCTCAACAATGGCAACCTTTTCCTCCGGTTTAGCAACTTTTGCTTTAACCTTATTTTTCTTGAACCCTTTTCCTTTGTTCACCATCAACACTTGATTGGTTTTCTTGGTAATATTGTTCTCCGCATTCTTTAGCATCCCATGCAATTCAGACAGAGATTTATTCATCCCATTCATGTTATAATTCAGAACGAACTGATTATAACTTTCAGGGAGTGAATGCAATATCATATCCGTAGCCAGCTCCAACTGGATAGGATATCCAAGCCTCTCAAGGTGCTCGAGGTGACCCTTCATTTTCAACACATGAGGCCCAACAGGTTGTCCTTCAATCATCTTGCATGAATGAAGAGCCTTCATAGTGTCAAACCTTTCCTGACGTGCTTGCAACTGGAACATTTCCTTTAAATGATTTCCTAAATCATAAGCTTCCATGTGTACAAGGTCCTTCTGAAGGGCCTTACACATAGTAGCCAGCATCAGGCAACCAACATCTATAGAATCATCAACATGTTTCTTATGTTGGTCCCTTTCAGCTTTAGGTGCATTAGCAGCAGGCTCAGGTGGAATGGGTCCATCGAGAATGTACAACTTCCTTTCCTGTTTGAGAACAATTCTCAAACAAATGGATCCAATCCACATAGTTGTTGCCATTCTCTTCTAACTTGTCCTTCTCAAGGACTGATCGCAGTGACAAATTTTGATTAGTGTTAGCAGCCATTGATCTACAAAGATATGCAACAAGATATAAACATATATAAGCACCAATTTCATTTAAGAGATTAAATCATGTATTTCACAAATACTCCCACTAAATTATATAACCTTCATATACAAACATGCATAATATAATTTAATAGGCTAAGACCCAACTTTAATTTAATTTCAAGTCGGCTATGGCACGACTGCTCAAAATTAAACTAAAAAGGTAGATAACATTTATCAATCATATCTACATATGACTCTTAGATCTTTTATGAGATTATGGACATCATATGTCACTTGTTTCAATCTCATCTTATGCCTTAGGCCCAAAACTGTTTTGATAGCCTTATTGAGTTCAACCATTTTAAACGTATAGCAATCACTATTTGCTCATCTTGATCATACAAAGATAGAATTAATGTACCTCGCTATGGCGAGCCTACATAAAACTACCCGTGTACTCACAAGTGTTTAAAGTGGGTAGCATAAACAAACCCAAAATTTCAAAGAAGGTTCAATTTTTCATGTTTATCAATTAACATGGCAAGGTTGATTCATGAAAAAACTATATGAGCATAATTATGAACATGGAATGATACAACATAAATCACATTTGTTCAGTAATTACTAGTACGCGGCCACGTGCTCCAAGGTTATCCCACACTTCCATCGTAGTGCCTGTGGGGAAGGTTTTGGTGTCCAGCCCATATACCAAGTAATACTTCACAAATATCCTAAATTAATCACATTAATCATATTAATGAAATTGACATCCCATAACCTAGATTAATCATATTAATCATAAATTTCAATTTCATAATCATGGTATATCACTATATACAATTACTCCATAAGCAAAACTCATACAATTTCACATTCTAAATCATATTTATCATGAAAATTCATATAATCACATTACACAATTATCATGATTATCTAACTAAACATCAAGAACGGGGCTCTGATACCACTGTTGGGTTTCGAGGGTCCATGCGCAGCGGAATAATGCAAATAACTCGAATACCCAAAGCCCTAGAATCCGTTCTAGATGAATAATTAAGAAGTATGAATTAGGGTTACCAACCTTGAATGCCTTTGTCGTTGATATACGTAGTCTAACTCCAGATTGAAGAATTAGCAAGTCTTCAATATACGATCCTTTAATCACGAACAAAAGATCTTGAGAAGCGAAGATCCTCTACGAGTATCCACGCGATGAACGAACCCTAGAACTCTTTCTAGGAGGATTGCTAGACCCCTTGATTGAAACCTTTTCAATCTATGATGAATTGTGGAATTGGTGTGATGTTTTTCAATTCACAATTGAAAAATCTCTCTATTTTGTCTTTCTCAAAGCTCAAAATCGGAACTGGCTGCTAGGGTTGTTCAAGGATACTATTTATACTCTATAAATATTATACCCTATTAAAAACCCTTGGCAAAAACGGTTTCAGCGTTTCAGCGTACATGGGCGGTCGCCCATCAGGGCATGGGCGGTCGCCCATGTGTCCGTGAGCCTAACCTCCTTATACGAAAACCATCATGGGCGGTCGCCCATAAGGGCAAGGGCGGTCGCCCATGTGGACAGTCTCCAATGCCCAGTTTTCATATAACATGGGCGGTCGCCCATAGCACCTTGGGCGGTCGCCCATCACACCAGAATCCATAATTCCATTTTTGACAATTCGTTCGATGCGTGTGACCCCATAGGACTATACTATGTTGGCAATGAGTCCGATCACATCGATCCTCATAAGACATGAGCGGACTCTAGCAAGCCATCATGCCTACCCAAATAGTATAATATTAAGTTTGATTTTTCCTACATAGAACATATCACAATCCCATTGTCACACGATGTTATATTGAACATGAGTCATGGTCCACGTCAACTCATATTGTTCAATGCTTTCTCGTTACTAAGTAAATTGATTAATCGAATGACATTAATCATATTAATTCATTCGGGCATGGCCATGCACTACATCAATCTTACTCACGAGTGGCCAAGCAAACATCTCTCTTTACGAGGGACAAGTTTCCATCTTGACTTATCATTCTTCCCAACAAGAATCATACCATGCCAATGATAGCCCTTATTGTCATCCGGTTAAAGACAACGTTAAACTATATCAAACATGATATTCATCAAGCGGAAGACAATGATAATCTCAGGTCAAAGGATATCAATGATATGACTATATGAGATTTAATTATGACATATGACCATGACATAAATCTCATAATGGGTCAAGTCCAGTACCTTGTTCTCTAACAAGTACCCATGAATCTAATGTGCATCTCCATGCATATAATCATCACATGATTATCCATTAGACTTCATACTAGTGCTTCATAAGTACTAGGGACACGATTATTATAACTAAACATGCAAACACATATAATAATCAAATAAACAATCTCATATATAAATGAACAATGACATTACATAAAGGTCTATCTCTATAGGCCTAGGGCACTAACACCTACACAAAATACACATGGATTCAATAGCTAACTAGCTACCAAATCCATGTGAAATGTTCAAAATACAAATGAATTCAGTAGCTAACTAGCTACCGAATCCATGTGAAATGTTCAAAATAGACATAGCTACTGAATCCATATGCAATGATTAAAATACATATGAATTCAGTAGCTAAGTAACTATTGAATTCATGTGCAATGATCAAAATACACATGGATTCAGTAGCTAGGTAGCTACTGAATCGAAGTCTAATGTTCAAAATGCACATGAATTCAGTAGCTAACTAACAATGTGCAATGTTCAAAATAGACATGTATTCAGTAGCTAACTAGTTACTAAATGCAATGTTCAAAATACATATGAATTTAGTAGCTATGTAGCTACTGAATCCAAGTGAAATGTTTAAAAATACACATGGATTCAGTAACAAACTTGCTACTGAATCAAAGTACAATGTTTCAAATTACCCATGGACACATTAGCTAAATAGCTACTGAATTCATGTGCAATGTTCAAGATACACATGGATTAAGTAGCTAACTAGTTATTGAATCCAATGTTTAAAATACATATGAATTCAGTAGCTAAGTAGCTATTAAATTCAAGTGAAATGTTCAAAAATACACATGAATTAGTAACTAACTAGCTACTGAATTCATGTATAATGTTCAAAATACACATGAATTCAGCAGCTTAGTAGCTACTGAATCCAAGTGCAATGTTAAAAAATACACATAAATTCAATAGCTAAGTAACTAATGAATTCAAGTGTATTTTAAGAATTTCATTGTTGTTCAACTTTTTTTTTCAAAACCAAATCTTCAGAGATATACTTTGATTCCTCTCGTCGAGACGAGAAAAACAGTATTATTGAGAAAAAAAAAATCGACTTATAGATTTTGAGATATTTAATTTTGAAATTTGAGAAAAATTTGGATGATGGCGTTTCAGGTTTTGAATTTGCAAGGTCAAATGACATTCTACAGCTTTATCCTTGTTTATCCTATTAATTGCAAAAATGTCACCGCATCTATTAAAGTAATTTCTAATCTGAACCCTTGATTTGTCTCTTATTCAATGATTGTAGTTGATTCTCATAGTTTTCATTGGAGTAAGACTATACTCCCTCCGTCCCGCTAATATTAGCACACTTTCTTTTTTGGGCGTCCCGCTAATATTCGCACATTCCCAAAAAGGAAACTTTATATTAATAAAATATTCACCCAACCCCACTCATTCTCTCTCTTACATTATTTTAATACTCACAACACCATTATAATTTATTACACCCTCCACTCATTCTCTCTCCACTCATTCTTTTACACTCAAAACATTTTATTAAAATATCATGTTCCTTAATTCCCGCGCAAACAGTGTTTGTGTTAATATTAGCGAGACGGAGGGAGTATATATATAATTGGTCCTGTTCAATTTTGATACATGACCATATTATTTCAAAATTTGAATCAGATCAAATAATCAATTTCACAAAAATTCAGAAAAGAAGCAAATCAATACCATTGATTTGATACAATTTTTATTGGTATGATCCAATTCTATTGGTACCTTCTAGTTCTTAATTTTTTTTTTGAAACAAAGGAAATGAAAAATAGTGATGTAATTATTTTTTCACAACCCTACTTAAAACAGAAAATTTTGGGGGAAACCTGTTTCTCCATAAGTTATAAAAAGTCTTGTTTTTAAATATATCAACTTGGTGTTTTAAAGCCTAAACTCACTGTTTTAAAGTGGACTTTTTATAACTTATGGAGAAACAGGTTTTCCCTAAAACCTACTCTACTTAAAAAGGCTTGAACTCAAGTAATTCGCCTCTCACACGTGTCCTTTTAAAAAGGTTCAAAAGAGTTCAACAAAATACGGACGAAATGAATTCCCTCTTCCCTCCCTTTCTTTACTCTATATGCCCCATGCCCCCCATCCTCCCCAAGTCCCCCTATCGCTTTCTTTCGGCTTTTTTGTGTAACAAAGAAAGAAAGGTAGCCTGATGGTTTGACCATTCCTAGTCATCTAAAATAAAAAATAAAAAATTGGGAATTAGTTTACATAAAGACAAATATAGTACACTTTCTGTTTCCCAATAATAATAATTTGTCACAATTATATTTTAGTTACTAAACTTTAATTTTTTTCAAAATATTTTCATTGAACTTTCATATTTTTTAAATGTGCTAACTCAATCAACAAATTCGTTAAAAAATTCTAACGAAACTGAACCACATGACCTCACATGACTAATTTCGTTGAATACAATCTAGGGTAAATAATTTTTTGGAAGAATTAATTTGTAATATTTCCTATAAACTATGTGCTTATGACATTTTACACTAATTAATTTGTAGCCTTTATCATATACTTCCTCTGTCCGCTACAAATCGCATACTTTCTATTTTGGGCGTCCCATTACAAACCGCACACTTTCTAAAATGGCAAAGAATCTTTACTATTCTCTTCACTCATTCTCTCTTCTACATTATTTTAATACTCACAACACCATTATAATTTACTATTCCCTCCACTCATTCTCTCTCCTATTTTACTTTTACACTCACAACATTTATATCATTATTTTTTTCCTTAATCCCCGCGCAAACAGTAACAGTGCGGTTACTAGCGGAATGGAGGGAGTATGTCAACAATGTTAACATATTGGTTGAATAAACTTAATAATATTAGTCAAGTGTCTAATTTTCTTTAGATTTTTAGCAAATTTGTTAACAGAGTGAGCACATTTAAAAAATTGTGACAGTTTAATGAGAATAATTTGAAAAATATTAGTTCGGTGAGAACATTTTGAAAAAAAAAAAAAAAACTAAAATTTAGTGACTAAAATGTGATTTTTGGCACATACTGAAAATAATATTTGAATCCCCCACTAACAAAAAGCACATTATTTAATACATTGATAAGTTTAGTGTAACACAAGCTATGAATAATTTCTCTTATAGTTAGTTTATTTTAAGAAGAGTCGCTTATTGCAATAAATATAATTATTACTCACAAAATGAATTCGGCTTTGTTTGTGTGACTAAAAAAGACAACTTGAGAGTGTGACACTCAATTTCTAGTCATCTAAAACATCATAAAAGCTCCTTTCCTAATCTCTTGATTTTCTTCTTGTAATGCTTTTAATCTATCAATTTTTAAAATGAAATCGTCTTTCTAAAATAAACAGAAATAGAAAATGAGACTGTCATTTTATGATGAATGCAATATTATATACTCGATCCGTTCTGCTTGAAATAGAATTTTGATCATTAACATGATTACATTTTGACTAAGTAATTTAAATAAAAAACAATTATCTAATAAA
This sequence comes from Adenophora triphylla var. japonica, assembly GCA_022495995.1. Lineage (NCBI taxonomy): Eukaryota > Viridiplantae > Streptophyta > Magnoliopsida > Asterales > Campanulaceae > Adenophora > Adenophora triphylla. The sequence goes on along the minus strand of JAFEMH010001936.1, from coordinate 342,121 downwards.
ATTTAAAAATTGTTATTTTATTATGATTAATAATACTCTCAATAACAGTTTTTAGATTTGTATTAGGATAATTTTTTTTATTTAAATTACTTGATTAAAATTATCTCAAGTTGATCAAAATCCTATTTCGAACTGACAGAAAATACTTTATATTAAATACCGTACTTTTTCAATTCCAAATAAGCATCACATTTAATTTATAAATGCAGAAACACAAAAAATACAATTATTAAAAAGGTCAACAAGTCAATAATAACTGATATTTCCTCTATGCTACCTCAAATTGCAAGAAACGTTGTAACACATACATTAAATAGAATATACCACTAAATGATGTAACTAGGAATTATTAGGGGAGTAGATAATAGTAAATAGGTTAGTTGATGACTTATCATGAGTATGAGTATGATAAGTGAGTCTTATTAATTTTAAAAAATATATAAAAAAAAACTTTTCATTATAAATTTTACAATTTCTAGTAGTACACAAAAAATAATAGTTTTTGCAATTTGAGATGGGACAAGAGAAGTAATTATATTATTATTATTATTATGAAATGAATGAATATACACCCTCCGTCTCGGCTGAAACTTTACATTTTACTCAAAATGATATCCCATTAGAAACTTCACGTTTTTTAAAATGGTAAAAATTATGGATCCAACTTGTCAACCCCACTCACTTTTTTTCCTCGCACATTTAAATTATGAGACCCACTTATCGATTTCACTCACCTTATCCACTTACAACCCATTTCATATTCATCATTTTTTTTTAAATTTTCGTGTCAAAAAAAAATGGTGAATCTTTGGCTGGAACGGAGGAAGTATATTTATCTTTACCACAATCTTTGGAGTCTTTTGAATGACATCAGAAACATTGTACAAAGTGAGATTATAAACCCCACGAGAGCCTTTTGAACCTTTAACCTCTTCTTATTTGTTTGTCAGTCGGCATAGTCTGGTCATACCGGCATAGCCTCTCCAACTTAAGAAATTTCCGAACCCAAAGTCAATCACTTTTTAATTAAAATATTCCCATTTCAATCTGCTTATATATTATCAATAAACATTCAAACACTCCAGAAGTGCAGCAAGACAAATATTTCTCCCTTCCTCTCCCCTGTTTCTTTCTCCAAACTCTTCTTTATATTCTGACACTCAATCCAATGGCCTCCTTCACCGGAGTTTGGACCACCGTCTCCGGCAAGTTCACCAGCGTCTTCATCTCCTTCAAATCCTATATTTCACGAGACCAACAAATTCCCACAACACGCAATGCCAATCTCATCTTCATCATCTGTTCCCTCCTTAGTTTCCTCCAAATAAAATCACAAGGAAACCCTAATGATTCTCCGTTCCAAACGCACCCGAAAACTTGCAATGTTGCTATTGTTAATCTACTATTATATGGCTTGGCATACGACACTGAACAAAGATTTTCTTCCACTAATCCTAGATATGAAAATGCAGCTCGTCGCGGTATGGGCTTGTTTGGTTCATTGTTAATGGCATCTCTAGCTTCGATTTTATTTCCGGGTTGGATGGGGCCCATTTTATATGTTGTGTATATTTGTTTTTACGCGGATGAATTGATAGAATGGGTATTGAGAAGATTATACATAGATGAACCCGAAGGAACGGGTATTTCTTCGGTGTAACAATAAGGTTGTGTTTGTTTAGGATTTTCAGAAGAGGTTTTTGTACTAGGTTTGTATTGTTTCAAGAAATGTCTCAATATCCATTGTGCTTGGAGGTTACCATTTTAGTTCTTCGGTATAACAATAAGGTTGTGTTTGTTTAGGATTTTCAAAAGAGGTTTTTGTACTAGGTTTGTATTGTTTCAAGAAATGTCTCAATATCCACTGTGCTTGGAGGTTACCATTTTAGTTCTTCGGTATAACAATAAGGTTGTGTTTGTTTAGGATTTTCAGAAGAGGTTTTTGTACTAGGTTTGTATTGTTTCAAGAAATGTCTCAATATCCACTGTGCTTGGAGGTTACCATTTTAGGAAATTGCTAAGGTTTATTTATTGGAAGGTCAAAATCATAGTGAATTTTATTTTATTTTCACAAATTAAAGGGGACAAAATAGCAAAACCTATAATATTTTTGACCACTTCCAATAGGTTTATGTGATGGTACTCCCTTCGTCCCAAAATGTTTGTCCCATTTGATTTTTTTGTTGAACTTTGACCACAAATATATGACAATTTAATTATATTCATGAAATTCTAAAAATTCCTATTGATTCACCATTAATAATATTATCGACAACAACTTTTAGAATTTCATGAATATGATTAATCTCTCATAAATTTGTGGTCAAAGTTCAACAAAAAAGTCAAATAGGACAAACATTTTGGAACGGAGGGAGTATAATTTTTTGAAATTATATTTTTGCATTAAGTTTTTATATTTAATGTGATATTTATTATTATAATATTTATTATGTGACAGAAGAAAATAGTTTATAGTATGCTCAAAATATAAATATATAACACACACAGAGAATATATATGTGGGACTCCCACATATATAAGTTGTACTCCTATCATGTATTTAAGTCCCACATTGCTCTAATTTGTTGCCGAGATTCTCAAAAGGCTTAAGGGGCCAAAGATTTGAACTATTTGAACCCTTAATATACTCTCTCTCTCTCTCTCTCTCTCTTCCGGATGAAGGTTTCTATTTATTTATTTTTTTTGGTTTATTCCCGAGTAAGTTTTAAGATTGCTTTACTTTAAATTAAAGAGTAACTTTTGTGAAAAATTAATTTTTTTCAAATTGTTATAAAAAATTAGTTTTTAGAACAGTTCATCACTCTTATTAGTTAGATTTAGTGTTTTAAAACTAGTTTTTTTTCTTATGTTACGAAAAAACTAGTTTCTTGCAAGATTTTGACTATTTTAAAAAAATGGACAATGAGATCCACTTTTTACACTTAAAATAACAATTTACTTTCTATTACTATCAACTTTCTCTCTCCTACTTTATTTTTTATATTTACAATATACTCCCTCCGTCCCGCTAATATCCGCACTAACACTGTTTGCGCGGGAATTAAGGAATATGATATTTTAATAAAATGTTGTGAGTGTAAAAGTAAAGTAGGAGAGAGAATGAGTGGAGGGTGTAATAAATTATAATGGTGTTGTAAGTATTAAAATAATGTAGGAGAGAGAATGAGTGGGATTGGGTGAATATTTTATTAATATAAAGTTTCCTTTTTGGGAGTGTGCGGATATTAGCGGAACGCCCAAAAAGAAAGTGTGCGGATATTAGCGGAACGGAGGGAGTATATTTTTTCATAATAAGTATGTGTATATTCAAATTAAGAACCTTATTATTATGAGACAGATAGAATAAAACATTTGACATGTTTTATACATCTATAAAGATTAGAAAAAGGAGCTTGTTTGGTGATGTTTTAGATGAGCCATTTTTTACAAGTTGTCTTTTTCATCAAGCAAAGGCAATACTTCTCGGCCTTAAGTGCTAAAAATAAAACGCGTTAGTGTTTTGAACTATTTTGAACCCTATTAAATGGTGCTAAAAATCTAACTGTTATCCAAACTGTTTAGTGGGACTGGGATTATGAGTCCTATTAATTAGTGATTGATGTCCACAATATAAAAACGTAGTACAAAAGTGGTCTACTATAAACCCCATAGGCCATTTGAACCTTTAATCTCACCGTCTAGTTGGTCATAGCCCTCCAAAATACCCCCCAAGAAGAAATCTCTAAATATCCACTCTTCCAAATTCAAGTATACCCACTAGGAATTTCCTTGCACTCGTGCATCATTTTTTCTACTACATAAGCCTTCAAAAAAAAAAAAGTACCAAGGAAATGCTAAAGACTCTCCCTTCCTAAAACACTTGTTATTTTTTTTTCTTGGGCCAAAGTCCAAACAACTAGCCCAATGTTGTTGGCCCAAATCCCTAATTTTCAGTCCAGTTCTTGAAGTTATTAGGGGAGAAAGACTTTGACAGCGTCGATTATCATCCCGTTTGCCGCGTCGTTCTCATCCCGTTTGCTATGTCGTTCTCATCCCGATTGATTCTCAACGAGTTCCTTCTCTTGCGCCAAATTCTATGATCCGGTAAGGTTTATCTTCGTTCTGGTATCCTTCTCATCTTATCTCTTCGTCCCTCAGCCTCTATTTGAACCCCACGCCCCTTTTTTGCAGACACAACACACAAGTAAACACACGAGCACTTCTCTGCTATTTATACTGTTTTGAGGGTTTCTTTCCGGTGCTTTATGGAGTTGGAGAGATTAATTGGGAGTTTGATTGATACTGAGGTTGTTTCTCTGATTAGGTGTATCTCTCACTCAGCTTCTAAGCTTGATTTGATTCTGTGTGTATGTCTTTCGTTCGTTGTGAGTTGTGCGTGTGTGTGTGTTGTTTGTCTAGGCAATCTGAGGGTGTGGGTGTGGTTTTTTATTGAGAATTAGGCTGTCAGACAGTGACCGACTGGAATTGGGATTTTTGGGCTGGATTTTTTGGGACCGTTGTGCTGCCTTCTGTTTCACAGTATTTTGGATCGGTGCCTTGGATTGTGACTGACTTTCAGAAGAAAAAGGATACTTCGCCCTGAGCCGAAACTCTTATACTACTCTCTTTATTTTTAGTTTATTACATTCAATTTTTTATTCTTGAATTGTTACTAATATTCGTTCTGTTGCATTTTCTTTTGCTTTGGTTTGTTTGCGGATCTTTGGCAATAGAGTGGTAAGTCCACTCAACAGTGGTATCAGAGTCCGGTTAATTCACAAACGGTGAACGGTAAATAAGAAATTTAGTACAAGGTTTCTTTGTTAAGGAAAATAAAAAACACATTTTTTTTTCTTCTAGAGTTTAATTCTTATTTTTTTCAAGTTATTGTGTTTTGGTGATTTGATACTTGTTTCGTTTCGTTTTAAGATATCTTATCTGATTTTTTTAGTATTGAAATTCATTTTCTTGTATGGCTGCTAATATGAATGCTTATATGATTGAGTCATTCAATAGCAAATGTGATTTTTTTGATTTGGCAACAAAAAATGAAAGACATTTTGATTAAAGAAAAGGTTTTCAAAGCTGTAACTCAACAATATGCTGAATCGGATAAACAAGAATTAATGATTGAAATTGATGAATCTGCTTATTCTTCGATTATTTTAAACTTATCTGGCGATGTTCTTAGAAAAGTAGGTAAACATGATAGTGATAAAGCTATTTGGGATAAACTGGAAGAAGTATATGTTAACGTTGGAAATCGTTACCTTGTAAGATGTATTTGCTTGAGAAGTTCTTTCAGTTTAAATTAGACTTGACCAAATACATGGATGATAACATTGATCAGTTTACTAAACTTGTGCAAGATATTAAGCAAACCGGTGATAAAAATATTGATGAATACACTCCTATTGTGCTCTTGAATGCTATACCTGACTCTTATGTTGATATTAGATCTGCTATTAAGTATGGTAGGAATGATATTGTGATTGATACTTTGATTAACAGAATTAAAAGCAAAGAGTTGGAATTAAGAGTTAATAAAATCAACTTTTGGTGAGGTTAATATGGTGAGAGGACGACCGACTCAAAGGACTAATAATCATAATAAGCAACATGATAAGGCTAAATCAAGCAAGAATAATGTGAAAAAAGAAGCAAGTCTAGATCTAGTAAAAGTAATAGAAAATGTTATAACTGTGGGAAAACAGGTCATTATCGAAAAGATTATCCTAATCCTAAAAAAAGGTCTGTGAATCATGATCAAATTGACTGTAATTTTGCTTCTGGGAAGAAGATCATGTTGTTTTTGTTAGGTTTGATAGCATCTAAGTTGGGGATGCCTAAATTAGGGGATTAAACAAGCAAATTCGAAATTCATGACACAGCCAAGGGGAGCGACCAAACGGATAATTAAGAGCGCGCAACCGCGCCAAGTTTCTGTCGAAAGGGAGCGATCGCGCCCAGGATTGGGCCAATCGCGCAGGTGCTGATTTGGGAGACGGGGCGATCGCGCCTTACCATGGGGCGATCTCGTCCCCAGTCCGGAAAAGACCTATCAGCAGCAGAATTTGGCTGAAGTAGGGCATATAAATAAAGCATACCCCCAACCATATTTGTAGTTGCTTTTGCTCATCCGTTTCTCTAGATCTATGGTTTGCACAGATAGGAATTCTTTGCCAAGAATTCGTGCATTAGATTAGAGATTGTAATCAGTTGATTTATAGAAGATAATAATATTCTCTCCCTCTGCCCGTTGACATAACCAAGTTGGTGAACCACGTATATCTGTGTGTTGTGTGATTGTTGCTTGTTTTCTATCTTCTACATATACTCTGTTCTAACAAACTGGTATCAGAGCCGGTCAGGTTGAGCAAGGTTTAGGATTGTTCCGATGCAGAAAAAGATAGGATCAGGAATTGAATCACCAGTCCACAAGTTTAATGGGAATAATAGTTTTTCTCTTTGTCAAATCAAGATGAAATCCTTGTTGAGAGACAAAGGCTTGTGGGCTCCAGTGGCTGTTGCAATCGGGGATCGTCAGGATCTAAAGGGCAAAGCAAAAGTCATTCCCACCGATGACGTTGCGGCTGTAGCAGCAGAAGGTTTGGAGAAAGTGAAGAAGGTAGCAGAGAAGGAAGAGACAAATCTGATTGCGCTAGATGAGAGGGCCCACTCTAAGATCATTAGGTGTCTAGATGATGATGTTCTAGAGGATATTTCAGATATCGATTCCGGAGGTGCTTTGTGGCTTGCGTTGGAAGACATGTATTTGACACGATCATTGACCAACAAGCTATATCTGAAGTAGAGGCTATATTTTCTTCGAATGCAGGAAGGTACACCCACTACTAGAATAAATTAAAATAGGGACACACAACTTGGGGCAAATGGAAATGGCCAAGGTTGGTAGCTAAATAGGGACAAAACATATTAAAATTAGGGACCACAAGAATGTCCCCATGATACACAATATTTTTTGCTATCAAAATGAAGACCAACAACAAAATAGAGACCAAATAAATTGAAATGGGGACAGACAACTTGAGGCAAATGGGAATGGCCAAGGTTGGTAACTAAGTAGGGACAAACATATTATAATTAGGGACCGCCAGAATGTCCCCATAATGCACAATATTATTTGCTATCAAAATGAAGACCAACAACTAAATAGAGACCAACCACTACCATCTCAAATAGTTTTATGTATTCAAAATTTTTTTTAAAAAAGTAAAAAAGTAAATGGTATTGTCTTTCTCTTTTATTTATTATATACTTTCATTTATTTAAAAATTATTAACTTTTTTTATATAAATTTTTGTAAAAAAAATTTCTACTAAATAACATCTCAAATAGTTTTATGTGTTAAAAAAAATTAAAAAAGTAAGGAAGTACTATTTTTTTTATTATCGCACATTCAATCTTATTATCAATTATTATTTATTATGGGACGGAGGTTATAGAGTCCAACCAAAAGATGACATAATAAACTAAACGACATGGATAACTTTTCCTTTTAGAAATAAGTTTACTTTTAATTTTGATTTTCTTTTTAAAAAAAAAAACAAATTTCCTTTTCCTTTTAGAAATAAGTTTTCTTTTAATTTTTTTATAAATTTCACCCAATTTGTTTTTAATTTTTCGCGGTTATGTTTTCCTTATTCCCTCCACAATTTCCCCCAAAAATTACTTCCCTCCCCGTTAACTTCCCAAAACCCTGGCGCAATTTTGAATCTTCTCGCTGCCGTAATCTTCTCTCCGTATAGTTCTCTCTGCAATCTTCTCTCTGCGAATTCTTCTCTGCATATTCTCTCCGTATAGGGTTCTTGGCGATTCCCGTTCATCAATCGCCGCAACAACAGCTAGAACAATCACAAAATCAGGTATATTAATCCCCCTATCATCTCAAATCACATACTTGTAAAACCTATTTGATTTTTTTTCCCATGATTGTTCAATTGTTCCGTTGTTCAATTGGTCTTATGTTTATGTGTGTGAAGTTAAATTGGGTATATATGTGAGAATTCTTTCAAAAGATATTGCATATGACACAGTCGGAACTTTCCTGATTCAGTTTTAGTGTTTTTTTTACTTGAATTATGCAGAACTACGCTAATTATGTTTAGATGTTGTTTGAATTTGATCAATGTGATGTGAATTATCAGCACTCTGGAAGTTTTCTTACTAAATAGTTAGTTGGGCTCCCTACAGGTTATACTTTACATTCTGTGATTTTTGAAAATAACGAGAACAAACTAATGTAAAATACGTAAATGGCTAGATTTAACCATACTTACAATAGATTTATAATCTTCTTTGGTCATCTTCCTTCCTGATCCTCATAACCCACCAGAAACTGCTATAATCAGCATCCTTAATAATGCTTGAATCTGAATGGGAAGCACACATCAATATTGTGTTAAGCCAATAGAATGTAAAGCCACATCTCACATGTTTGTCATGGATTATGTATGATCTACTCGATGTTGTTCTATGGGCCTATGAGTAAACAAGTCAACATACATGATTTCTAAAGAGGAAACAGAGTGAACATTATTGCTAATTCTTGCCTGTTAGGTTTTGGTTTGTTAGACTTATTAAAGGTGGTGTGACCTATATTTTTAGTCACATCTTACGTCTTTTTTCCCCAGATGAGATCTTCTTGTCTCTCACATCCTTCTATAACCATGTGGGTTTGCATCTTATGGGCTGCTCACTTTATTTGTGAAGTGTCCACGGCCATGTTTTAACCAGCTGATAAGTGAATGAGTAATGCCAGGGGGTACTTCAGTTCAGCACTCATCAGTATCCTTAATAATGCTTGAATCTGAATGGGAAGCACACATCAATATTGTGTTAAGCCAATAGAATGTAAAGCCACATCTCACCTGTTTGTCATGGATTATGTATGATCTACTCGATGTTGTTCTATGGGCCTATGAGTAAACAAGTCAACATACATGATTTCTAAAGAGGAAACAGAGTGAACATTACTGCAAATTTTGCCTGTCAGGTTTTGGTTTGTTAGACTTGTTAAAGGTGGTGTGACCTATTTTTTTAGTCACATCTTACGTCTTTTTTCCCCTGATGAGATCTTCTTGTCTCTCACATCCTTCTATATCCATGTGGGTTTGCATCTTATGGGCTGCTCGCTTCATTTGTGAAGTGTCCACGGCCATGTTTTAACCAGCTGATAAGTGAATGAGTAATGCCAGGGGGTACTTCAGTTCAGCACTCATTCTGACTGAGTACACAGGGAGGAAATGAAATATACTCCCTCCGTTCCATATTGATAATCCAATTCGACTATTCCAACATTTAAAGAATGTATTTCTCTTTCCCCAATTATCCACTCGGAGACTTCAAAGTCTGTCATATCTTCTTGCATGTAGCTTCTCTATACTTTCTCATCCTCAGGGTAGAACTAGGGCCATGTTGTGTTTTAGGGGTTACCCTCTATCACACTTGAACATGACATTAGATATGTTTATAGGTATCTAAACCACGAAATTGGCCAATATGGTTCTCACACACATCTGATGCTCTACTGGCTGATATCAATTAGAGAACTCCAAAATTGTAGATCGACAGATTGGAGACTTAATCACTGTTGTTAGATTTGCAACTTTCATATTATTTTCATTTGAATTCGAGCAAATTCTTGGCAGTCTTGATAACTTTTGCTTGTTACTTGTTACTTGTTTTGTCTTCTATATCCTAGCAGATATATATTTGAATCTCATCACCCTTTTTTGATTTTCCAGGAAGTTGCTGTTAAGAAGTTTTTGGACCAAGCAATAACTGTTGAATTCCTTCAGGAATTCAGAAGTGAGGTATAATCTCTCTAGTTTCTGACACAACACATCCACATTCATCTTGGTATATCCAGTAGGATATCGTAAATACTTGCATTTGCTAATCATGGATTTCTTCACCACATTGTAAGTTGTGTGAAATGAGTTTAAATATTCCTACATGACCCGAGGCCAATGATATTCAAAGGTTGCTAAAGCAAATGCGTACTTGTTTCTCTGAGTATATGATATTCAACGTAATTAAAGTAATAGTTTCACTTTTGCGTTAGCTAAAAAATAATAAATAAAAGTTAATCCACGTTTTTCTAAGCTTAAGCTGACATTTGCGTGTTTGGAAATATACCATAGTTTATTCATATGGAGAGTGTAATATTTTGACTTGCCATGATTCCACCTCTTTGAAATTTCCTAAAATTGTGTCAGATTAGATTACTGTATATTATTATGGGACAAACTAAATGTTTCCACAATCAAACAACTAAACTTTGATATGTTTGACTGAGCAAATCATTATATTTGATATGTTTTTTTTAAGCTTTTAATGCAAAGTCAAATAAGGAAGCTTAAATTGGGGAAAGGGAATAACCTTTTCCATTTAGTAATAACTTAAATTTTGTTGCTGGTAAATATAGGAGTAGATAATGTCCGAAGAAGATCGTAGTTGGATGGATAATCAATGGAACCCACAAGGAAAAATTTCAGATGATATTCAAAGGTTCTATTGTCATTAATCTGGTTCACCTCTCTGTGTATTACTAACTGTTGCCTTCAGCTTATTATATTTCTCCATCCGTCCCAAAATGAATGACCCAAAACTTTAAAATTTGCTCTTGATCAAGAGCAAATTTTAAATTTTTTTGGTCACTCATTTCGGGACAGTTGTAGTATAAACTTGTTTGCATTGCTGGTTTACAAATTACATATTCAAGGAAACTTTGTGTGTGCTTAAATATAATGCTATTTACTTGTTTTGTTATTTTTAGGATCAATATATAAGGATTGCTCGAGAAAAGGCAATTTCTGATGGTTCGATTAGTCCAGATGCCTTAGATACTCGCATCCCCTTTCATCGCGAAGCATGGCAAGCTGCTGTTGTCTCTTTCTATGAATCTAAAGGAAAGAGGGTCAAGAGGGGTGATAGAATATTTGGCTTTGGGGCTCATGGAAAAAAATTCCTGAAGCTGCCATCTTCAAGCCGCTCCAGTTCATCGATCTGTCAATCATTGAGCCAAACTTCCAATCCTTCTGACGACCCAGAAAAGGAACAACTACGGGAAGAAGTTAGTAGTCTAAAAGAAATGATGCACCAAATGATTGAGCGGGAGAAGGAGCGGGATCAGCGTGAGCAGCAACAACAGGAGGAGCAACGACAAAAACAACAACAGTACCAGCAGTGGCACATTCAACAAATGATGGGCGGTGGTGGCGGTCCCTATCAAAATCAACAAAGGTTCAATCCGAATTGGAGCTCCCCTGGATTCATGAGTTGTATCCCTCCCGGTGGTATGTTCATTCCTCAACAACAACAACAACAACAACAACAATTACAGCCACAACAACAGTCATTTCAGCAACACATTAGTCATAGTTCGAGCTCCAATCAGTGTGGTGTTGGTACAGGTATCGGTATTGGTACCGGCCCTATACTTGATATGTTATTGGATTCTAACTTTAATTTTGTTGGAGATGTTAGTGGTAATGGAGGAGTTGGCGGAGGTGTTTGTGGTACTAGAGGAGAAGGAGTTTCTACTGCTGGTAGTTAGATATTTAGAAGCAAGCTGAAATTGTCAATGGCTTCACTGGAAAGAGATGTTACCGTAGATGTTACCCAACACCTTGGTTAACACACTGACGGACAGCACACACACACCAAAATAAATAGTTTATAAAAACTTTGTGCAGCGGAAATAAATAACACAAGATATAATTTTCTCAAGTTATATAAATATATAACTTGAGTGTGCCTAGATGGCGAAGACTTTATAATCAATATAGCAAAATTACAAAGCCGAAAGTTCCCTATTGCTAATACAATGATAATGCTCTATGGAACTGAATGAGACAAAGAACGAATCCTATCCTTAGCCAACACTCTCTTAAACACTCAGTGTTTAAGCTAGAATCACAAGGGAGGAAGGATATGCGAACCAAAGAACTTTGTCTCTCTTGTGCTATGGTGTGTGTGTTTGATATTTGGCCTACTTCAAATGAAACACACCTAGCCTATTTATAGCCTTCCAATGCCTTGGAGGCTACTCCAAAATAACAGCCTTGGACCTTCAGATCGTGTGTGAGGAGTGGAGAGATTTCTTGGCTTGAATTCCTCATCATTCGCCAACTTCCCTAGAATGTAGCAACCGATTTCTTGAAGCCCAAGTCCATGCTTTATCACCTTGTACTCTCTTGCTTTCTTTCTATTGTACACTTCAAATAATCAGCAACAACTCCATGACTTGGTCTTCCCACGTTTTCCTTTCTTCATCAATTAAAATGGACCAAGCAATAGTTACACGTAAATCTCCTATTTACGTGTAACTCCTTCTCCAACTTCTTCCTTGTTTCTAGCAATTAATCCAACCATATATTAACCTGAAATATGGACCAAAAACACATATATCTTGCAAATAATATTAGACATTAGGATATAAAATAATATGGAAAGAATTATTAAATTACAACTCATTACGGTTCGGGTAACACCCATTGCCGGTGATAGCACTGTGGTAACACCCACGATCTGCATTAACAATCTCCCCATAATTTATAATTTCTTTCCAAACTCTAAAGTGCGATCCTGCAAGATATTGTTAGCCATCGAGCAACTTCATAGTTATCAACTCCCCATAATCAAGGCATTAACAACTACAATGATTTATCACAAAAATACTAGTTATCAAAACATATTTTCCAAAATAAGTTTTCCAACTAACTAGTAACCTAAAGTACCAAAGATAAATCAAAGTTACTAAGCTACTCCATGTTCAAAACAACCCTAAAAGTTTAAGCACCATAAGCAAATAAAACAAACCACCAAAGCATTTAAAACATGTTCCAAATAAAAAACATAAAAGTAAATTGTTTTTCAACCACCAAAAAATATCATCACCATAAGAGCGGCAACATCAACCTTCAGGCGATGTATTGTACTCACTCTTCTCGTTCATCATCGACCTTCTTCTTCTTCCTCCTGTTCATCCCCTTCTTCATCTCCAAAGCATCTAAGTCGGCACCATCGGTAACATCTGCGGCGGCACCACCGGCATCTCCAACACCACCACCACTTGGACCGGCTCCATCGGCACTATCAACTCCCCGAGTTTGGGAAGAAACCCTGTTGGATGAATTCATCAGTAATCTCCTTGAGCTTTGTCCAACCTTGCACAATCTCGAAAATGGTAGAAGTTTGTTTGTGGAGAAATGCCAAAACTGTGGTCTTTGGTATTGTTGGTGAAGCATTTCCCAACAAATTGAATACATTAGCAAGAACATGAGCTGCATCGTACACGAAAAACTTGGAGATTTCGGAGTAACATTTGGGATAACAGATTGAGTAACACCCTTAGCGAAACCGCATCACTTGACCCAAATTCATTTATCTTTGACCAAGGAAGATCACTGTGTATCTCACACTCTTGGTATTCTTCTTAGTCATTTGGGAATCTATAGCATAGAGATCAAGGCGGGTGTATACTCATCCGAGCTCTTCAATGGGCAATTTTTGAGATTTCAAAATTTGGAAGATTAAAGAAGGGTAAGGAAACATTGTTATGTCTTTTCTTCTACCCCACGAGGTCAAATGTTTGAAGATCAATCTACCCAAGTTCACTCTTCGATTCTTTCCTAACTTATACAAGATTTCACTTGTTGCAATGTGACATATTGCTCATTAGAAGTAGGAACCCAATTAAATATGCAAAGCTTGTGAAGCACGGCAAAGAGTGAAGTGAGACGGGAAGCAAGAAAATGAACTTTGGTTTTGGGATTAGGATTGGAGGGCCATTCATGCACGACATCATGAGAGATAAACCTAGCAATTTCATCCTTATGAACAATAGGACCATCATCATCCAAATTTGGGAGTCCTAAAGTCTTGTTGATCAAAGAAGGAGTAATAGAAAAAATTTTGTTCCTTAAAAACACCTTTCCAAATTGATCGGACTTATCATTATCTAGGTTGGCATGAAGATTGGCATAGAAATTTCTGACAATAGCTTCAACAAATTTCGAAGGATGCAAGTTAGCTTTCAAAAAATTTCTATCCTCCAAGAACTGAAAAACACCATGCTTTTTGAAATCAACCTCGTCAATGTGCTTTTCCTTGAGAATTTTCGTGTCACTATGCCTTAACCAAAACTCCATATTTTCTTTTCGATAAAACTCCAATGAGAAGTAAGGTTTTGGAAAAGCAGTATTCACATCATCAAACTCTTTCTCAAGAAAATCAGTGGACTCAGAATAGGCAAACTCACTGATAGAAGATTTCGAAGCTTTAGAAACAGAGGATGTTACCTTGGGTGTTGCAGCTTTCTGGGTAACATCTTTGACAGCAGTCCACTTGCTTTTGCCTTTAATGTTTCTTTTCTTAACTTCATACAAGGGTTCTTCTTCCTCAATCTCCCAATCTTCAAATGTCTCAACAGAATGGCTCTTTTCAGCATCGGCATGGAAGTCTTCATCCGAAACATGAGCCGAGGAGAGACCAAGTGAAGATTCCTCAGAAACTTCAACAGGGTCGGAGGATGTGTTGGATTTTGAAGTCCCTTTGGTCCTCATTGCAGTGAGCCTACTTGAGCTCCTCTTTTTGACGGGTTGTGCCGAGGGTTTGTGAGCAATGGCCTTTCTTTTTGACTTTTTGGTTGATGGAACGGGTAGAAGAGGTGGTAAGGTCACAATGGGCAAGGGTTGCGCCATTGTTGTCACCAATGGAGGATCATCCACCGACATTGTCATTGCCGGAGACACATTGAGAGGGGTGGTCGAAGTGTCCATTTGGCTTGGACCACTTGAGCCAACGCCCGGAGAGACCTCCAAAGGGGCGGATTGCTTTTTGGTAGGGGTTGCCATGGTTAGGGTTTAGGAAGGATTTGGAATTTTGGAAGGTTTTGATTTTGGAAGGTTTGAGAAGAGAGAGACGGTGACGGAGGAGGGTTTATACCGTGTAGAGAGAGAAGGGGGTGAGACGGTTAGAGAGAGAGGAGAAAAAATAGGGATTAAGTTTAGAAAAAGATAACATTTAATTGACAAGACTTATCCTACTCAATTATCTCCTAATATTTAATCTAATTAATTACTCAACCTCCCCCTATTTTCTAGCCACATAAAATAATTACAATTAAAATTTACTCCCCCTATTTTCTAGGCCACAAGAAAAATCAAATACAAAACTCTTCCCACACAAATTAAACATCCGGCCATTATTTTGAAAATTTTTTTTATTTTTTTTTATTTTTTAATTTTTAATTTTTAATTTTAGTTTTTTTTTTTTTTTTTTTTTTTTTTTTTTTTTTAATTTTTAAATATATAAAACGAAAATAAAAATAAACATACCAAATATACTAAGTCCATATGGTTTTTGAAAATCAAATCCTAAATTTTAGGACTTAGTTATTTGAGTAGTTTACTAAAGATAAACTAGGTTTGTTAAAGGCTTTTTCAAACTTTTAAAACTCTTAAACAATAAAAAGACTTTAAAAGTTAAAAAAATTAAATAACAAACCGAAAATAAAGAAATAAAAAACATAATATAGCACATACAAATATGTTAATGGCAATGATGGTAACACGTAGGATAACACATATGAAAAAATCCTTGATAAATATATTCGGTTTCAAACACTTGAGGCATAATAAGTGAGCATTTTAAACACTTTAGGCATAACAAGCTTAGCCATTTTCAAGCATTTCGGGCATAACAAGTGAGCATTTTTCATGCACTTTAGGCATTATAGGCCTATATATATATTTTTAAGTACATTGCTTGTTACTCACGTATCAATACACTTCTTTAAACAAGAAAGCATCGAGTAACGAGCTCCGTGCTTCGAGTTTTATTTCAAGTGTAAAGACCAAGTGATCTATGCCTTTCAAGTAGGGTACTTTTGTAGTAGCGAACTCCATGTCCCTAATACTTAGCATAAATCACTTCATACATTCACATTGGCAAGAGTACATCGTTGCAGCGAACACCGTGCCCCGAGCTCGAGAGAATAGTATGGATAAATGCCTTTGCCTTTTATTTATAAAAAAATTAGTGACTTTGTCACTTTAAGCATCTGAAGGGAGTTTTATCAAGTGTGTTATTCAGGGTGCTATCCTACCACAACAAAAAGGTTAGCATGTACAGCCGTGAGAACTCTCATAGCTCAGAGAACTATGGGAACTCTCACAGCTTAGAAAATAAAAACCAAACAAGCAAAATACATGCACTAGTATATATGTGTTACCCCAGGTGTTATCAGCACCCATGGTTACACCATACAACAGAGGACATTTTTAGAGAATGCAAAGACCAAGAGATTTCTTTAAACTAGAAAATCAATCATGGTCTAAGGCTTTGGTAAAAATATCAACAAGTTGATACTTTGTATCAATATGCTCTATATTAATTATCTTTTTATCTACCATATCTCTTAAAAAATGATGACGAATATCAATATGTTTGGTATGTGAGTGTTGTACGGAATTTTTGGAAATATTAATAGCACTTAAGTTATCACAGTATAAGGTCAAAATATTACTATCAAGACCATAATCATCAAGTATGTGTTTTAACCAAATTAGTTGTGAACAACAACCACCGGCTGCTACATATTCAGATTCAGCCGTGGATAATGAAACACAATTTTGTTTTCTACTATACCATGATACTAAATTATTTCCCAAGTAAAAATAGCCCCCACTTGTACTTTTTCTATCATCCGTATCTCCTGCCCAATCCGAGTCACTAAAGCCTACTAAATTTGTATTAGTATCTTTACTATACCATATCCCTAAATCAATAGTTCTAGAAACATGTTTAATGATCTTTTTCACGAATTTAGGTGAGACACTTTAGGATTGGATTGATATCTAGCACATACACACACACCGTACATCAAATCGGGCGACTAGAAGTAAGGTAAAGGAGACTACCAATCATGGAACGATATAGGGTTTGATCAACATCTTCTCCCACTTGATCTTTTCCAATCTTGAGAGAAGTGCCCATAGGAATTTTTGAGCTCTTCGAACCTTCCAACCCAAACTTCTTCACCGGGTTCCTTGCATATTTGCTTTGGGAGATGAAAATCCCTTCACTTGATTGCTTAACCTTGCATGCCTAGAAAGAAGTTAAGTTCCCCATCATGCTCATTTCAAATGTTGATGTCATAGCCTCTACAAAATCATTTAAACAAGTTTTTGATGTAGAGCCATATACTATGTCATCAACATCGATTTAAACCACGACAAGTTCTTTTCCATGTTTAAGAATGAATAAAGTCCTATCTCGCTTCTCCTCTAGTAAAACCATATTCTAGTAAAAAACTAGTTAACCTACCATACCATGCACGTGGAGCTTGCTTCAACCCATAAAGAGCTTTATCAAGTCTATACACATGGTGGTTGAAATGGATCTTCAAAGCCTTTTGGTTGTTCAACAAAAACTTCCTCATCTAAGTATCCATTTAAAAAGGCTGCTTTGACGTCCATTTGAAACAATGTGATTTTAAGAAAACAAGCAATGGCCAATAAAAGTCTTATTGACTCAATTCTAGCCACGGGTGCAAAGGTCTCGTCATAGTCAATACCTTCCACTTGTGTATAGCCTTGAGCCACAAGACGAGCCTTGTTCCTAACAATGTTTCCATACTCATCGGTCTTATTTTTGAAAATCCATTTTGTCCCAATAACATTAGTGTTTGAGGACGGGGTACTAAAGACCAAACATTGTTACGAGCAAATTGATCAAGTTCATCTTGCATTGCTTGAATCCAAAAATTATCTTTTAAAGCTTCAATCACATTTTTAGGTTCTACGGATGAAGTAAAACAAGAGTATGTTACCTTTGAGTATGTGGTGGACATGCACACATACCTTACCATGTCACGGTCACTAATGGAATTCATACGTCTTGTTTGTACACCCTCATTCACCTCCCCAAATACTTGGGTTGTAGGATGATTCCTACTGATTCTAGGTGGAGGATCTCTTCTCACATTCTCGTGACCCCCTGTTTCAACTCCTTCTTGATCTTCATTTCTTTGGACTGGAATCGAGATGCTATACGAGGTGTTATCTCATCAATGGTAACACCTGCTCGGTTTACGTGTTACTATCGGTGTTAGCACTCGTGGTAACACCCGTGGTAACACCTATACGGACGACTTCTTCCAACGGCTCAAGGGTGTCTCTTGAACATTTTCTCTGCAATACTTGAGTGATCATCAAAAACAATATTCATGGATTCTTGGATGGTTTTTAGCCTTAGATTAAATACCCTATATGCACGACTATTTGAAGCATAACCAAGAAAAATGGCCTTATAACTCTTAGAGTCCAATTTTGCTAAGTAGTCCCGATCATTGAGAATGTAACACACACAACCAAAGACATGAAAATAATGAACTTTTGGTTTTCTACCATTCAAAATTTCGTATGGAGTCATGGTTGTGCCGGGTCTTAGAAAAACTCTATTGGCTGTGTGACAAGCCGTATTTAGTGCCTCTGCCCAAAATCTTTTCGAAATTCTTTTTGAAAATAACATCACACGAGTCATTTCAAGTAAAGTCCTATTCTTCCTTTCGGCTACCCCATTTTGTTGAGGTGTTTTTGGGGCTGAAAATTCATGGTGAATACCTTTTCTTTCACAAAAATTTGAAAAGAAACATTCTCAAATTCCCTCCCATGATCGGACCTAATTCGAAAAATTGAAGCACAAAACATGTTTTTGATCTTAGAGTGCAAGATTTTGAACTTTTCAAAAGTCTCGATTTTTCCCTTAAAAAATAAACCCATGTAAATCGTGAAAAATCATCAACAATGACATAAGTATATTTCTTGCCCCCAAAACTTTCTATCTCAAGTGGACCCATTAGATCCATATGCAAGAGTTGAAAACAATGTGTAGTACCGAGTGTGTTGCTCATTGTGTTGGGCGGCACCATGGGTAACACGAGTTTGTTTCCCTTTGAGACAATCCTCACAAACAATTTTTTGTTTAAGATCAAGACTAGGAATGCCTTGGACAAAGCATCTAGATTAACAATCTTTTCTATGTTACGAAAGTGAACATGTCCCAACTTTTGATGCCACAATGTAGTGTTATCAAGTTTTGCCGAATGGCATACTTGCTTGTCTTCAATAAGATAACAATTATCACTAGATCTTGTATCTGTCATTACACAATTGTTAGTCTTGTCATAAACTTCACAAGTATCTTTATTAAATTTCACCTCTAAGTTGTCATCACAAAGTTGACTAATACTAATTAAATTAGTTACAAGTCCATCAACATGTAAGACATTCTTTAAGGTTGGAAATCCAGACACATTTAGTGTCCCTCTCCCAATGATATTACTCTTGCTCCCACCACCATATGTTACACTACCCCCATGAATTGTTTCATAGTCTTTTAAAAACAATTTTGTTCTGTCATATGACGTGAACACCCACTATCAAAGTACCAAGAACCTTCAATATTTGTTTTTAAAGCGGTGTACACAACATCACATTTCAGATTAGCTTTTGGTTTCCACACCTTTTTTGAATTTTTCCATTCTCGATTGGGTGTGTTATCTGTGCCGGGCAACACCTCGGTAACACCAAGGGACTGGACAGCTTTTTGAAACAATATGGCATTTATTTTTAAAATGTTCGGGTGTGTGACGGTATTGACACACCTTCCCTTTGTCACATGGTTCTTTTGAAGAAGAATCTTTGTCAAAAACCGCTCCTTAACAAAACAATTCTCATTATCATTCATAGACAAAGTAGAAAGAATACTATTCAAAGATTCTTGAAAACCAATACTGCTACGAGAGGTGTACTCAAGTTCAAGATCTCATCCAATTTGGTAGATCCGAGTGTTGAGCTTCTTCAAGGTGGTTTCGGCTAGAGTCAAATTGCCCTTGACTCTTTCAAGCTCGATTTCTCTCTTTGTTGCTTGAACCTCCATATGAGTCACATAGGCACTGGAGTCCTTCATTCTTCTTGGTTAAGGACTTAACCAAATTGTTCTCTTTCTTCCATTCCACGAGCAATGCCTCGTAAAGGTCTTTTAATCCGGAAATGAGGTCATCTTTGCTCTGCCCATCCTCTTGTGTACTTCTGTATCGGGGTTAGAAGAGCTAACAAAACAAACAAAGCATTATTATCACATAATTCATCATACTGTCGGGTGTGATCACGGATGTTATCTCAGATGGATAACACCTTGGGTAACACTTGTCCTTTTCCGTGTTACTTACTGTGACAAACATGGTTGTTTGATCGATTCTACCTCCCGAGATGGTCCTTCATCCTCATCATCACCGAGAGAAACCCATAGGTTCTTTCCTCTCTTCCTTAGAGTATTTGCACACTCATTGGAATAGTGACCCCAACCCGAGCAAGCATGACATTGAATGGATTCAATGTGCTTTGGATCAGACCTTAAGCGATACGATGATGCTCTTCTTGGGTTCAACTTTGGGTTAGATGGGAAAGTCCTTTTTGGCATCGAATCATAGACCTTGGTTTGCTTCTCCTTTGCTTTCACCTGCATTTTTTCATTGTTATACTTTCTAACCATAGAATTGTATTTTCTAGCAAGTAAAGCAACACTAGCATTCTCATCAATTTCTTCAAAAACCTCATCTTCGTTTTCATCCAAAGAACTCAAGGCTTGAGTTTTCAAAACAACATTTTTCCCTTTAGATGCTTCACTTTGATCTAAGAGATTTAACTCAAAGTTTTTCAAAATACTCATTAAAGAATTGATATCCATAGTTGCAAGATTGTGAGCCTCTGCAATAGATGAAACTTTCATATTAAAACGCTCAGGAAGGGTTCTAATTGCTTTTGAGACAAGTTGTTTGTTGGTAAAAGGTTCACCCAACAATTGACACTCATTAGCAATATCAAATAATTTTTCAAAATAAGAAGGAATAGTTTCATTTTCACCCATCCTTAATCTTTCAAATCTGCTAGTAAGACCCCTAAGCTTAGTTTCACGCACTTACCGCCATCACCTTCACAAAAACGTTGTAAAATATCCCATGCTTCTTTTGCAGTGGAACTGTTTTGAATAAGTTTGACAATATGCATATCAACCCACTCAAAAATGGCATTAAGTGCCTTTTCATTGAAACTAGCTTGGTTGATCTCTTCCATGTTCCATTCGATTCAGGTTTGACTTGTACGTCACCATCTTCATCAGCAGGTAACATTGGTAAGGAGTAACCATTTGTTATAGATCGCCATGCTCGAAGATCAATTGATTTGATATGCGAGCGTAGACGGATCTTCCAATAACAATAATTCGAGCCATCTAACACTGGAAGACGCTTATTATTAGGATTAGCCGGATCATAAGCCATGACACCTAGACCAAGCACTTAGTATCGTCAAGTGACCTGCTTCCGATACCAATTGAAATTGTCAATGGCTTCACTTGGAAAGAGATGTTACCGTAGATGTTACCCAACACCTTGGTTAACACACCGACGGATGACAAAGACACACACACCAAAATAAATAGTTTATAAAAACTTTGTGCGGCGGAAATAAATAACACAAGATATAATTTTCTCAAGTTATATAAATATATAACTTGAGTGTGCCTAGATGGCGAAGACTTTATAATCAATATAGCAAAATTACAAAGCCGAAAGTTCCCTATTGCTAATACAATGATAATGCTCTATGGAACTGAATGAGACAAAGAACGAATCCTATCCTTAGCCAACACTCTCTTAAACACTCAGTGTTTAAGCTAGAATCACAAGGGAGGAAGGATATGCGAACCAAAGAACTTTGTCTCTCTTGTGCTATGGTGTGTGTGTTTGATATTTGGCCTACTTCAAATGAAACACACCTAGCCTATTTATAGCCTTCCAATGCCTTGGAGGCTACTCCAAAATAACAGCCTTGGACCTTCGGATCGTGTGTGAGGAGTGGAGAGATTTCTTGGCTTGAATCCCTCATCATTCGCCAACTTCCCTAGAATGTAGCAACCGATTTCTTGAAGCCCAAGTCCATGCTTTATCACCTTGTACTCTCTTGCTTTCTTTCTATTGTACACTTCAAATAATCAGCAACAACTCCATGACTTGGTCTTCCCACGTTTTCCTTTCTTCATCAATTAAAATGGACCAAGCAATAGTTACACGTAAATCTCCTATTTACGTGTAACTCCTTCTCCAACTTCTTCCTTGTTTCTAGCAATTAATCCAACCATATATTAACCTGAAATATGGACCAAAAACACATATATCTTGCAAATAATATTAGACATTAGGATATAAAATAATATGGAAAGAATTATTAAATTACAATTCATTACAGTTCGGGTAACACCCAACTGCCAGTGATAGCACCTGTGGTAACACCCACAGTCTGCATTAACACAAGCAATTTTAAATTTATTTTGTAATTAATATGCTCATTTGTTTTGGATGATGTTATTTTGAATTAATAAAGGTATTTTGTTTTTATAAAAGCTTAGTTTATTGTTCGATTAATTTTATTTTGTGATATTTCTCATTATTGTTAATATATATATATATATATATATATATATATATATATATATAATCAGTAAATATAAATGTTTCAAAAATAATTATATTTATTGATTTTTTTTCCATATTTGAAAATTAAGAGATGGTCCCTAAATTTAAAAATGGAAACCAACAGTTGGGGACGAACATTTTAGGGACGAAAAAATAGGGATGAACTGTTTGTGCCAAATTTAAAATTGGTGACCATTTGTTGATCCTTAAATGGGGACGACCTACTCCTATGGCAACCAACAGGTGGTTCCAAAATGGAGACGAACAGTCTTGGTCAATTTTAGCAACCAAAAATTGGCAACCAAAATGTTGATCCCCAAATAGAAAAATAGGGACGACTTTGTACATTTAGAAACGATTTTGTCCGTTCTTAATATAATTTATTCTAGTAGTGACCCATTATGGATCACCTAGATAGATTTATAACTTTATTAATTGAACTGCGTAATATAGATGCTAAGGTTGCTGATGAGGATGTTGTATTAATGCTTCTTGTTTCTTTGCCTTTATCATATGAACACTCTGTTGACTCTAGTATCAGTTTTAAGGAGACGGTGACTATAGAGCAGGTGAAATCATCACTCAATACTAGAGAGTTACATCGTAAGTCAAGCGGTAATAGTGGTACATATAATCAGTCAACAGGTTTGGTTGTGGAAGGCAGCAGGGGTTCTAGCAGTAAACAGAAGAAGAAGAAGTCTTCTGACAAGAGGGACCTGAAACGTAATGATGTTTGTAATTACTGTAAGGGGAAGGAACATTGGAAGACAAATTGTCCTAGGAAAAAGCGAGGCGAGCCTACAAATTGCAATGAAGCTAATGATGCTGCAATTGTTACGAGCAACTTTAATGGGGATGATGCTCTATTGATAGAAAAATCTGCAAAACAATCGAATGCGTGAATTTTTGATTCTGAGGCTTTTTATCATATCAGTACGAGTAGAGAGTGGTTTACAACTTATAATCAGGTAGATGATGGTAATATTCATATGGTCAACAGTGTTACTTGCAGGGTGATTGGTATTGACTTTATCAAGCTGCGGACTCATGATGATAAGTTTTGCATTTTGAACGATTTGAGCCATGTTCCACAGATGACGAATAAATCGATATCTTTTAGTCAGTTCAACAGCAAAGGCTGTTTTTGTTTAGGATTTTCAGAAGTTGTTTTTGTACTAGGTTTGTATTGTTTCAAGAAATGTCTCAATATCCCTTGTGCTTGGAGGTTACGATTTTAGGAAATTGCTGAGGTTTATTTATTGGAAGTGGTCAAAATTATATCATAGTGAATTTTATTTTATTTTCACAAATTAAAGGGGACAAAATTGCAAAATCAATAATTTTTTGACCACTTCCAATAGGTTTATGTGATGGCATAGTTTTTTGAAATTATATTTTCGCATTATGTTTTTAAATTTAATGTGATATTTATTATGTGCCGAATGAAATAGTTTATAATATACTCAAAATATAAATATATAACACATAATATAATGCAACAGTCCTTTGTCCCACATATATAAGTTGTCCCATGTATATAAGTCCCACATTGCTCTAATTTGTGGCCTAGATTCTCAAAGGCTTAGGAGTCAAGGATTTGAACCCTTAATAAATACTCTTCCCGTTTCACCCATACTAAACTAAGGTCCTACTTTTCTTTTTAGGTACTGTTGGAACATAAATGATCCATCAAACAATGAACCGTCTCACAACTAGATTAAGAATGAGAAGAATATGAAGAAGAAGAAGACGGAAGCGTATACCTTGTGATTCCATGTTTGTTCTTAGTCTTGTTCTTGTTCTTGAGTAAAGAGGATGAAGTAAGAAGATAGACTTCAAATTAGGGAGGAGTAGATCTTCTAAATGATGAGTGCCCTTAATCTCTTTAATCTTCAATTACTTAGGAAGAGTTTTGACTGAATGAGAATAATATTACTAGTAGATTCATAGGCTTGATAGATAGGCCTTTATATAGGAATCCAAGGGGCACTTCATTTAGGGACTACACCTATTGATATATAAGACATTATCATTATGCCCATCATTTAATGGTATACTTATATTATGGAATTCTACATATTATGTTGAGTTCTATACTTTATACCATATATTATAATATTGATCATTATATTATTAAGTATTTATATGTTATATTAATTCATGTTCTTACAATCTCCCACTTGGATTATTATAACATATACCTTCACTTAATAAATTTCTTCAATCATATTTATAACACAAATGACAACCCTTATGTGCACTTTGTTATCATTCGAAAACAATCCCGTCCATTAGTCATATAAGTATAAGGACTAAAGGGGCAGTCGTTGTAATTGATTCGCAACTAAACCCACATTAATCACATATATATATCCAACTAAATGACATAGATTAAGTATAAATATGTAGCATGGAATATTAACGAATATATATGAAGAATGCATATATATATTCTCCAACTAGTCCTTCTTTTAACAAATGAGATCAATTTAAACAACACAAGGAAATAGAAACATTAAAAACTCCCACTGATTTAGGCATTATCAAAAGTCATTACACCCATATGAGCAACATGCTCGTGAAATACTAAAGGAGATAACGCCTTAGTAAATGGATCCGCTAACATGGAGTTTGTACCAATAAGTTCTATTTCTATTTGTTCATTTTGTACTCTTTCTCTCACAACAAGAAACTTAATATCTATATACTTAGATTTGATGAACTCTTGTTGTTGTTGGAGTACAATACCGCGGCCCGATTGTCACAATATAACTTAAGCGGTCTTTCAACACCTTTGATAATCCGCAGTCCTTCAATGAATTTACGCAGCCATATAGCTTGATTGGATGCCTCATAGCAAGCAACAAATTCGGCTTCCATGGTGGAAGTAGTAACTAATGTTTGCTTGGCACTTCTCCAAGATATCGCCCCACCGGCCAAAGTGAAGACATAACCCGATGTCGATTTGCGACTATCTTGGCATCCAGCAAAGTCGGAATCGGAAAAACCAATGATCTCAAGATGATCCGACTTTGTATATGTAAGCATGTAGTTCTTCGTATTTTGTAAGTATCTCATCACTCTTTTGGCTGCGACCCAATGTTCTCTTCCCGGATTGCTTTGATATCGTCCAAGCATGCCAACAATAAAGGCAAGATCTGGGCGAGTACAGACTTGAGCATACATTAGGCTTCCTACTGCCGATGCGTAAGGGATATTTTCCATATACTTGGATTCAAGATTATTTTTAGGACATTGATTTAGACTGAACTTATCTCCCTTAGAGACCGGGGTGTCATGTGGTTTACAATTCTCCATGCTAAACCTTTGTAATACCTTCTCTATATAGCTCTTTTGTGATAATCCTAACATACCCCGTGAGCGATCACGATGTATTTGGATTCCCAATACAAAAGAAGCTTCTCAAAGATCTTTCATCTCAAATTTGTTTGAGAGAAATTTCTTGGTTTCTTTAAGAAGGTCCTTATCATTACTAGCAAGTAAAATGTCATCCACATATAAGACCAAAAATATAAATCTACTCCCACTAAACTTATGGTACACACAATCTTCACCAAGATTCATTTCAAAGCCAAATGAAAGAATAACTTGGTTAAATTTTAAGTACCATTGACGAGATGCTTGCTTGAGCCCATAAATGGATTTCTTAAGTTTACAAACTAGTTGACTAGTTTGATCCGAATCAGTCACCATTTCTGGTTTCTTCATATAGATAGTTTCCTCAATGTCGCCATTGAGAAAAGCTGTCTTTACATCCATTTGATGAAGCTCAAGGTCAAAATGTGCCACTAAAGCCATAATGATCCTAAAAGCATTTTTAGAGGATACCGGTGAAAATGTTTCTTTGTAATCAATGCCTTCCTTTTGAGTAAATCCTTTAGCGACAAGACGAGCCTTATGTCTTTCCACATTCCCTTGTGAATCCCTTTTGGTCTTAAAGATCCATTTACATGCGATGGGTTTCACATTCTTAGGTAATGGGACAAGATCCCAAACGTCATTATCATTCATGGATTTTAACTCTTCATTTATGGCATCAATCCACTTATGAGAATTTGGACCACTAATGGCTTCATGGAAGGTGATTGGCTCATCTCCCACTAAACCTAACGGTTCCTCATTCTCGACAAGATACACATCATAATATTCCGGTATAGCACTCCTTCTTGCTCTATTAGATCTTCTTAATGGCACCGGTTCTTCTTGATTTTGCGGGTGTTGAATTTCCTCATCAACATTTTCATGTTATTCATTAATAGGAGAATTAACGTCATTTTGAATTATATGTTCTTGTCGAATTTCAGGCACAACTGCTTGATTTTCGATAGAAACTATAGGAAGAGGTATAGAAATGAATTCCTCTTCCATTTCTTCAAATTCAAAATTACTATTCAAATTTTCCCCTCTAAATTCAACATCCTCAAAGAACCTAGCATTTCCCGTCTCGAAAAAGGTTCTAGTTTTTGGGTCATAGAATTTATATCCCCTAGATCTTTGAGAATACCCTACAAAATAACTACTAACGGTATTAGCGTCCAACTTTCCTTCGTTAGGTCTATAAGGCCTAGCTTCGGCTGGACAACCCCAAACATGAAGATGATTAAGGGACGGTTTCTTACCGGTCCATAATTTATAAGGGGTTTTGTCAGTAGCTTTTGAAGGAGCTCTATTAAGTAGGTAGGTTGCGGTTTTCAAAGCATCGCCCCATAATGAGTGAGATAAAGAAGTACAAGAAACCATACTTCTTACCATATCCTTAAGGGTTCTATTACGTCTCTCGGCTACACCATTCATGCTAGGTGTCCCCGGCATGGTGTAGTGAGGGACAATCCCACACTCTTCCAAATAGCGAGCAAAAGGATCCGGACGTTGTTCTCCCGAACCATCATTCCGACCGTAGTATTCACCACCACGATCGGATCTAATGTTCTTAATAGTCTTTTCAAGTTGATTTTCAACTTCGGTTTTAAAAGACTTGAAAACGTCCAATGATTGAGACTTTTCATGAAGTAAATAAATGTATCCATAACGAGAGAAGTCATCTATGAACGTAATAAAATATGTTTGTCCGTTCCATGAAGGGGTAGAGAACGGTCCACATATGTCCGTATGAATTAGTTCTAAGACTTTTGTAGCTCTCAAGGATTCATTTTTGTTTGTACTATTCGTAAATTTTCCCTTAAGACATTCAATACAAAAGTTATTTTCCGGAGTATCAAGCTTATGTAATATTCCCTCGGATAAAAGCTTGTCAATTATCCTTTTGGAGATATGACCCAAACGCCTATGCGACAAGGTATAAGAATTTTTACTTGAAAACTTTCGTTTTATGCCTCGAGAGTTAGTTTCATTATTATGGGACTCATTTAATGAATTGACTGTGTCAAGTAAATATAGATTATCAATGTAAGACAAAGAACTAGTACCAAAAAGTTTTGAATCAAAATATAAATTGCATTTATTATTACCGAAGATACAGGAATAACCTTCCCGATCTAATGTAGTGACGGAAATTAAATTCCGTCTAAAAGATGGAATAATAAATACATTATTCAAAACCAAATAATATCCAGTACCAAGAGATAATCTAAAAGTCCCTATGCCTTCCACCTCTACCGGCTTTTCAGCTCCCATGTAGATGAATCTTTCACCTTCATTGGGAGTTCGGTAGTTCAGGCAACCCTGCATACATGAACTTATGTGAGTAGTTGCATCGGAGTCTAACCACCATGTATACGAAGGAATTGAAACTAAATTAGCTTCAGTACAAACAAAGCTAAATGACATACCTTTCTTAATTCGCCATTGGCGATACTTAGGGCAGTCGGGCTTCATGTGAGTGGGGTCCTTGCAAAAGAAGCACTTTTTCACCTTTTGATCATTTGATGATCCCTTAGGCTTCTTTGATGCAACCACAATCTCCTTACCTTTTCTCTTAATCCCACGAGAAGAGGTAGATGCATAATGTGCACTTTCGGGTTTGGTGTGTTTCAACCTATCTTCTTCCTCCGTGACATGTGAAATTAATTCATTAATATTCCACTTGTCCTTTTGACAATTATAGGTCGTTTCAAAATGACCAAATTGTGAAGGAAGAGAAATTAAAGCCAAATGCACAAGCAAGTCTTCCGATAAGTCCAACTTGAGTGCTTTTAATTTCGTTGATAGATGAAACATCTCCATTATGTATTCCCTTAGATTTTCGGTGCCCTTATACCTCATGGAAACAAGCTTCCTCAAGGTAGCACTTGTTTCCGATTTATCGCTTTTTGCAAAGCGTTGTTCTAGGGCATCTAGGAAACCTTTTGCACCATCATCCTCGGAGACACTGTTCAGAAATGTCTCCGGGACTGCATTCTTAATTATGCTTAGGCTGACGCGATTAGAATGCTTCCACCTCTCTGAACTTAAGCGGTCTTCCGCAGTGCTTTTATCAGTTAGAGGGGCAGGAGCTTGTTCTCTTAATGCGAGGTCAAGGTCCAAACAGCCTAAGACCATAATAATCTTGTTTTTCCAAGTTTTAAAGTTTGTCCCAGTTAGCAAAGGAATTGAGTTTAAGGCAGTAGTAACAGATGAAACACTGATCAAATCTGAATGAAGAGAACAAAAGAATGAAACAAAACATATATAAGAAACTACACAATGAATAATTATATCAAAATGAAATCCATCAAAAAGATAATCAATATGACATCAAGACTAATCTTTGGATTGCGAATTGACTCACAATTTGATTTATCTTAGGGTAAACAAATAGCTCAAACAACACACTTTAAATACTTGCCTTCCTTTGGACCGGATCAAGTACAAAAAATGTCCTAAAGTTTAAGGTACTTGTTTCCCGATAATAAAAAATATAAACAATTCATTTTAAACACCCGCCTTTCTTTGGGATGGTTCACAGCATTTAAAATAACCAAAAGTTTAGTTCAATCATTACCCCATGAATGTAAATACTTAGTCAATAACAAGGTCTCCTTTGGGAAACAAACATGTTATCACATATCAATATTTACATTCATCACTTTAACAAATTTGTATTTAAATAACGTAAATTGCTTTGGCAACAATATTATTTAAACAATGAATAAATTTGTTTAAGCATATAATTAATCATACTTTTGGGCATTTAAGACTTTAAGGTAATTTCTGAAAATTTAAAGGTAAACAAACAAGTGAAATGTGTTATTAAAATATAGTATCCTTTTGTTCTACCCGTCCATTCTTAAAGTTTGATAACTCTAAGAACCACCAAAGCGCGACTGGTGTCCAGATACTATAATTTACTAACAAATTTTTCATAAAATTCTGGGCAAAACTCAAAAAATCTCTCTTCCCTAGCCAGAGCACGACTCGTGCCCACAAGCACGAATGGGGCACGAGTGGAAATGAATTGCTTGGTTTTAATCAGAACGACTTGGAAGCTTGGAAACGAGTCGTGGGCACGAATGACCAAAAGGGCACGACTCGTACCAAAAGGCACGACTCGTGCCCAATGCCCAGAATCTTGAAAGGTCACCATTTAAACGACAGGAATCAAAGGGCACGACTCGTGCCCAATAGCACGACTCGTG
The DNA here is from genome assembly GCA_022495995.1 of Adenophora triphylla var. japonica. Classification (NCBI taxonomy): domain Eukaryota; kingdom Viridiplantae; phylum Streptophyta; class Magnoliopsida; order Asterales; family Campanulaceae; genus Adenophora; species Adenophora triphylla. The sequence continues at coordinate 311,959 of JAFEMH010001936.1, read as the reverse complement.
CCCACTGTCCAGGACAACGAGCCATAACACCCAATTAGACTATCAATTATTAACTTAATGGTGAATCAATATTCAACCAAAGCAAGTAGATCCGCATACTCACATCACATTTTTAAATGTGTGGCTATGCATATGAACAAACACACAACGCATCCAAGGATGGTGGCTATGTTCAAAAATGGGATAATCTTACATTAAGAATTGAAAGCCTTTTGAGTAAATTTATAATTTAGAAGTAACATAATATTCTAGAATCTGAATTATAGTATGAAAATAATTCAAGAACACATGATGAACATGGAATCTTTTCAAGAAATAAAAGCATAAGGCTTTACAAGAAACTCAAACTCAATCTAGTATATAACCAGGCTCTGATACCAATTGTTGGAACATAAATGATCCATCAAACAATGAACCATCTCACAACTAGATTAAGAATGAGAAGAATATGAAGAAGAAGAAGAAGACGGAAGCGTATACCTTGTGATTCCATGTTTGTTCTTAGTCTTGTTCTTGTTCTTGAGTAAAGAGGATGAAGTAAGAAGATAGACTTCAAATTAGGGAGGAGTAGATCTTCTAAATGATGAGTGCCCTTAATCTCTCTAATCTTCAATTACTTAGGAAGAGTTTTGACTGAATGAGAATAATATTACTAGTAAATTCATAGGCTTGATGGATAGGCCTTTATATAGGAATCCAAGGGGCACTTCATTTAGGGACTACACCTATTGATATATAAGACATTATCATTATGCCCATCATTTAATGGTATACTTATATTATGGAATTCTACATATTATGTTGAGTTCTATACTTTATACCATATATTATAATATTGATCATTATATTATTAAGTATTTATATGTTATATTAATCCATGTTCTTACAGGTACATCTTAAAATAAGGTTTTTAGTTTAATTTATTTCTAAAATAATAGACAATGAAATTCACTTCCTACCCACACCAGGATCGACCCTGTAAAATATGGGGCCCTAGACCATATATTTAGTCGAGACCCTTTAATATTTTTCCCAACAGGAGACGATGCGGTTACAAGTATTCTGTTAGTTTTGCAATAATAATATGACCGGTGATTTATTTATTTTTTTTTTAAAAATTTACATTAGGGACCAAGTTTTTTTTTTTTGAAAAAACAACAATTATTGGATTCTTATATATATGCAAACATCAAAAATTTAGGGCCCCAAATACCTCAATTTTTTTGTGGACTCTAGGCGACCGCCTCACTCGTCTTATAGCAAGGTCGGGCCTGACAGTCACAATAACAACCAATTTACTATTATCTATCAACCTTCTCTCTCTTATTTTTCTTTTTATACTCTTAGGGTCCGTTTGGGAGTGCGATCTCATCCCTTAAACGCGCGTTCATTTGGGATGTCACCGCAAAAGAGGGTTTGGGGAGAAAAACGAGTTTGAGTTTTCCGGCCTCCCAACGCGGAAAGATGCATTTCCGCAAAAGCTGATCCGCACCTGCTTCTCGGATAATCGGTTGTGCATAATCTGAATTCAAAATTCAAATTCTCAATTTACCCTTATCAACAATTCGATTTCACTGCCCTTTATATATATTTTGGTTGTCAAAAGCTTCATTCTATAGTCTCCAAAGAAGATACATTTTCAAGCTTCCATCATTGTCGTGATAATCCTAAAGCCTGAGGTATGTATTTTTTTCTTGATTTTATATTCATTCATCAAAAATATACTCTTTATTAAGCTTTATAAACCTATGCCATGATTTTTCTAATCATATGCTATGTTTGTATAACCTTTTTGATTAATGCACTCTATGTGTTTGTTTATTTGCCTCACCCAAGTCCCTACCTATATATGCTTCACTGTGAATAATCTGAAATGCATTCAAGGATATTGGCAGATGAAGATGAAACTTCATTACATAATTCAGAGAAAATAAAGAAACAGATACAAGAATTAGAGTAGCCATCACTGTATGTTGCTGCTATGCTATTAATCATTTTCTTTTCATGAGCAAATACTTGTATTCAGAAAAGATAAAGTTCAGGTAGGTAGGGACTGTGCTTGTATTCCCATCAAAATGGTTACTTGTCTATAACTTGTTTGTTGAAATGCCTCCGTTGGGTTTCTGTTTCTATTTCTGTTTGATTTTGTTTTTTGTTTTCCTTTACCTATAAGCCAATCTATTTTACTGCTACTCTTTGATTAGCTTGCTTTGAGCAAGACTGCATTTTTTTTAATCCTGGCATGACGCGGTAGCTCTTCTTTGTTTTCTAAATTTGTTTTTTTTTTCCTTGGCTGTTGATTTTGGTTTACTTGTGATTTCTTGAAAATACGATTGCATATCCAATTATTCTCAAAGTGATTGCACAACTCATAAGCACTTATCACTACAAGAAAAATGACTTTTGACAACGTTTTAGTTAACAACGTTTTAAAAAAAAACGTTGTCATTGACTGGATTTAACAACGTTTTTTCAAAAACGTTGTAGTATATATAATATAAAAACGTTTATTTAATAAACGTTGTCTTAATGGTATTTCTACAACGTTTATTTAAAAAATGTTGCACATAAGACAACATTTTTTTAATAAACGTTGTGAAATATCCGTATTTTGACAACGTTTTTTTTATAAACGTTGTCATATTCCTGAAAAAAAAAAGGAAAAAAAAAAGAAAAAGAAAATAAAACCAGTAAAAGAGCGGGCATTTTTTGCCCAATACCGCGAAATTCAATTGAGCCATTTTTTCCCCCAAAATCACCTGTACCCCAAATCGCTTTCTTCCTACTTCCTAGGCATCGATCGACGGCAACGGCGCCAAGGCAAAATCTTCGACGGACCTGGTGATAATCGGCGGCGGATCTCTACAATCGACGGCGGGGCAAAATCGCTTTCCGGCCACACAGCGTCAGTCCAATAATACAAGGTTCCATTCATCTTCTCCTCCTTCAACTATTCTTAATATCAGTGCCAATTTCTAATATTTGCTTCTTGTAAATCAATTTCTATTTTGCAAGGATCGACATTAACTGGAATGGGTGCGGGGAAACCATTTTTCCGATGAAGAAGTTTCAGTTTGCCCTAATATTGGAGAGAGGTTATTTTTGAGGTAAGAACATTAATTAGTCGAAGATATCATGCCAGTTCAGGAGTAATACTGATTACCTTTAATTTTTCTGCGATTGATATGTCTATGTAGCTCATTACCAATTTCAATTGCATGAGGTTCTTCTGACTAACAATTTTGTTTTGACATGCACTGATGCTTAGCTGTTGTTATGCAACACCTTGTTGAAATGTTTGTTTGCTGTTATCGACCTGATTCGAAAGGATTTTCAGGAAAAATCAATACTTGTTCATCCAGTAGTTCATTATTAGCCCCATATGACATCCCGAGTGAAAATACATTACTTGCATAGTTGGGACCAATGGTCCATTTTGCAGTTATGAACTCATGTATATAAGTACTAATCTGCATGCCATTGTTGTATTCTCAATTTGTTCCCATTTTGTTCCCAATTTGTTACTCATGCTCAAAATTAGAGTTTCATTTCGTCTATTCTATGAATGAATTTTGTTCCCAATTTGTTCTTATATGTGATTTGTTTGATTAAGTTGTATTATCTCAATTTAATTTGGGATGGAGGGAGTACCACATTAGTAGAATATAGGGCCATTTGCCTTTAGTGGACTTGACTGCTAATTTGCGTAAACAAAGAACGACTCTATGAAAATGCCTTTAGTCCATTGAATATTAGCTGATAAACTATACCTAATGACATTCTTTTCCTAAAATCTGAAGTCATGGGCATTCATGCTCAGCGCTATACTTTTTTGAGCTCGAATTAGTGAGCCCAACACAAGTTTGAGCTAAATCGAGCTGAACTAGTACTAGTTTATCTCACTAATTTATTCATTTTTTGAAAAGAATTAATCTAACTAAATAATTTTTCTATTTTAATTCTACCTCTGTCTCAAAATGAATGTCAGTTTTTGTTCTTGATCCCCAAAATGAATTCATTTTGGGATGGACGGAATGGAAATTTCAATATGTCTTGGGAACAGTTATAATTCCCAATTGAAAGGTTAAAGAATTCTAAATTCCTCACAGTCCCATTAATTATATCTAATGAAAGGGTATTTCAGTTTCTGTACCACTGACTTTTCACTTCAATGGTGAACTAGATTTGTGTGTCCCTCAACTCCCTCTAATCAAATCACTGCATGTCTTCGCTAAAAGGAGAGTCTTCATGAAGTTTTTGTGCTTTTTAGAGGATTCTCAAACAAGTAGAAGATGATATGAGTAGAGTTGTCCATGTAATTTTCTGGTTGTTGATGTTGTTGTTGTTATTGTATCAATCAAATTGTTAAGTAGATTATTAGGACTTATGTATATGTCATTGGTAAAGGCATACTCTCTCCCCCCGGAAAAAAATAGTATCATTTGACAAGTCATACTACTAATTAATGATGATTTGGTCACTTGACATTTCTTGAAATAGCATAACACCTATTATTTGATTGAACATTAACCAATCTAATTAAAAATAAGATATGCACCATACGTTCAGATTGAGGTTTAATCTTGTTTCTTTAATGAATGAGGGTAAAAATGAGATGTACTGAATTATTAACTCTTCAAGTTGCTCTAATATTATTAACTCTTGTAGTGTTCTCGGTGAACTCATAATTCATATTCGATGGATAAAGCGTGGGTGAATCTACCAAGGTTTTCACTCTAAGCTAAAATAGTAGTTTTGATAGTTGCAAGCTTTCTTGTGCCATCTATGTAATATGTATAATTTTGTTTGTAGGCCAAGTGATGCTTACAGGGAAGGAGTAAGAAATTTTGTAGCAGTATGTTTGGAGAGTCTAGGAAATACCTCTAAAATTCGATGTCCTTGTACTCGTTGTAGAAATTTGGATTACCAGTCTAGTGATGATGTAATCTCACACTTGGTTATGCATGGCATGGATAAGACATACGATGTTTGGATTTTTCACGGGGAAGAACGTCCTAGCACTTCCTCCAAAATGACACATGATCTCGATGATATACCAGATACATATAGGATGTTCGTAGATGCACGTGTTAACGAGGAAACGATTCCAAATTATACTGAAGCAATGGAAGACGAGGGGTTTTCAAAATTATTAGAAGAGGCAGAAACTCCCTTGTATATGGACAGTGACTATACAAAGCTAACAAATGGCGATTATGCTTTTCAAACATAAAGCGGTCAACGGTATTTCTGACAAAGCATTTACCGATCTTCTCAAAATCTTAGGTCACATGTTGCCACAAAAGAATGTTCTTCCTAGTTCCACGTATGCTGCAAAAAAATTACTTAAGACCTTTGACTTGGGTTACGAAAAAATACATGCATGTCCTAAAGATTGTTGTCTATTTAGAAAAGAGCTGGCAGATCTAGACAATTGCCCGAGGTGTGGGAAATCTAGGTGGAAAGTGGTAGGAAAAGGAGATGAGCGTAAAATTAAAAAGGGGGTACCAGCCAAGGTGTTGAGATACTTTCCTATTATTCCCAGATTTAGAAGGATGTTCGATCATTGGAGAGTTACGAACAATTATTGTGGCATAGCGATCATCATAGCAATGATAACAAAATGCGACATCCTGTTGACTCGCCACAAAGTGGCGCCTATTGATAGTAAATGGCCTTTTTTCATATGATCCTCGGAATTTAAGACTTGGACTTGCCACGAGATGGATTTAATCCTTACGGTATAATCTAAGTTCTACACATAGTTATTGGCTGTGATGCTTGTTAATTACAACCTCCCCCCTTGGCTTTGCATGAAAAGAGAAAATATGATGTTAACTTTAGTAATCCCTGGTCCAAGGCAACCAGGAAATGATATTGATGTATATTTAAGGCCATTGATTGAAGATTTGAAAGAATTATGGATAAGTGGGGTTGAGGTGTACGATGCATTTAAGAAGAGCATGTTCAATCTGAGGGTTATTCTCATGTGGACGATTAATGATTTTTTGGCTTATGGCAATCTAGCTGGGTGTATGACTAAGGGTAAGATGGCATGTCCTATTTGTGGTGCTGATACTTGTTCAATATATCTACCTCATAGTCACAAGTGTGTGTATATGGGTCATCGACGGTTTCTTATATCCAATTATTCTTACCGAAAGAAGAAGAAATGGTTTGATGGAACCCATGAGAAGAGGGGGAAACCTCATATATTGTCCGGTTCTGAAATTTTAGAAGTTGTTAATGGGATTGAAAATGATTTTGGAAAATGGGATGAAACGAGCAATGATGAAGAACCGAGACAAGGAAGGGCAAAAGGTAAGAGAAACAAGAAAAGGAAGAGGAAGATTAAAAAGATGAAAGTTAAGGTCCTGAATTGGAAGAAAAGAACAATTTTTTTTTGAGTTGCCCTACTACGAGGTAAAATCAAATTTTGTGCTTTACTGTTAATTCAATATAATGATATACTCCCTCCGTCCAACTCGAAAAGTCACTTTTGGTCAATTCAAGTTTTGTTTGACTCAAGCATTAATGCAAATCTAATTATAAATATCTTATTGACCAAAAGTGCCTTTTCGAATGGGACGGAGGGAGTAGTTAATAGCTAGCTGATAACTTATAATATATGTTATTTTTAGGATTTGTTGGTATGTCACTGTTTGGATTTAATGCACATAGAAAAAAATTGTGGTGAGAGTTTACTTTGCACTTTGCTTGATATAAAAGGAAGATCAAAAGATGGTCATGCTGCTCGTAAAGACTTAGAAAGTATGGGAATTCGGCCAGAGTTGCACCCAAGGCTCGATGAGAATGATAAGATACTGCTTCCACCAGGCCAATGTACTTTAACAAGTTACGAGATAGAGACATTTTATTGGCGACTAAGAAATTTGAAAGTTCCCGACGGGTATAGCTCTAATATTGCGAACAGCTTTTACAGATCGACAAGATACTTGGACTCAAATCCCATGATTACCATGTATTGATGCAACAGATTATTGCGATCGCATTGAGAGGACTTTTACCCAAAGGGCCAAGAAATGCATTACTGTTTCTGTTCATTTTTCTATGATATAAGCCAAAGAGTGGTTGATGTCGAAAAAATTGAAGGCTGCGAGAACGGGGAGATAATTGAGACATTGTGCATGCTTGAAAGATATTTACCTCCTTCATTCTTCGATATTATGATTCACTTGACAATACATTTAGGTCGAGAAACTTCGTCTTTGTGGATCAAATCAATTTCATTGGATGTATCCGTTTGAAAGGTATTCCATATCCATTTATTATCTCGATAATAGGCTTTAATGATATTTTCCTCCCTAATTTATATCCAATCCATTCAGATTTATGAAGACGGGCAAGGAATATGTTAGAAATCCGGCACGACCCGAAGGATGCATATGTGAAGGCTATCTTGCCGAAGAATCCATAGGATTTTGTTGTGAGTACATTAAGGAAAGTTGTGCACTATTTGAAACACATAAACGCAATGAGGATTATCAAGATGAGAAAACATTTGAGGGACGACCAATTTCTAAAGGAGAGCATATTACATTGTCTAATGAAGACATGCAAAATGGTCATCGATATGTGTTGTTTAATACGACAGAAGTGGAACCATATGAAGTGTAAGTTTAAGTTAAATGCAAATTTGTCTAGTTTATTTCTTAGGAATATTTTTCACTCTTTCTTTATTTTTAGGATGCATATGGAAGAGTTGAAGATAATACATACTGGTATATCCGATGAACAACTTTCAAAGATGCATTCAGACACTTTCTCTAGTTGGTTTACGAAAAAGGTTTCTAACATATTATTTGGACTTTATTAGGTTATACATTGTGAATACATATGTTATTTATCTAATATAAATATACAGGTTAAAGACCAAATAGCCTCAGGCGAAGTAGGAGTTTCTGAAACAATAAAGTGGTTATCGTATGGGCCTAGAAGGCAAGCACTCTCATATTCTGCCTATATAATAAATGGTCGTCGATTTCGTACCAAGGACACCGAAAAGTCCACACATAATAGTGGTGTTTCACTTGAAGCAACTACAATACGTCAATCTGGGCCAAATGACAATTGCCAATCTAGTAGCAGCACAATAGGTCACTACGGGATCTTGCGTGACATTATAGTGTTGGACTATCTTACATTTCAGATTCCCTTATTTAAGTGTGATTGGGCAAATATTTATCGTGGAGTGAAGGTTGAAGAAGGATTTACATTAGTCAACTTTGCTCAATTTCAAGATCAATTTAAAGGAGCTCCTTTCATACTAGCAACACAAGCCTCACAAGTGTTCTATTAGAGAGAAAGCAAAACATCTAATTGGGAAGTTGTTGTCAGACCACCACCAAGGGGCTATCATGATATGGGAATATATGATAAGAGTGATGATGAGAATGATGAATTGTCGTATAACCCACTTGATGTAGCTTTGCTTGATAAAACCAATGATGACCTAGATAGTGCTTGCGCAAGAGTGGGATGTGATGACAAAGTGGTATATTTAATTATTTGATTGAGTTTCTTGGATCTATGATTATATTCTTAAATTATAGTGTCATGAATTACAGAAATTGAGAAATTGCGAAAATGAAAAGCGGGTTTTACTTGACAAAGTGCATAAATCACAAAAAGATAACTTAGACACGAGGTTTTGTTTGTTAAACTCAAATAAGAAGACACTCCTTTTCTTTCTTCATCAAGATTTTGCATTCTTTCTGTAGGTATGTTTCTATAACAGTTCCAAGTCCCCTGCCTTGACATTAAGGCTCTGAGCACCTTTGGTTTTTGACAGCAACTTACAGCTATTTAGGAGAGTTTTACAAGGGAACAACTACTCTATTACAAGGTGACCCACTATCACCTCTATCCTTTATCCGATATAGAATGAGCAAAAATTATAACTCCAATTCAGATGGTTCTGACGGTGATGAAAGAAACGAATTAGTTTTCGATTAGGATGACTCGGACAATGCAGAAGCGCACAGGCCAGGAATGAAAAGAAATAGATCCAAGGGGAAACTATCCTAGAAAAGGAAAAGTAAAAATCTAGCAAAACCAAGTTTATTGGTTGGGGATCAAAATCTCTTTTACAATCATCATTTCAAGAAAAAACAAAAAATAACACGATGGATTGGATTAAAATTTAATTGAATTGAAATAATGTGAGAAAGAAACATACCTCTTCCTCGTGACCTATGAGTCGACAGCTTAGTTGATACTCTGTGGGTAATCGATTTCCATGAATCGGAGACTAGTCTCCGATTACAGCATAATCAGACATTGGTCTCCGATTCATGGAAAACGAGTACCCGGAGAGTATCAATTAAGCTGTCTACTCATAGGTCAGGAGGAAGAGGTAGATTTCTCGCTCACATTATTTCAATTCAATTTAATTTTTAATCCAATCCATCGTGTTATTTTTTATTTTTTCTTGAAATGATGATTGTAAAAGAGATTTTGATCCCCAGCCAATAAACTTGGTTTTGCTAGCTTTTTACTTTTCCTTTCCCAAAGGATAGTTGCCCCTTGGATCTCTTTCTTTTCATTCCTGGCATGTTCCCTTCTGTATTATCCGAGTCATCATAATCGAAAACTACTTCGCTTCTTTTATCACTGTCAGATCCATCTGAATTGGAGTTGTAATTTTTGCTCATTCTATATCGGGTATTGCAGATTTTAAACATTTGATGGATCTATAAAAACCTCCTACTGAAGACTACAATGACATTGGAGGGCTGGAAAAACAGGTAAGCAAACCTTTAGAATCCTGTACATTTCTATTGAACTCTCTTGGAAGCTATTTGGTAGTTGGTTTACTTTAATTTGCTGATATAACATGGTCTTTGTTCATGCTACACTTGGAGAGGAGTCTCTTCCAAAAGAGTCCGACCTTAAGAGGTCCCTTGAAAGTGTGGCATTGCTTGAAGCACAGTTGAAGGAGATGAATCCAAATCTTGATTCAATTGCAGAGTATGCATTTCCTTTCATTTGAAGGTCATTCATTTTTATGGGTTTTCTATTCTTTTTTCTTATTTGTATCAATGACAGATACCGAAAGAAAGTATCCATGTACAATGAACGAGTAGAAGAGCTTAATATGGTAACTCAAGAACGCGATGATACAAAGAAGCAATACGATGAATGGAGAAAGAAAAGGCAAATAGCTTCTTTCTGATAATATTTCTATAAAATTGGTTTACAAGTATTGTTTTCATGAACTTATTTGGTTACAATGTACAGACCTCCAAAGAAGAGTTGGAAGAATATTGCTAATTTGTCAGGAGGTGAAAAGGCACCTTCTGAAATGCACTGCTGATTTTCTTTTTGTTCTACTTCTTCCCCAACCAACCCTGCTGAGTGCTGACTGTATATTACAATGACTTTGTTTCCCAGACTCTCAGCTCATTAGCTCTTGTTTTCGCACTCCACCACTACAAACCTACGCCACTCTATGTCATGGATGAGATCGATGCTGCTCTAGGTAGATTATTCTGAGTTTATAAACTTTTTGTCCTTCGACCAATTCTTATTTCTTAAACTTTGCATTCTTGTTTAATTCATAATTCTGTTTTTTTTTACTTGTAGATTTTAAAAATGTGTCTATTGCATTACGTAAAAGATCGTACAAAGGATGCCCAATTCATAATAATTAGGTAATTTTGCTGTATTTTAGAATAATATAAAATATCAACATTCTTCAATTAATTGCATAAGCGGCTTCTGATCTTTTGCATATGAATTGCAGCCTGAGAAACAACATGTTCGAGTTGGCAGACCGACTAGTGGGAATTTACAAGACTGATAATTGCACTAAGAGCATTACTATCAACCCATCTAGCTTTGTTGTTGGTGCAAAAGTTGCTTAAGGTGACATATGAACTTTCCTCGTCGTTGACTCGTATTCTTTTTTATCTGTGTATGTTTGTCATGGTTTGACCGTAATTTATGTTCAACGTATATAAAGCCAGTGTGTATGTCAAGGAACATTGCTGCTTGCAATTGTTCTTCTTGTAAAGACATGGTGCAATGTTCGCTCCTCTGATTATTTATAAAAAGCGTAAAAGTGTGACTTTATCACCCTAAATGACGGGTCTGGGGCGTGTGCAAGTCCTGAGTTTTATAGTACATGAGTTACATCATACTCCCTCTGTCCCATAATAAATATTGCATTTTCCATTTAAATACAATCTCTTTGAAGCTGAAGGAAATGTATCTGCAGGTTTTGGATTTAACTTCTCAAGGTCAAGGGACGATATGGTCAAGCACAGCAACAACTTAACTTAGCATATTACATCGTTATCTTGCCGGATCAGACCGGGCATTATGGTGAGTTGGTTGAAAATGTAGTAAGACTAAGTTTCTTGTACAAATATGCACTTTTTTTGTGCATATTCAGACTTATTGCACAATTTAGTTGTGGCTGCCATCTCCTTGAACAAAGAAGCCTCGGCCCTCATTGGCTACCACTGTGAATAGAAAACTCACTTTAGTTCAGCAGTAGTGCTTGAATGGTGCTGATACACTTTTTTTTTTGTTGTCTAGCTATATCTCTTGTAATAAATGTATATTGTGCTTAAACTTTGTTCGTGTTTGCAATTGTTTCATGTTTTTATAGTTCAACAGTGCTTGAATGGGTGCTTTTAATGAAATGACTATAGGTGTCTAAATTGCAGAGGCATATGTGAATTTGGGGGGGGGGAAATAATTTTTTTTTCACTTTAACAACGTTTTTAAAACGTTGTATAAAGCATTAAGACAACGTTTACAATACGTTGTCAAACATGGAGGGAAATTTTTTTTTTAATTATTCATATTGACAATGTTTTAATAAAACGTTGTAATAAGAAAATGTCAACGTTTATAAAACGTTGTAAAACATATTTAGACAACGTTTAAAGAAACGTTGTCTTAAGAATTTAGACAACGTTTTATAAACGTTGTCTTATTATGTTTTACAACATTTTATAAACGTTGTCATTTTCTTATTACAACGTTTTATTAAAACGTTGTCAATATACTTACTACAACGTTTTTATAAACATTGTCATTAGCCTGGTTACAACGTTTAATGACCTTTTTTACAACATTTAAAAAACGTTGTCTTAAACAGGGACCTAAGACAACGGTGGATGACACAACGTTTTGATAAACGTTGTCAAAGGTCTTTAACAACGTTTAAAAAACGTTGTCAAATCCCTTTTTTGTTGTAGTGTATTCATGCTAGTATTTACTACTACATTTAATAGTGTTAGTTTAGTCCCATAATTGAACTGTCTGCTTTCCTATAGTCCTATTATTTGATTTAGCTGTTTTGTTGACAATGTTACTAAAAGCTTCATCTGCATAAAGATTTTACCTTTAACCCTCATAGTTCTATCCATTGTCAAATCTTCACTTGGTTTAGTTTCAAAACACTTATCATATGTACTTATAACTGATAATTTTGTCTAACAGGAATTGGATTTCATAAACTATTCAAATTACTTCTTGAAATTGCATGAGGATATCTTTTTCGTGCCCACTTGCTGCTTATCATGATCTAGAGAATGAAATTGAATCTATCATTGTCAATTTTAGTGACCATAGGGGATTTGTTTGATTATTATGCACACAAGATTTTAAACTGCCTACTTGTCAAGCTAAATTGGTTCATTATTTTTTATTTACTATTCATATGGTTTAAGTCTGACATGTAGAACAAATTTTGATTTGTTGTTCTGTATATAGTGAAATGGACAATCACGAGTTTAGTTCGCCCGGTACACAACAAGCAACGGTAAATGAAAATGCAGATACAAGTAAAACAGGAAAATCAACCCCAAAGTTCAATGCTACATGGGATTCGAAATCTCACAAAATATTTATTAAGTTATGCATTGATGAGGTGAGAGCTGAAAATAGGCCAAATAGTCATTTTAGTAGATTGGGCTGGAACAATATACAAAGAAACTTTGTTGAAGAAACGGGAAAAAACTATAATAGGCTACAACTCAAAAATCACTGGGATGCTATGAAAAAAGATTGGGTCATATGGCAATCTCTTATCGGAAAGGAAACGGGACTTGGATGGGATGTTAGAATAAATACGATAGATGCATCTGATGAGTGGTGGAACAACAAAATACAGGTGCGTCAAATTTTTAGCTTCTTCAGTTTATTATCTTAAAAATATATTTAATAACAAATTGTAAAATAATATGCAGAGAAATCCTAAGTGTGCTAAGTTTAGGGAGAAAGGTTTGGAGCACCGCTTTGAATTGGATGAGTTGTTCATGGACATAGCTGCTACTGGAGCTAGAGCTTGGGCCCCAAATTCGGGTGAAATGCCTTCGATATTTTCTCCAGATAAAGCCATTGAGCTTGATGCCTCTGATGACGATATTTCTGAAATTTTGGGCTTTAAAAATACCGCTGCTAATAATGAAGTTGAGAATGAAGAGGGACATAAAAGTAAAAGATCAACGTTAGGTAAAAGCTCTCAAGAAAAGCGTAAGAAAATAACGACCGGCAACAAGTTAGAAAAGCATCTTGAGCGTCTAGTTGATGCGGTGAAAGTCAAGAGTAGGGCCCCACCCACTACTGCAGTGCCCAAAACTGAAGAGAAATCAATACAAGAGTGCATGGATTTACTCGATGAGATCCCTGATATTATTCGTTTGGATAGTCTTTTTATGTTTGCAACGCAACTTTTTCTCAAATCTGAATATCGGGCAATGTTCATTGCACTCCGTGATTCTGAGGCACGAGTAGCTTGGCTTAAGCATGAGCAAGAAAGAGAATGCAACTCTAGTCGAGCATACTAAACACATCTTTATTCCATTGATTCTTATTTTATAAATTAGATTAGGTGCAAATAAGAGCGAGCGAGCATAGCTCTTTGAAAATTTTATTCATAACTATATCAGAAAAAAAGCTAAAGCGGATGAAGTATTCCGCAATTTTGAGGGACGCCCCGAACTTGTACTGACACGAGACTCTGATGTAGAAAACACAACTTATTCTCGAGTAGTCGCAGATGAACGAGAAATGGATCAATTTCGCGATCGATTGGCATTACAAATTGCAACATCCGGTAGTAGTTAACATTGAAAATCCAAATTTCATTTTATTTTTAATTTTCAAATTATCTTTTTTTAATTAAGGAGGATTCTTATGAGTTTAAATGTGTAAGGGTATTTTAGTCATTATAATTTTATAATCACTTATATAGTGTGGTAGCCAAACATATTTGAAAATCACTTTTGACATAAAATCACTTTTTAAAATTATAAGCCAAACACAATATTGAGTTTTGAATAATCACTTTTACTGAAATCACTTATTGAGAATCACTTTTAAATAATCAGAAGCAATGCCAAACCCACCCTTAATATTTTTTTTTTTCAATAACTGTATATATTCAAACTAAGAAGCTTATTATAAGACGCAGAGAATAAAACATTCCATATGTTTTATGCATATATAAAGATTAGAAAAAGCAGCTTGTTTGATGATGTTTTAGATGAGTCATTTTACAAGTCTTTTTAGTCGGGCAAAGACAATACTTCTCTGCCTCAAGTGCTAAAAATAAAACGCGTTAGTGTTTTGAACTATTTTGAACCCTATTAACTGGTGCTAATAATCTAACTGTTATCCAAACAAACGGTATAAAATCAGAATTCGGCTTTAATATGTGGAATTTTAGCATAAACCATTTAGTGGGACCGGGATTATGAGTCCTATTAACCGGTGGTTGATGTCAACAATATAAAAACATAGTACAAAAAGTGGTCTACCACAAACCCCATAGACCATTTGAATCTTTAGGGGGTTTTTGTTTTTTTTAAGTGATAAGTGCTGAATTCTGATTTCAGTTCTGAAAATGGCTGAATGATTAAGAGGCAAAGAATCGAATTACGAATTGGATAAGTTGTTTGATTTTGTATTCGAATTCATTATCTCGAAACAGTTTAAAAAAATTTAAAAAAATTTAAAAAAAAATAAAAAAAAAAAAAAAACGTAAATGCATTATGAAACAAGAAACGCTTAAAAAAAATTACCCAAAACCAAATATGAAACAAGGGCTTTCGTGAGGCTTTCGAGGCAATTCGAACATTTTAACCTCTTAAAATTAAGAGGCTTTTAAGAGCCTTTAAGTCTTATTTCAAAAAAAAAAACAAACACACTTATTTTTCTAATCCTCTTAATGAATAAGAGTTAAGAGGCATTTAAGGCTGAAAACAAAAAAACAAACGACCCCTTAGTCTCACCGTCTAGTTGGTCATAGCCCTCCAAAATACCCCAAGAAGAAATCTCTAAATATCCACTTCTCCAAATTAAAGTACTTTATTCAATTCAGGTTCGGACCTGAATTAAATAAAGTACAATAGTGAACACAGTTTGTGAATATAACTTTCATTTTATTTGAAGAAGTAAATCGTTACATAGAATGCTTAATCAGAAATAATATCTAATTAAGTGGCTAGCACGCCAAGGATGTTTCAGCTCGTCACCATCCGGATGGCCAATCATGTAGGTCCCCTCCTTAACAATTCTAGTGACGATGTAGGGTTATTCCCAATTCGGAGATAACTTATTATGTTCAGCTTTTCTTCCGGTTACCTCGATCTTCCTTAGCACGTAGTCCCCAATGTTGAACGACCTCTTCCTGACCTTCTTGTCGTGATAACTCTTAGTTTTCTGTTTGTAGTTTACCATTCTAAGCTGATCAGTCATCCGTTTCTCGTCTAGTAAGTTCAAGTCGAGCAGCATGCTGGAGTTATTCTGATTTTGATCGAATAAAGCCACCCTAGCCGTAGGAATTTGTAGCTCTGCAAGTGCCATAGCTTCCGAACCAAAAGTAAGGGCAAATGGGGTTTCCCCTATAGTCCCCTGAGTGGTTGTGCGAACTGCCCAACGAGCAAGGGGTAGTTCGTCCAACCACCTTCCAGCTCGACCAATGAGGCCCTTACTTAGTGCTGTCAAAACCAGTTTATTCGCTGCTTCTGCTTGTCCGTTACCTTGTGGATAAGCAACTGATGACTTCCAATGCTTCACCCCCAGCCTATTCATTCATGTTTCGAAAGCTGTAGAAAATTGTAGCCCGTTGTCCGAAACAATTGAATGTGGCACCCCAAAGCGGCACCAAATGTAATCGTGGATGAAGTTGATGGCGTTTTCCTCTGTTATTTTTGTCAAAGGCTTTGCTTCAATCCACTCTGTGAAGTAATCAATGGCCACAATAACGTACTTACAATTTCCCCGGGCGGGTGGGAAGGGTCCGATCAAATCTATCCCCCATATGTCGAACGGCCAAGCTGCGATCACCGGTGTTTGTTCGGTTGTTGGGAGCTTTGGTAGGTCGGCATACCTCTGATATTTGTCACATTTTCTCACGAGCGTCTTCCCTTAGATGAGGCCAATAGTATCCCAGAGTGAGTATCTTGTCTGCCAAGGTTCTGGCCCATGGTGTCCACCACATACCCCACTATGCACTTCGAGCAAGATTTCAGGAACTTCCATGTGATGAACACACCTCAGTAGTGGTTTCACAAACGATCTTCTAAACAATGCATCCCCATGTATAGCAAACCTTGGGGACTTCTTCTTGATCATTCTTGCCTTTTGCTCGTCAGCTGGTAGCTCACCTGTTTCGATGTAGGCCTTCATTTCGTCAATACAACACTTAGATCTGTTGACCGAGCAAAGAACCTGCACTCTTTCGTATGTTGGATGCTCTAAGTATGAGATTGGTTCTCCATGCCGCTCCTCCAAAGTAGCTAGCTTGGATAGTAGGTCGGCCAATTCATTTTCTTCACGGCCTACCCTTTGTGTCTCCCAGAATTCTAAATCTTGGACCAACTTTTTGACCAGCTCGCAATACTTGATCAAGGTAGGGTTCATCACTTCATACTCACCTTTGACTTGATTCACAACCAGTTGGGAGTCACAATGAGCTTTGATCTTTGTCGCCCCAAATCATCTGGCATATTCAATCGCTGCAATCAAGGCCTCATAATCATCCTGGTTGTTGGAGGCTTGGAATTTGAACCTCAAATCTTCCTTAAAGGCCTTTCCAGTTTCTGGCTCGATTAACACAATCCCAGCTTCACTCACATTCTTGGTCGCAGATCCATCCGAGTAAACCTTCCAGCAGCTAACGGGTAAGCTCACTGTCTGTTGGCCCGATTGTTCTTTTCCCTTTCAAGCTCTCCTTTAGGGTGCTCTCCTTATTATCTTCCTTGGTGAACGTAAGCTCGACCAAGAAGTCTGCCAAAGGTTGAGCTTGCAAAGATTTTCGAGGCCTGTACTCAATGTCAAACTCTGTCAATTCTATTGACCAGTTAAGTAGCCGGCCTGAACTTTCCGGCTTATGCAATATCTTCCTCAGAGGAGCTTTAGTCAGCACGACTATGGGGTGGGCCGAGAAATATGCCCGTAGTTTTCTGGCTGCAACCACCAAGGCATAGCCTACCTTCTCAGCATTGAAGTATCTTCCTTCCACATCGGACAAGGCCTTGCTCACATAATAAACTGGTTTTTGAAGGTCATTTTCCTCTCTGACCAACACTACGGCCACAACTCGATCTCCAGCAGATAGGTAGACATACAAATTCTCTCCTTGGACCGGGCTACTCAACAATGGGGGAGAGGCGAGGTATTCCTTGAGTTGTTGAAACGATGAGGAACATTCGATCGTCCACTCAAAGTTTTTCGTCCCCCTCAAAGTTTTGAAGAAGGGAGAGACCTTTCCGCTTACTTGGCTATGAAGCAACCCAAAGCTGGCACCCAACCATTCAGCTGTTGCACCTCCTTGATGCACGTTGGTTCCTGCATCTCTATCAAAGATTTTATCTTCTTCGGGTTAGCCTCAATGCCCATTTATGATACCATGAACCCCAAAAACTTGCCAGCATCTACTCCGAACACACACTTGCTCGAATTCAGCTTCATGTCGTTTGCTCGTAGATTGACAAATGTTTCCCTTAGGTCGACCACATGACGACCAGCCTTGGTTTTGATGACCATGTCGTCGATGTAGGCCTCCATGTTTCTGCCAATCTGAGTAGCTAAGACTCTATTCACTATCATTTGATAATTAGCCCCAACATTTTTCAGCCCGAATTGCATCTTGGTGTAGCAATATATACCCCCAACAGCTTGGAAGGCAGTCTTTCCAATGTCTTCCTATGATTTCTGATTTGATGGTACCCTGAATATGCATCAAGGGAAAACTGAGGGTGACATGTCCAGCTATTGAGTCAACCAACTTGTTAATCCGTGGGAGTGGGTAGCTGTCCTTTGGGCATGCTACATTTAGGTCGGTGAAGTCGACACACATTCTTCACTTTCCATTGGCCTTCTTGACCATCACTACATTTGCCAGCCAAGTAGTGTAGGACTCCTCTACGATTATATCTGCACTAAGGAGTTTGTTTACCTCTTGTTTGATGGCCATCTCCTTGACTGTAGCAAAAACTCTTAGCTTTGGGCTTTTGAATTTTATGGTGGGGTTGACCTCTAGGCGATGCACTGCGACCTCCTCCTTAATACCTCTCATGTCTTCTACATTCCAGGCAAAGACATTTGTGCTTTCCTTCAATAGGTCGACTATCTCCACCCTTTCTTCTGGTGACAATTGTCTCCCTATTCTGATTTTTTGCTCGGGGTAGGAGGGATTGGCGTCTATCTCTTCCAGCTCGTCGACTGGTTCCAGTTCTGGGCCGTCTCTAAACTGCAGAGTTTCGATAATGATTTCTCTGACCCTTCTTCTTTCCTCAGCTCCCAAGTGTGGAGATTTTTCTTCAATCATGCCATCTAGCTCAGCAGCTATTTCCCATTGGAGGCCCATGAGTCACTACCAGAAAAACATGTTTTAGCGGCGGAAATTTCCGCCGCTAAAGTCAAAATTCCGTCGCTAAAGTTAAACACCGACGGAATTTTTTCGTCGGTGGTCCACCGCTATCATCCCGTCGCAGTGGTCCGACGGATCAAATTCCGCCGGTATATTTTTGATTTTACCGCCGCTAAATTAATTCATTTTAGTTAATTTTTTATATCAGCGACGGAATATTCCGCCGGTGAAATAAAAATTTAATTTAAATGAATTAATTCAGCGGCGGAAATTTTCGTCGCTGAAATAATTTAATTTAATTAATTTTTATTTTCACCGGCGGAATATTCGGCTGAAATAAAAATTAAATTAAATTAAATTAATCCAGCGACGATAATTTCCGCCGCTATTTTAATTTAATTTAAATAAATTTTTATTCCAGCGACGGAATATTCCACCGGTGAAAATAAAATTTTAATTAAAATAAATTGACATAGCGGCGGAAATTTCCGTCGCTGGAATAAAAATTTAATTAAATTTCCGCCGCTGGAATAAAAATTTAATTAAAATTAATTAATACAGCGACGAAAATTTCCGTCGCTGATAATGAAATAAAATGAAAAAAAAAATTAAAATATCAAATTTTCCAATTTTTTTTGTACCTTATATAACAATTCAATTGATAAAACTAAAACTATAAAACTAAAAACCAAATATCAGCGTATCAAACTAAAAACGAAATATCACCGAATCAAATCGGGAGGGGGGAGAGGGGGGGGGAGAGGGGGGAGGGTGGGGAGGGGGAGGGCAGGGGCTCCCGCGGGTACCAAATATCACAAATGTTATTACAAACAAGTATAAAATAGTACTAATCAGCGTACCAAACTAAAAACCAAAATCACCGTACCAAATCGGGAGGGGGGGCCGGGGCTCCCGCGGGTACCAAATATCACAAATGTTATTACAAACAAGTATAAAATAGTACGAAATCAACTCGGGGGGAATTGGGGAGGCTGGAAATTACCGCCGCGCTCTAGATTCTGCATCTGGGCCATCAAGATTGCAAATTTACGATCCGTCGCCTCCTGATGCTGCGCAAGCTCTGCCCTAGCCTGTGCCTGAGCCTCCGCAAGCTCTGCCCTAGCCTGTGCTTGAGCCTCCGCAAGAGCCTCTACAGCCAATCGTCTCTCCTCAGCCAGTTGAGCCTCCAGAGTGTCGATCCTCGGATCATTATACCGAGTATTGGGCGGGAAAACATTTGGCCGACGGCTGGTCGACGTCGATGGGCATTGCCGCCCGTAATCCTCCATCCCTAACACTCGGTCTCCTCTCTTTGGATGTCCATTCCAGGTGATCGAGCGCCAAAAACATCAGGCACAAAGGGAACGGGCTGGCCGGGAGGCGTACCTTCGGGAACAACGGCGGCTTGATATGTACTCTGTCAAAATAAAACAAACAATTATAATCATATACACAATGTAATGTACATAAATAAATTTACATATTCAAAATCAAGTCATTTAATGATAGTTTACTTACAAAGGCCAATGCAGAGCGATCGTCAACCCATTGTGGAGGTTGATCGGGCGATGTAGGAGTTCGAACATGGGTGCTAACGAAAACATTCAAAAAACTGACATCCGGGCCATGTTCCTTTTCCTATAAATAAAATAAGCGAGATTATTATTTTGAAATTGTATAAATGCAACATTTAGCTTCCCATATTATTCTTGTGATAAAAAAATGTTCTCTTTAATCACTAAAGTTGTGAGTATAATATTTACTTAATTCATTAGGATTTAGGGATAATCTTAGAAAAGAAAACATACACTACATTTACACTAAAACCATGGATTTCATAGCATCAACATGGCTCCCAGCTAACATACGTACATAAACTGATTTAAAAGCATGCATACACTACATTTAAACTAACATATATACCATACGGTAGTGATGCTCGCCGACTGGTATCGTCCCCATCGTATGCTTTGTCGCCAACCCCGTGGAGCCTGCTCTATTTGCCTTAGCCTGTTCGGCGATAGCTCTCGCCCCATCCGACGACCAATGTTCGCAAAAGCTACCAAACACCTCCTCGGTCATCCAAGGAGATGTCAAGGGCGCTAATCCCGCCCCGAGCCGCTTAATATAAAATTTAGACTTCGTCATACCTATAAAAATATGAATATCTCGTAAACATATAATGATAACATTATAAAATTAAAAGAGTATAATCATTGTTAATTAAACTAATTAAGGATAGATAAATATGTTACCAATATGATCCCGAAATAACTTCGCACACTGTTTCTTGAAAACATATTTAGCCGACGCCTCGTCGATATCCGTCGTCCATGTAAATTTCCCCTACAACATATAATGATAACATTACAAAACTAAAAGAGTAATAATCATTATTAATTATAACATTTTAATAACAAACTAACATTTAAGTTTTAAATAAAAACCATTAACACATTACCTTAAACTCCTCCCAAGCATTCTCCTTCTCCTCCAGTGGCAATGATTTCCAGTTGGGCCAAAACTCTGCCATGACCCGAGACCGCCAATACTGCCCAATCTTTGTCCCTGGGGTAGGGTATCCACCTACAAACCTGCCAAGTATATTTATACAATAACATTTTAACTTAAATAATGAATTATATATAAATAAAAAAGGAACCAACTTATATCAAATTAATGAAGAGTTACTTACTGGTCATAAAGTGACGATGTCTGGAGATATATCCTCCCCTCAGAATCGACAGGAGTAGGAGTATCGGCCCCAGAGGTGGAGCTGGTACTACTAAGTGTAGGGTCGACATCATCAGTACCGGTAGCACCTGTACTGGATCGGGACGGTTGCGTCCCAATAATAGATGTGTACGCGGGGCGTGTCTTCCTGCCCGCTCTACTAGAACTCATATCTAAATACACTAAAAATATTAAAATATACAACTTTAACAATAGGAAACAATATATTCACAATACATATAGCTCCTTGAGATTAAATGTTCAAGAAAAAACAAAAATTAACACGATGGATTGGATTAAAAATTAAATTGAATTGAATTGAAATAATGTGTGCGAGAAATCTTCCTCGTCCTCGTGACCTATGAGTCGACAGCTTAATTGATACCCACAGAGTATCAATTAAGCTGTCGACTCATAGGTCACGAGGAAGAGGTATGTTTCTCGCTCACATTATTTCAATTCAATTCAATTTTAATCCAATCCATCGTGTTATTTTTTTGACAGAGCACATTCACCAAATAAACTAAAACAATCGTTGACAAATTTTAATAATCTAAAGCATTTACAATGCATATAAAACTTTAAAGTTCTAATAATCTAAAGCATTCACAATACATATAAAACTTTAAAGTTCTAATAATTTAGAGCATTCACAATACATATAAAATTTAAACTATTATTAATCTTCGTCCCCATCATCATCATTGGACTCTGAATTACTACAAAACTCAAGTTCTTCATCTTCGTCTTCGGACTCTGATGAATCAAACTCGGGTTTGACTTCCTCTTCCTCTTCCTCTTCCTCTTCCTCTTCCTCTTCCTCTTTCTTCGATTCATCAATTTCAATGTGCGCGAGATGACCTGAACGAGGCGGAGGAGGTGGCAAATTCACTGGTAAGAAATCCTCCTCGGGTTCATCAACATTTTGAGGAATATGAGTGACATCATCTAATGGATGATTAGCTGGTGAAATGTTAGGTGGCACTGGCATTTCATCCTCTTGATAGGGTGTTTCTAATGACGACTCTGTAGTTATCGACGAGGGTAGGTTGTCAATCATGCTCCTAGCCTTGGTCTTCCAGACAGCCCACCATCCGTCGGGTCGCCGACGAGGGTAGGGAGTCATGTATACCTGTTGTGCTTGAGATGCTAAGATGAAGACGTCGTCGCCATTATATCTAGACGAGTCCATTACATCGACGAGGTCAAATATGGCGTGCTTCTTAACACCTCGCACAGCATCTCGCCAATCACAATTGAACAAGACAAGATTGTTTCTACCCAAATACTCCACCTCGACTACTTCTTTCAGGACGCCATACTAATCAAGGTTTCCTTTAAGCTTCACACCACTATTCCACATTAATTTAGAGCCCCCATAAGCTTTGGTATGAAACACATAGCCATTCACGAAATAACCGTTGTATAAATTAACGTTCAAGTACAGAGTTCTTGCTAAATGTCTTAACCTCGCAGCTTTGGCATCACCCGGATGTTCAGCTATCTATAAGACAATATGTAACCAATTTAATACAATTTTAAGATTGAATGTTTAAAAAAGTGTATAGAATAAATTTGAATGAAACGAAATATTTACATATTTCCTTAGCCAGTTTGGAAATTCTCTATCTGTCCTAGTTGCGATGAGTTCTGGAGATAAATCCTGAGATAAATCTTCAAACATTCTGCAATAGGGTTAAACAAGGCATTTCATATGCAGGTAATTAAACATGCATAATTTAATCGACGAGGCGTAAACATAACATCAATGACTTACTTGATATATTCCTCAACCTCGTCACAGTTAAGAAGAACATAGAGTGAGACCGCGACAAACTCTTTAGCGTTTAACATATGCGTACCAACCCGTTTGCCGAGGAACTGACCAGGGGATAAAAATACAGAGATGTTTCCATTAGATGGACAACCACCATCGTAATTGCGGCCAATCCTAGTCAATCTCGTATCAACAGGAGGAAAATATGTTCCGACAAAGGCAACAATCTCATCTATAATAACAGCCTCTGAAATTGAGGCCTCGACCATGGCCCTTTTGCTCATCTTCCTTTTCAATTGGCCTAGATACCTAAAAGTCATTCGTAGATTAAAACATAAATAATGTTAAAGAAGGTATACTGTTAACGCTCAAATTATTTAGAAATAGAATAAATTCAATTACCTCTCAAATGGATACATCCATCTGTATTGAACTGGACCACCGACTCTAGCTTCGTATGCCAAGTGGACCGTAAATGCTCCATAGAATCAAAGAATGAAGGAGGAAATATCTTCTCAAGTTTGCACAAAGTCACTACGATGCTCTCCTCAAGCTTTTTCATGTGATCAACACGCAGTGTGGTCGATGTTAACGCTCGAAAAAACTCACTTAACTCTGTTAACGCCACCCAGATATTGTCAGGCAAGAGACCCTTGAGAGAAATCAGAAGTAGTCTATCCAGCAAAACGTGGCAATCATGACTCTTCAAACCTTGCACTTTCCCCATCACTGGGATGAATCAACACACCCTCTTCACGCAATCTTTCCTTATGCCAAAGCATTGCTTCTGCAGTAGATTTAGACGAGTAGAGGCGTTGCAGTCATGGAATCAACGGCATGTAACACAACTGCTTATGTGGTTTGAAATACCCATCCGATTTGGCTTATATCTACTTTGTCCACAAATTGAACACTCCGTCTTCTGTGAATCTGTCTTGTAGAATAGCATGCAGTCATTCTTACACGCATCAATCTTTTCATAACATAGCCCAATCTGCCCAACCAACTTCTTTGTCTCATAAAAGTTTGTAACCATCTTATTCTCTTTCGGCAACATCCGCTTAATTGCTTTCATGATACTATTATAAGCAGACTGGTTAATATTACAATCAGCCTTTATGTTAAGGAGCTCAGCCACAGCCTCCAACACACTGATCTCACAACCTAGATAGACCTTCTCTTTTGCAGAGTCCATAGCATCAATAAATTTCTTGGTTGCAAGAGTTGGTTCTTGCTGTTGGTTCTCTGACCAATCGAATTCAGGACCGGCTGCATCCCTAACCATATCTTCCATATTCAAAGGTGGTTCTTCATTGTCTTGAATAATAGGTTCGGGTTCGGGAGGTACATGAATATTCCTAGGGGGATTATTCACAACATTTTTGCGCAATATCATTTGCTCACCATGACGAGTCCACCGTTTGTACTCAACATCAAACCCGTTACGCAAAAGATGTTTCTGAGTATCGATCAAGCTTAGATACTTGACATTACAACACCTGGTGCATGGACACCTAATCTTACCATCATTCATGTGACTGGGATTTGATTTAGCAAATTCAATAAACCCCCTCAACCCTCTTATAAACTCAGGATTGATACTGCTATGATTCGGCAACTTCCGATTGTACATCCAACTACGATCATCATTGACAGACATCACTCCTGCATTGCAATCCATATATTATACGTACACTCAATTTAATCAACGGATGAAACAAAATTGGGATGTTAATAATTATTTTATTTCATAATATATTAACAGTTTAGAAGTAATTAACGTATTACCATTCCCTAAATTTGAATTACAAACTTAAAAGCAACACAGATCTTCTTAAAATAAATTTAAAGCTTCTATCTCATATTTAACAATATATTAACAGATCTTCTTAAAGTGTCTAGGAACTCGTTCCCGCTCCCGCTCCCGAACTCGAATCTCTACTATTCCTCTTCCTCGGTCCCCGGGAGGTCTTTGGTCTAGGTATGTCGAAAAAGTCAGTCTGACCTCGTCCTGGCTCAGGTATCGAGTAAGCCGGTGGATCAATCAGTCTGGTAGCTCTCAGTACTGATCTTTCCTTCCTCAAGGCCTCTCTGCGAGCTATCACTTCGGGATCATTTCTCAAAGCAGCTCTCCGAAGCTACCGTCTCTCATAATCTGCTGCAATGTCGCCAGTGATTTCATCAGGGTTGCTCTTGGCCTCTATGTCTCTTAATATCCGGCTGGAAGAATAGTCTGCCCCAAAATACTCTCGGCGTCGAGCCTCTATCTTCAGCTGTACAGGACCTTGCTGCTCCTCGTACCTTATCAGATACTCGGTGGTCAGAAATGTGATACCTCTAGTCTGACGGAGTAGTGGTCGTATCGAAAGAAAGCCCTCTAGAAATGCTCTGCCAAAGAACTGTGTAGTCTGAGGCTCAGTCATAATCATCGGCATGGTATTAGTCGTCAACTGCTCTCTCAAAGTCCGAATGGTCTGCTGCGGGTATCCGTACTGTCTGCTCACTAGAGATGGAATGTAAAAGGATGATACATGTAGTACCGGAAGTCGGACAATCACTGAATCGTCTGAATATCTCTCATAGTCTGCAATCCCCATGCCGGAATCCAATAGTACTGGTTTGCGGTCTCATATCGGGCCAAGGCCAACCTCCTATGCCAACTCTTAGTAGCGGCATCCCTCAATATCCTGTGCTTTCCAGTCGCCCAAGGTAATGCCGTCTGCCCCTCTGGCAGTGGCGAGATCAAGCGCAATCTCTCATACAGCCACAATGATAGTAATCTGGGGCTGCCTGAACCCATGTACTTAGATCCTCCGGCTAATCTATCAATGACGTGGTATGTCTCCGCTAGAAATAGTGGAATGATGTCCATCGCCCTCTGTCCAGATTGAATATACCGGATGTCAAATCCTCGATCACCTCTCAGCTGCCTGATGATCTCTAACAGCATAGCTGGACACACTCCGATGTAGCCGCAGAAGTAGTGTGCAGACAGAATGAGCAACATGAATATATCTAAGGAAGTGGATAGATCAAAAAGTCTGGGGCTGGTCCGACTCAATCTGGCTATATGAGTCAAGTCTATGAATCTATCGTCAACGACAATGTCCGATACCCAGTCTGCTGATAATCCCAAGAATTCAGATAGTTGCTCCGTAACTGATCGTCTGTCTCGGGGAAATGCCACAGTCCTCGATTCAGCCACACCAGTCAATGCTCGGAAATCCTCCATCGTTGGCATCAGATCGATGTACGATAGGGTGAACACATGTCGCTCCGAATCCCAAAAGCACGAAGCAGCTCGGAGCAGATCCCAATCAATCTTCCAATCTTTTAGAGACCAGATGCATGGCATGCTATACCTCCTGTCAATAAGTTTCCGGTGTTGTTTTTGGTGAAAGCGCGAGAGTTCAAGAATGTCTTGTTGAAATTGATACTCTCGGGAAACAATTTCTCCATTGTAATGCTCCATGTTGCCTTAAATTGGGGCTGCTGGGATTTTTTACCTATTAATATTGTGAATAATTGTAAATTGTTAATATTTAAAATTAGGTTTAGAATTGGGGTTGGCTTCATAGTATCAACAAATCTTGAGCTCTAGTTCAAACTAAACTAAAGGATAATGGTGTCCCTACCTAACCACTTACGCCCCTAGATATAACTTTATACAAATTAATTGTCATATAGGTTTCAAATTTTACAATTCTTTAGCAATATAATTATTAAGCAAACAGTATATGCTTCCAACCAGCTTTAATCCAGCATGAAACCTAATTAAGCCAGAACATTTACTAATTTATTTTTATCTCTTGTTATAGCAATATAATTATTGTGCACTTTATTAATATATGTTTCAGGCAGCTTAGTTGGTTAGGTAGTTGAAATTCAACACTTGTTGACCTGGAATCAATACCTACTCTATCCTTAAGTGCCTGTTTGATAAACCTATTCCATCCCGAAATGCACGATTATATGAAATGCAAATATCACTTTGTCTACTTGCTTTATAATCGAAAATAAAGAAATTTCGGCTTTTGGATAGACCTAAATTATTACTATTGTGAATAATTTTAAATATTAATATTTAATTCTTTGTTGTAAAATATATAATTTTACAATGATTAATTAAATTAACATTTATAAACAAGATGAGAGTCTTTCTCATCCACAACTATCAAAACCCTATCCAATCTTTGACCAAGAAAGTCATAGCAAACAAGTTCTCGACTGTCTGAGCAAAAGATTTTCTATTTAATAAGAATTTTTTCCAATTTTACTGTCCTCTTCTCTCTAAGGATCTCAAACATCACAGCCATGTTTGTGACAGTGCCTGTTTTACTCTTCACTGGTGTTATACGGTCACAAGTAAAAACAAGGTAACATTATAACACCAGTGAAGAGAAAATAGACACTGTCACAAATATGACTGTGATGTTTGAGATCCTAAGATACAATACGAACAGTGAAACTGGAAAAACTCTTATTAAACAGAAAATTCTTTGCTCAAACAGTGGATAACTTGTTTGCTTTGTCTTTCGAAACGAAAGTTAGACGGATTTTGATAGTTGTGAATGAGAAAGGCTCTCATCTTTTTTATATTTTAAGATGTTAACCACCAACCACAATACACTATAAGCAATGCCACTAAGAGTTTTCTTCCTAATTTTAGACAATGAATTGGAGTCTAATTCCTTAACAATACTTCCATCCAAGTCTTCCTAATTTTAGACATTCACCCCCTCCCCCTTTGACTTTACACAAGATCCGACCTAAGGTGCATCTAGGGTGCCAGGATTGATATCAGGCGCTCAAACGTAGGCGACATACATCACCGTCCGCGATGCCGTCATTCGCCCCAAAATGGGATCTAGAACCAGTAAGGTAGTGTGCGGTTGAATATGTTACATTATTGAGACATTCACCCCCCTTCCTCCCCCTTTGACTTTAAAAGACTTGAAAATTAGGTATTTAGTAACTTATCTAATGTATTGATTGGTGTTGAAATTATTAAAATTACATATTTAGTAACTTAATTTATATACATCACATTTTCCATTTTTTCCATTTATGTTATGGGTGGTAATTGTGTTGATTATGAGTACGGTTGTTTATTTATCTAGCTATTGTTTCTTTTGGCTTCAATTTTTCTTCTTTAACTTACTTCTCTAGGGAAAGGGTGAACTTTGTCTCCAGTCCTCTTGTCTTTACTGTAAATGTACTTGTTAGTTTGTTACCTAGGTGTGAGATAGAGGTGTTACGAACAAATTCTCGATCCTAGAGTAGATGTTTAGGAAGATGAACTATCTCAGTGACATCGCTTTATGGATCCGAGAAGAAACTCAAGCAAACACCATAAAATATAAAATGAACAAACTCAGTTGCACTATAATTAACCTTTGGATCAGGACAGGAACGTAAATCGTAAGGTAGTGAATGTAATATATGCAAAGGATTTTTTTAATGTTACTCCATCATTTTCATTGAAGTAGCACAAAATGAAATAATACATGGCAATATTCTAAACATAATATTAAACAAAAAAGTGAAGTCACTGGGAGTAGAAAGATCTCAACAACCCATAATTAATCAACACAAAACAGTTTAAGTAACAAAGTCTAATCTTCTTTCCTCTTCATATCAATTTTCTTACTACATGTGTCTTGGCGATCTAATACCAAAACTCAACATAGTAAAGGACTTACAAAATAAAAAATTATCTTTTTCACTAATTGTAGAGGCTCAATTTGATGGAAAAGA
Organism: Adenophora triphylla var. japonica; assembly: GCA_022495995.1. NCBI lineage: Eukaryota > Viridiplantae > Streptophyta > Magnoliopsida > Asterales > Campanulaceae > Adenophora > Adenophora triphylla. The sequence continues at coordinate 282,839 of JAFEMH010001936.1, read as the reverse complement.
AAAAAAAAGAGTGAAGGATCATTCTTGAACCTCATACTCAATTGAAAAGAAAATGATAATGAATCAATTTTAAGTGTACATATAGAAAACCCAGTGTACCAAAATGACAAATTATCACCTCCTTACTTTTTCAAGGACAAACTACTCAAATAGTCCATCTACTATTTTCCTTTTATGGGATTAATCCTTGTACCCAGATCTTAAAATATATCGCCTCTCTACCAGTCAAATAATTGGTCCCTCCATCCAATTCCGAAACATAATATGAAGCAGTTAAATATGTCATGTGTCACTCAAGTAATATATAGTAGGGGCAAACAATATTTGCTGATTCGAATCATTAATTCGAATAAATTGAATAAATTGATCGAGATACTGACCTTGTTCATGCACAATTTGATTTTGATTTTTATTTTTGCTCAGTGGAGAACTTGAGGCGACGGCGTTGCTCGTGGCGGTGAGGCGACGGCGGCAGCTAACACAGCGGTGGCGGTGGAGTTGAGAGGGACGGCGGTGAGGCGACGGCGGTGAGAGATCGTGGCGGTGATGAGGCGAGGCGGCAGCTCGGTGAGGGAAGAGAGAGAGAGAGAGAGTTTCAGAGGGAGAGACTGTGACGTTTAATTAGGGTGTAAAAATTCCAATTTATATTTCACCCCAGCGACGGAAAATTTCGTCGCTGGTAATTACGTAATCACACAGATTGATGACTTGGCATGTACCACCGACGGAAATTTCCGCCGCTGGTTTAAATAACCTTAGCGACGGAATATTCCGTCGCTAAATATTAAATCTACCGACGGAATTTAAATTCCGCCGCTAGAATTAATATTTAGCAGCGGAATAATTCCGTCGCTGAGGTTAATTAATTTTAATTTAATAAATATCATTATTTTTATTTATATAAAACATGAAAATTATTTTAAATAAAATTATTTTAAATTACTCTCAAAAAAATAAATATGAGTCAATAAATATTATTTTTGAAAAAATAAATAAATCATAAATATTAATTAATTTTAATTTAATAAATATCATTATTTTTATTTATATAAAACATGAAAATTATTTTAAATAAAATTATTTTAAATTACTCTCAAAAAAATAAATATGAGTCAATAAATATTATTTTTGAAAAATAAATAAATCATAAATTAAAATAAAATAGAAATAGAGCTAAACAAATTTAAAAAAAATCTAATTAACACCGACATAATTATTTCGCCGCTACTACCACCACGTACAACACTCCACCACTACCACCACCACCACTCCACCATGCACTAATATCACTACCACTACCACCATTACTATACCACCACAACTATTACTACTATCACCACTACTACCACCACCACCACGCACCACCACTATCACTACTACTACTACCATATACTATATACCCTATATATACCCCTATCACAACCACTACCACCATTATTATACCCCTAAACCCTAAACCCTACACCCTAAACCCTAAACCCTAACCCCTAACCCCTATACTATATACCCTATACCATATACTATATACCCTATACCCCTATCACAACCACTACCACCATTATTATACCCCTAAACCCTAACCCCTAAACCCTAAACCCTAACCCCTAAACCCTAAACCCTAACCCCTAAACTCTAAAACCTGAACCTTAACCCCTAACCCCTAACCCCTATACCCTATACTATATACCCTATACCATATACCATATACCATATACTATATACCCTATACCCTATATAATATACCCTATACCCTATACTATATGCCCTATACCATATACTATATACCCTATACCCTATATACTATACCATATACTATATACCCTATACTATATATATACCCTATACCCTACTATATACCCTATACCATATACTATATACCCTATACCCTATACCATACACTATATACCCTATATCATATACTATATACCCTATACCCTATACCCTATACCCTATACTATATACCCTATACCCTATACTATATATCCTATACCTTATACTATATAATTTATACCCTATACCCTATACTACATACCTTATACCCTATACTATATACCCTATACCTGTAAGTACGCCAATCCAATTCGCTACCCTTTTAGGTGCATTTTAATACGATAAAATTGCATTAAGGGGTGTTTTGGTAAATTCCCGATCTATTCCGAGACTTTCGGAAACATTCCATAAGTTTCTTGCAAAGAAAGTACCTTTTAGTACTTTGCTCATGCTAAAGGACCTACAAGGAATAAACCTGTTTTGAAATTTTTGGGTATTAACTTGGATTGTTCTAGAACTAGGTTTTGGCGCCAGAAATGGTTGGTGACACCTTGTGTCACGCGACATTTCGAAGCCTTGGAAAGTGGTTATAGAAGGTGGTGCGACACCATGTGACCACCATCTGCAGCTATAAATAAGACCCTACCCCTCTCAGAAATGGATCCCAATTTTCACATACTGTTACTCTGCCAAAATAGGAGCGTAACACACACACTGCAAACATACACCTCTCTCTCTCCTACCCAAATCCACCTTCAATTCCCCCCAATTCACTCCAATTCACCCATCACCACTTGGATCCTTCATCCATCAATCCTTCCAGCTCAAGCAACCTCAGAAGCAGTTGTAGAAAGGTTCTATACCAACCTTGGTATAGAATTCGTGGAATCATCAAGGGTAACCACTCAATTCCATCTCTATCTCTCTCTTATCTTACCATTTTCATAACCCAAGCATTTTATCTTCTTTGGGTTCAGTAATCCGACTCCATCTGTCTTGATTACTGAACCCCAATCGAAATCTCTCTGTTTAATCATTATGTTTTGAATAATTGAATGCTTATGGTTTGATCATTTTTGGAATTGGTATTTGATTCCCAAGGGAGTGTGGATCTACCCATATCCACACCCCCTTGGTTGAAGTGTTGTTAACTGTTCATTTCGAAGTTGAATTGGTTGATTGTTTAGATCTGTGTTGGTTTCTGGTTATTCTGTTGTTCATTTGTTAGATCTCTGCAGATGGACACCTTGTGTCACGCGACACATCATGCATGGGTGGATCCTGTGTCACGCGACAATCCAACCCTTCATGTCCTGTGTCACGCGACACACTTTGTCTATTTGCAGAGATCACTTTCCTTTGTAATCTGTTTCAATCTATGTAATTGGGACGTGGCCACCCTAACCAAATGGCTCTCAAGTTGTAAGATCTTAGTTCAAATCAATAAAATTCATGTTTTACCACACTTGTTCATTATCATTGTTTGCACACACCTTGGATTATTTGGATGTTTAATTAGAAAGACTCGTCTACGAACGAGGCGTGTTGGGTGAACTCTCGGTTCTTCCCAACATGTAACCTGACCCCCGGACCCATTTTCTCTTTCAAAGGTTTTTCAAAGTGTACCTTAAAACATGGCGTGGCGACTCCTATTTTTCATCATCGAAAAACTAATTTTTCGGCGAGCGCACATTCAGTGGCGACTCCGCTGGGGACAACACTTTTTGAAAACCAGTTTTTCAAAATTAAGAGGGTCATACTTTCATTCAATTAAACATCCAACATATCCATCTTTGTGTGCATCCTCGATGATCTTTTGTGGTACATGCATTTTATTGCATTGTGAGACTTGTGTGCCATTGTGTGTCTTTTGTGGCCATTTTGTTGTGCTCTGTTGTTGTGTTTTGTCCCTTGCCATAGAAAGGCAAGTGGGCCGATGTCATTTGTGTGTTCCTGGGTTCAGCTGATCGATCTGGTCGTGCGACAGCTTTGTTCCATGTTGTCCTGTGTCACGCGACAGGATTGGTCACTGAGCAGTCTTCAGATGCTGGTTTGAGGGCAGTCCCTTGAATCAAATTGCGCAGTTGATTGTTGTACCCCTTGTTCCCTGTGAGAGTGTGTGTGTTTTCTCCTTTGTTTTTTTTCTTATAAAAGTAAAAAAATAATAAATTTTTTTTTTGTTTTGTTTTTTTTCATAAATAAAAGAACATAGTCATCCGCACACTACACCACATAGATTTAGAACCCGCGGGTGCGATTGACGGCATCACGGACGGTGATGTAATTCGCCTACGCTTGAGCGCCTAATATCAAACCCATCCCCCCAGCGCGTTATAGGTGGTGCCACACTTAAAGCTTACCCACGGTTGGTTTTTCGGATACAACATTTTTTTGACATTAAAATGAATTGTTTTTGAAATTTACAATGGGCCTTTATACCTTTCCCAAAACCTTCCACCTTGTGGGCATGTTGCCAATGCAACATGGTTTCCGGTGGGGACATGTCACTCTCGTGACATGTTCTAATGAGAGATCATGTCGCATTGTCAAGGTGAGAGGTCATGCCGGATTTTTCTTGGAAATTCTTCGAGAATACCCGTTATGCTGCCCAAATTTCCCCAGAAATTTGGACCACTCGTCCGTCCCGCATAGTGCATAGGTTTTGTTTAGGTATCATTACCTATTATTAATTTCAATGCAAAGCATTTAGTGTAATTTGAATGTTGCGTCCCTAGGTTTCCCCCAAGGTGTAGATTGCGTAAATAAAGGCTTATCATTTCCCAACCGCATTTAGGATTTAAAATACCAATTTATACTTGAACATAAATAAATTGTTTGCGCGAGTCCGTCCCTCTACATTTCCCTCTCCCGTACTTCCTCAAAATCTCTTCCTTCATCACCTTATCAACCCGTATCTACCCGTGCAGTTACGGCGAGTTGGATCCGCTCTTCTGTTCCGGGAGCCCGTCTAGTCCGTTGTTGAGGAAGTTCAAACAATTTATGGGGTTTCAGTCAATTCAGAATCAGAAATGGCAGGGAATGGTGAGCATGATTGACAACCTACCCTCGTCGACAACTATAGAGTCGTCATTAGAAACACCCTATCAAGAGGATGAAATGCTAGTGCCACCTAACGTTTCATCAGCTAATCATCCATTAGATGATGTCACTCATATTCCTCAAAATGTTGATGAACCCGAGGAGGATTTCTTACCAGAGAATTTGCCACCTCCTGCGCCTCGTTCAGGTCATCTCGCGCACATTGATATTGATGAATCAGAGGAAGAGGAAGAGGAAGAGGACGTCGAACCAGAGTTTGATTCATCAGAGTCCGAAGACGAAGATGAAGAACTCGAGTTTTGTAGTAATTCAGAGTCCAGTGATGATGATGGGGACGAAGATTAATAATAGTTTAAAGTTTTATATGTATTGTGAATGTTTTAGATTATTAGAACTTTAAAATTTTATATGTATTGTGAATGATTTAGATTATTAGAACTTTAAAGTTTTATATGTATTGTGAATGCTTTAGATTATTAGAACTTTAAAGTTTTTTATATGTATTGTGAATGCTTTAGATTATTAAAACTTTAAAGTTTTATATATGTATTGTGAATATATTGTTTCCTATTGTTAAAGTTGTATATTTTAATATTTTTACTGTATTTAAATATGAGTTCTAGTAGAAAGGGTAGGAAGACACGGCCCGTCTACACATCTATTACTGGGACGCAACCGTCCCGATCCAGTACTGATGATGCCGATGTCGACCCTACACGTAGTAGTACTAGCTCCACCTCTGGGGCCGATACTCATACTCTTGTCGATTCTGATGGGAGGATATTTGTCCAAATATCGCCACTTTATGACCAGTAAGTAACTCTTCATTAATTTGATATAAGTTAGTTCCTTTTTGTTTTATATATAATTCATTATTTAAGTTAAAATGTTATTGTATAAATATACTTGGCAGGTTTGTAGGTGGATACCCTAGCCCAGGGACAAAGATCGAGCAGTATTGGTGGTCTCGGCTCATGGCAGAGTTTTGGTCCAACTGGAAATCATTGCCACCTGGGGAGAAGGAGAATGCGTGGGAGGAGTTTAAGGTAATGTGTTAATGATTTTTATTTAAAACTTAAATGTTAGTTTGTTATTAAAATGTTATAATTAATAATGATTATACTCTTTTAGTTTTGTAATGTTATCATTATATGTTGTAGGGGAAATTTTGTTGGGCGCCGGATATCGACGAGGCGACGGCTAGATTTGTTTTCGATAAACAGTGTTCGAAGTTATTTAGGGATCATATTGGTAACATATTTATCTATCCTTAGTTAGTTTAATTAACAATGATTATACTCTTTTAATTTTATAATATCATCATTATATGTTTACGAGATATTCATATTTTTTATAGGTAACACGAAGTCTAAATGTTATATTAAGCGGCTCGAGGCAAAATTACAGCCTTGACACCTCCTTGGATGATCGAGGAGGCGTTTCTTCGCTTTTGCGAATATTGGGCGTCGGATGAGGCGAAAGCTATGGCCGAACAGGCTAAGGTAAATAGAGCAGGCTCCTCGGGGTCGGCGACGAAGCATACAATGGGGACGATCCCGATCGGCGAGCATCACTACCGTATGGTATGTATGTTAGTTTAAATGTAGTAGTGTATGCATGCTTTTAAATAGGTTTATGTACGTATGTTAGCTGAGAGCCATGTTGATGCTATGAAATCCATGATTTTAGTGTAAATGTAGTGTATGCATGCTTTTAAATCAGTTTAAATGTTGCATTTATACAATTTCAAAGTAATAATCTCGCTTATTTTATTTATAGGTAAGGGATCATGGTCCGTATGTCAGTTTTTTGGATGCTTTCGTTAGCACCCATGTTCGGACTCCTACAGCGCCCGATCAACCTTCGCAATGGGTTGACAATCGCTCTGCTAATGTCTTTATAAGTAAACTATCATTAAATGACTTGATTTTGAATATGTAAATTTATTTATGTACATTACATTGTGTATATGATTATAATTGTTTGTTTTATTTTGACAGAGTACATATCAAGCCGTCGTTTTTCCCGAAGGAACGCCTCCCGGCCAGCCCGTTCCCTTCGTGCCTGATGTTTGGCGCTCGATCACCTCTGAAGGACATCCAAAGAGAGGAGACCGAGTGTTAGGGATGGGGGATTACGGCGGCAATGCCCATCGACGTCGACCGGCCGTCGCCCAAATGTTTTCCAGCCCATGTATCATGATCCGAGGGTCGACACTCTGCAGGCTGAGTTGGCTGAGGAGAGACGCGAGGCTGCAGAGGCTAGGGCAAAGCTTGCGGAGGCTTTGGAGGCTCAGACGCATGTGGAGGAGGAGAATGATCGGCATCAGGCAGAGACTGATAGAAAAATTGCGATGTTGATGGCTCGTATGGACCAGGGTAATTTCTAGCCTCCCCCCCCAATTCTCCCCCGAGTTGATTACGTACTATTTTAGACTTTTTTGTAATAACACTTGTGATATTTGGTACCCACGGGAGCCCCGGCCCCCTCCTCCCCCCTCCCCCCTCCCGAGTTTACGTACTATTTTAGATTTGTTTGTAATAACATTTGTCATATTTGGTACCCGCGGGAGCCCCGACCCCCTCCTCCCTCCTCCCCCCTCCCCCCTCCCGATTTGGTACGTTGATTTTGATTTTTAGTTTGGTTTGGTACGATTGGTACTATTTTATACTTGTTTGTAAACATTTGTAATATTTGGTACCGCGGGAGCCCCGTCCCCCATCCCCCTATCACACCCCCTCTCCCCCTCCCCCTCCCGATTTAGTACGATGATATTTAGTTTTTAGTTTGGTACGCTGATATTTGGTTTTTAGTTTTATAATTTGGTTTTTAGTTTTATAGTTTTAGTTTTATCAATTGAATTGTAATATCATGTACAAAAAAAATTGGTTAATTGATTTTTTAAATTATTTTTTTTAATTTATTTCATTATCAGCGACGGAAATTTTCGTCGCTGAAATTAATTTATTTTAATTAATTTTTATTCCAGCGACGGAAATTTCCGCCGCTATATCAATTAATTTTAATTTTAATTTAATTTACTTTTTAGTTTCACCGGCGGAAATTTCCGTCGCTGGAATAAAATTTAATTTAATTAATTTTTATTCCAGCGACGGAAATTTCCGCCGGTGAAATTAATTTAATTTAATTAATTTTTATTCCAGCGACGAAAATTTCCGCCGGTGAAAATAAAAAGTAAATTAAATTTTTATTTCACCGGCGAAATATTCCTTCGCTGAAATAAAAATTTAATTAAAATAAATTAATTTAGCGGCGGAAATTTCCGCCGCTAATGTCAAAAGACCACCGGCGAAATAAATTCCGTCGGTAAAATCAATATATACCTGCGAAATTTGAGCCGTCGGACCACTGCGGCGGTATGATAGCGGCGAACCACCGACGGAAAAATTCCGTCGGTGTTTAACTTTAGCGACGGAATTTTGGGTTTAGCGATGGAAATTTCCGCCGCTAAAACAAGGCACGAATTAAGGCCACCCTTAATCATTCAGGCGACCTCGACCAACCAACACACGCGTCTATCCACAATGTTATTTGTAACCGCCTCCTACATTCTCAAATACAATTACACCAACAATATCTCCGTGATCCTAGGGATTCATAATGATCCCTTAACACCACTATATATACCAAGCAGGATTCTACGTTAAAAGGTAATTTCATTTTATCTATTTGAGATTACGTCGTTTTTTATAAAATTTTATAAACTCGTAACACTATATCTCATAATCACGGCGAAGGGTATTAGCCGTATACCATCCCGACAAGTCATTTGTTCGTTATTTCAGGTTATAGTATCTGAATTACAACCTATTAATGGATTAATACTGATTTGTATTGTTTCTTGCCTCATCATTAATCAAATAATCCACATCATATTTGTGTCATGAATTTGAATTCTTTTTGTGCCCTTTAATAATATAAATTATGATTTATAATATGTGTTACATTTAATTAAAAAGTGTGAAAATGAATTACATTTTTTATTATAAAGAAACAAATTTTACATTACGTTTTAGCGCAAAAATGTTTTTATATTCATTCAAAATATTTGACATTAGATTAGTGGACTTTTTTCATTACTAATTCATATGGCTGGAGCATTATAGCATTTTGAAATCCGAATTCGGGGAATATTCGGTGACTCAATAGTAGTCGGATTTTGCCTATTATAAAATTTATTTTATTACTCTAATGAAAATTTTAATATTGTTAGTGAAATACCATTAAAAATATTGTCAATCACAAATTTTAAATATTCATTATAATAATTAAATTAGTCCAATATATTGCTTAAAATAACTTTGAATTAACAACTATAAAGGTAAAATGATCATTTTCAAACGAAAAAATATAACTTGATTTGTCTTAATATCCCAACTGCATCGTATTTGGTGAGAAACAATATGATAACTTTTTTTAAAAAAAAGTTTTATATAATGACATTATAAAACTCAATGAACGGAATAAGAGTGACGGACTAGGCCCAACTAATGCAGCCCAACATTTCAGACATTACCAAGACACTACTATGGAGTGGGCCAGTCCAATTGCTACAATGCCCACGGCCCAACGACAAAGATCAGTCGACCTATCTCATTGTCCGATCATCCTTGGTCCCGACCTAGCTTCGTCCGACATACGATCATTTACTTGTACAATTTCTATAAAGCTAAGGCACAATATTAGGTCGACTTCGAATACTCAATCGACTTGACCTACCAACACGTACGTCCGTTTACGTCGTTATTTGTAACCGCCTCCTACATTCTCGGAGACAATTACGCCCACCACATATCCGTGATTCTAGGGATTTATAATGATCCCATGACACCACTATAAATACCAGACAATATACTACATTAAAAGGTAATGTCTTATTTGCTATTCTGAAGATAAGTTATTCATTTCAGTTTATAAGCTTAATACACCATATCTCATCATCACGCCGAAGGGTATTAGCCGGAGACCATCCCGACAAGTCGTTTATTCGTGGTTTCGGGTCATATTGGCAGGAGATCAACCTAATTGCTAGACTAAGGCTGATCTGGATCATTTCCTGCGTCATCAAATTGGTTCTATTGCCGAAAAACGATAAATGCTAGACATTGAAACTTTACTCAAACCACAAACATGGTGTCCGATGGTCACAATGAAACTTCCTCCAGCGATCCAATGCTTGGGAATGCAGGGAGAAACGCTAAGGCAGGAGCTAGAAATTGCACTGCAAACTTGCCTCCTCCTCCGCCCGGCAATCCCACTAGGAGGGCCACTCGCTCCAACAGCGTGGCTGACGGTGCGGGCTTACAAGATGGGAGGAGGCAGAAAAGGCACATGCCCAATCAAGGGGTAAGCCAGCAAGCTAAGAATGTCCAAACGGGTTGAACAGTTGCTGGCGACATTGCAGGTCCCTCAACTACTCACCCTAGTAGGAAGGATATTCTGCTGGAGCGGGCTAGGATAATACAGAGCTTGCTCGATGTGCAAGATGAGTTGCTTGAGATGCCTGAGTCTCCTAACCAGGATGATAAAAGATCACAAAGAGTATCCCCATCTCTCACCTCTCATAGACTGACTAACGGAGGTCCTAGACCGTCTGGTAAAGAAAGGAGGAATGGAATGCCTCCTCCCTCCCACATTTCCATAGACTCAACTGGCGACCTAAGGGATAGGCTCAACCAGCAAAGGGAACAAGAGGCCGACTCAGCTCAAAGGAGACGGCTTGAAGCTGACAGGGCTCGACGTAGGTCACCAACAAGGGGAGAAAGATCGCTATCCCATCGAGAGAGGAGAGAGGTGACTCCCCCACAGAATGAGAGACAAAGGACCCTATCTAGGAGGGAACCCCACCGGGAGGAGAGACAAAAATCTAACTATGTCTCCCGTCAAAGAAACGACCTGGATGCTAGGGAGCTAAGGTAACATTAATAGTCATTGACGTTATAAGTGATTACTATGCTATATTGGGTATACCTGGACATGTCGCTCTTGGGATAGTTCCCTCAATCCCCCATAAGAGGGTCAAGTTTACCACCATACTGGGAGTGGGGTGCTTCCTAAGCACAGCTAGAGAGTACCTGGATCACGTGCTTCGATCCAAAAAGAAGAGGGAGTTGGAGATTGATACTCCAGAGGCAAGCTGGAAGTTCTCAAAGTCTGTAACCACTACTTCTAGATTATCAACGTTCCAATTTGTTGAAGAGATGACCTATCCCTCACATGACCATGTCATGACTGAGCCGACACGTCTCTCTGGAAACACTTCGGTCGCGACAGATACAGTTTTGATCGACCAAATCATCATAGGCGACCTATGCCTCCAAGTCAATAAAAACTCAGGGACCTCTAATGGGGAAATAGCTGCTGAGCTAGATGGCATGATTGAAGAAAAAGCTCCACACTTGGGAGCTGAGGAAAGAAGAAGGGTCAGAGAAATCATTATCGAAACTCTGCAGTTTAGAGACGGCCTAGAACTGGAACCAGTCGACGAGCTGGAAGAGATAGAAGCTAATCCCTCCTACCCCGAGCAACAGAATAGCGAGACAACTGTCACCAGAAGAAAGGGTGGAGATAGTCGACCTATTGAAGGAAAGCACAAATGTTTTTGCATGGAATGTAGAAGACATGAGAGGTATTAATGAGGAGGTCACAGTGCATCTCTTGGTGACCCTTTTCTCATACTAGGAAATGAACGGCTCTCAGAAGTTGTAGATGAAAGCAGGACAAGAATTAAGCAGAAGAAAAACCTCAAGCTAGCCATTCTTGATTTCTTAGAGTTTGTAAAACTAGTGCTGGTAGAGATGTTGAGCTATGGTAGTTGGGATTTATATAGACCTCCATTGTCAAAAAAAAAATAAAAATCACTTTATTTAAATGGCAAAGAGGTCAAATAAAGACAACCCTTCAGAAGGAAGAATACTCACTCTGATGTTAAGTGCGTTTACATATAAATTGCTATGCAATTTTTTACTCATGTGCTGACACTTGTTTTCTGATAAAACTAAACACAGTTTTCTTTTTTTATTTTTGGCTAATCCAATATTATTGATTTTGACTTTAAAAGTGTATGTATTAAAACTAAAAAAAAGCATAACGAATGCCTATGTGGATTATGACACGCGATCCTTGTAGGCGTCTTTTCTGTTCACGAAACCGAAAATAGCCGACCAATATATTTCTAGAATTGTGGTAGTATAATCACAATTACATATTATAGTGCACTCTAGTACTGATTCCCCCCTTCGTTATAATATAATGCGCCCTCTAAGTTAACAGTGTGAAATGGTTATAAAATAGGGATTGGGCTTGAACGGTACATTGGGCTCAATAGGCCTAGTGGGCCAAGTATCTAGAATGGGCCCACACATGCTAATAAGGGTAAATAACATTGAATTAATTGATAAGTTGTATTTTCCCTTACTAATGGCGAAGGGTTGCGAGATGCGACAAGAGCAGGGGCAGGAGTAGGCGATATGCGGGTAGGGACCTCGGCGAGAAATGACCTAGTGATTTGAGCCTTATGGCGACAAGTTTAGGTGTTAGATTAAATGACTATATTTGCACTTTTCCTTTGGAAGGGTTGTCGCCAGACGACAAATGTGACCAATAGGTAATAAGAGATTGTGGTGTTGCCACGTGGACACCCCCCATGATGGTCAACAGTGTAACATGATGGGGTGGACAGTACTTTCACACCAACTTTGAGGGTAGTTGACCCAGAAAGCATGGGTGATTGACACGTGTCATTTAGGGGCATGGCCTACTTTATGACATGGTATAAAAACATGAGTCCTGGACTATTATGTAAGTTTTTCTACTCTCTCTCTAAACTCTCTCCCTCTCCCTCTACCATTTTGCTCCATTTTAGTTTTATCTTTAACTCAGAAATTAGTGACTTATTCTCACGCCGGAGGAGTTTTACCAGAGCCACCCCCGGTTTAGTTCACCCTTGTTTACTTGTGTGTAGGAGTCCAAGCTTTCCATCCCAAGAAGACCCGCCGGAGTATCCTCTTGTACAGCTGTGGGTTCAGCTCCTGTGCAACACTTTTTCCTGTGTAGTATCAGCTGGTTCCGTTGCCGAGACCTGAATGTTCTTCGTGGGGTGGTTTGGTTAAGTTTGGAAGCAGTTGGGGTGAGTGTGAAGGTGGCAGACAGTGACCGCTTTCTGGTGGAGCCCAGAAGATCTACTGGCAGCTTTCTTTGAAGAAGTAAATGCTATTGGTGTGAAGGTCAAGAGGGATTCCCATGTCGTACCTGTCAGAAGTCGATTTATGAACTGTTGTTGTCTTTATTTTATGGTGTCATAGAGCTGTCCTTGGTTGTAAATGTTGTTGGCAAGTTAATGTATGGTGTAAATGTGTTTTGTGGTCAGAAAAGTGACTTGTAAAGTTGTCAGAATTGTTGATTTATTGTGAAAAGGTGTGGTTTAGTTTAAAGTGTTTGTCAAAAGTATCCATTTGTTTATTGGTAAGTTATGGTGATGGGGCAAGATAAGGCTACCCCCTCCAAGGCAGCTCAAAACTTAACGTTGGCAACCCCCAATGCTAAGGAAGCTCGTGTCGGGGCGGGATCTGATAGAGAGGTGGAGGTACATACGTCCGAGACTAACTCTAGCATTAGGCGGGCTAGGGAGCAGGAGGAAAGAGTGAGAATTGAGAAAGCCAAGGCAGTAGATGAAGGGCAAGTTCCCGCAAAATCAAAGGGTGCAGAAGTGAGGGAAAAGATTGAAAGGTTGAGGGCGGATAATGAGGCGTGGATACGAGTTCTCGCCAATAATCAACCGATTGAAGGAGTTAAACGTGGAGCCTTCCCACATTCTGAGGAGCCGTTGGATGGGCAGCGGGAAGGCCCATGCCGGCGGGCAAGAGCGAGAGGTCGCGCCGGTGTGGCTGATAGGCCAAGGCGAGCGAGGGATGTGTCGCCTCCCAGAGGAGCGGCCGGAGATTTTGGGCGGGATATTGCAAATGCAAGAACAACAAGAGCCGTTGAAAAGAGAAAAGATGACGGTTTGGAGGCCAGGCGGAAGAGGAGAAAGAAAATATACCATAAAGCAGGCAATTCCAGAGATCAATCTTATTACTTTGAATATGATAGTAATGAATCTAGTGGCTCAATGCACGAGAAGTAGTATGTTCCCAGTAGAAACAAGCATGCTGAGGAGAGGTCCCAGCTATCGCGACATCATGACATGAGGCGTCAACGCGAGAAATCACCGCGAGAAAGGGAAAGAAGGCGAAGAGAGAGGAAAGATAGGGAGTACGAGAAAGAAAAGAAAAGGAGAGATGCTGAGGCAATAAGGGCGGCGGAGGCCGAGAAGCTTGCTGAAGCCTTGAAAGCTGCAGAGTTGGCCAAGGTTATAGAAATGGAGAAAGCTAAGATGGAAGAGGAGGAAAAATGGAAAAATGAGATGGCAGAAATGGCCAAGAAAATAAAGGAGTTAGAGGCGGGAACGAAGAAAGTTGGCGAGAAGAAACCTTTTTTGGCTCCATTCATTCAGAGCATCAAAGGCGTCGCCCCAGATCCAAGCTTCCGCGTACCAACTTTGTCAAGCTATTCTGGAAAAACTAGAGCAATAACCCATGTTGGAGGATTTGAAGCGACGATGTCGCTGCTGACGGAAAATGAGGCGGTTCTATGTCGAGCTTTGGTAAGCACTTTGGCGGATCATGCCTTGGAGTGGTTCTTGGCGCAGCCTGAAGACTCTATAACAAGGTATCAAGATTTTAAGGAGAAGTTTTTAGCGAGATTTAGTTCGTCGGGATCACAACCGATACAAAAAACAGAGTTATGTAGCCTCAAGCAGAAGGATGGGGAGGGGATTGCGACTTTCACAGACAGGTTCATGGGAGTGGCGAATCAAGTCGCTGACATCAGCCAAGGCGAGATAATTATGCTGTATAATACCAGTTTGCAGCCAGGTCACTTTAAGCAGGAGCTAGGAATGAGGTTGCCAAAAACTACGGGGGAGTTGTATGAAAGAGTCAGGGGATTTTGCAGTGGAGCCAGAGTCAAGGCTAAAGGGGCTCAAGCGACAAATTCGACGACAAAGAAAGTAATAGGTGAGAGGGTGGAAGTAATGCGAGATGATAGGAGGGGATCTGGCGACAATAAGGGGTCGAGTCAAGCGGGAGGAAGTGGAGGCCGTGGAGATGTACGTTTAGGGGGTTAGAGAGACTATAAGCCAAAGACGGCCATTAAGTTTAGCCAATTGAACACTCCTATTAGCGAGATTATGAAGAAGGTGAACTTGCCCGAGCCTTTTCCCATTGCACCAGGAACTGACGCGGCCAAGGATCAGAATAGTTATTGCGAGTTTCATAAAGATAAGGGGCACAAGATTGATAACTGTTATAATCTGAGGAGGTTGATTCAAGGGAGGATTGATAGGGGTTTCCTACAGGAATACTTGGAGGAGAATGTTGGGCGAGATGATCAGCGGAGGCCGGAAAGAAATTTTGTAGATGTTATCCATGACCCATTGCCCAGTGTATCCCAATTGAATAATCAAATTATGGCCCTGACGCATACGTTTGACGTTCCTCAGTTTCCCGCCAGCCAAGATAGAGTAATCAGTTTCTCCAGACGAGAATTGGCTGTTACTAAGAGCCATGGGAGTTAACCTATTATCATCACGATGTATCCAGGCAACAATATTGTGCAACGAGTTATGGTAGACTCTGGGGCAAGCAGGAATGTGCTTTATTATGATGCTTTTAAGAGGATGAATTATACGGAGGCTAATTTGGTGCCTCACAAGGGATACCTTGAGGGTTTTACCAATCATTCAGTTAAGGTTAAAGGTACGATCATGCTAGATGTTGAGATTGGCGAAGGAAAGTTGGCGAGATGCGAGAACGTTGAGTTCATGGTGATTGACCTCGTATCCCCTTACAACGCAATAGTGGGAATCCCTTTTATGTTGAGCTTTGAGATGGTTCTGTCAATTTCCCATCAAAGGGTGAAATATCCCACCTCCAATGAGATAGGCTGTTTGAAGAGTGAGGCGGTCACAGTGGTAAGAAAGCAAAAGGAAATGCTAAAAGCTAAGACAGAGAGTACAATTTCTATGACTACCAAAGTTGAATCCAGTCAATTGAAGATAAACATGGTCAAGATTGTAGAAGTAGAGAATGGTGATTCAGATTGGGTCATGACGGACAATATGAGAAATGGAACAGCTATGGTAGTTGCAGCGGCAAACCAAGTCTCAAAGTTGGCGATATGGGAATTTGGAGAAGAGCGGGAAGAGAGCGCGATGAATAAGCAGGTGTCCGATTCTGAAGCTCAGCGAGAATATGCACATGAGGTGGCAATGTGGCGAGAATTTGATACCGACATGGCCGGGCGAGATGAGGCTGACGAAGGGAATTACTTGGCAATGGAGATGGTGAATGTGGCACCCAACCTAAGTTACGCCAGGATTGTGAGGATGGTACGCATGGGTGAGCCAAGAATTGAGGAGATTGTTGAGGGAAATGTTGGAGTGCCTGTAGATGAGTCTGATGATGATTGTGAAGCTATTGAGGTGGAAGATGCCCAAGGGCGGCCTACTGGGAATACCTTTGTTGATCCCAGAAAGACGGTTGTCGCCAGAACGAGGAAAAGAAAAAGAATAGAGGTGGAGACCCTACAAGTGTGGGATGAGCCAGATATCCAGGCGGGATAAGAATTGGAGGAAGTGGAAATCAATTGTTATTTCCCAGAGCAGAAAATAAAGATTGGCAAGCAGTTGTCGGGGGGAAGAACGGGAATGCTTGATTGAATTTTTGAAGGAAAATTTGGATGTTTTTGCCTGGAGGCCCGAAGATATGAGGGGAATTGACGAGAACGTAGCCTTGCATTGTTTGAACGTTGATCCTAATATAGAGTCATTTAAGCAGAAGGTGAGGCATTTGTCGCCAGAAAAAGAGCTGGCCGTGATGGAGGAAGTGGAGAAGTTATTGAAAGCGAGAATAATTGAGAAGATTCAATACCCAGTCTGGTTGGCTTGTCCGGTTATGGTGTTGAAATCAAACAAGAAGTGGAGGATGTGTATTGATTTCACTGATTTGAATACGGCATGTCTCAAGGATTGCTATCCTTTGCCCAAGATTGATAAGTTGGTGGATTCCATTGCTGGTCACAAGGTATTCAGTTTTATTGATGCTTATTCGGGATATCACCAGATCAAGATGGCGGAGGAGGATAAGGCGAAAACTGCGTTTAGGACCCCTATGGGAAATTTCTGTTACAAAAAGATGCCGTTTGGCTTGAAGAATGCGGGGGCGACATATCAAAGGATGGTAAATGAGGTGTTCAAGTCACAAATTGGGCGGAATATGGAAGCATACATTGAAGATATGGTGATCAAATCCAAGGAGAATCACCATTTGTTAGATCTGGCCAAAACCTTTGAGAATTTGAGAAGGAATTCCATGAAATTGAATCCTAGTAAATGCACGTTTGGTGTTACGGCGGGAAAATTTCTGGGATTCTTGGTAAACAGACGCGGGATCGAGGCCAACCCCGAAAAAATTCAGGCGTTGTTAGACATGTCGCCACCAAGAACTATCCGCGAGATCCAACGATTGAATGGGAGTATAATTGCGTTGGGAAGATTTATTTCAAAGTCAGCTGAGAGGTGTTTGCCATTCTTTAAGGTGTTAAAGGGGGGGAAGAATTTTGAGTGGAGCAAGGAATGTGAAGTAGCTTTTGAAGAAATGAAAACTTATTTGGGGAAACCGCCATTGTTGAGTAGTCCTGTGGAGGGGGAAGAGCTCTTTATTTATTTAGCTGCCTCTGATTATGCAGTTGCTGCAGTGTTGGTAAGGGAAGATGAAGGCATTCAAAAACCTGTGTATTATGTTTCTAAGGCTTTGAGCGAGGTTGAGTCGAGATATTTTAATGCCGAGAAATTGTCTTATGCGTTGGTGGTGGCGGCAAGAAAGTTGAGGGCTTATTTTGTCGCTCATGCAATCGTTGTTTTGACTGATGCCCCTTTGAGAAAGATCTTGTAGCAGCCAGATTCCGCGGGAAGGTTGCTGAAATGGTCAATTAAGTTGACCGAGTTTGACATTAGATATGAATCTCGCCGAGCTATTAAGGCGCAGGCATTAGCAGACTTCATTGCTGAGACCTCATTTACTAAGTCTTAGGCGGAAGTGGTGGAGGAGCGTGAGAAGAGGAAGGTGGCAAGGCGAGATGTGCCAAGTTTGATTGAAGAGAAGGAGAGGCCATCCGATTGTTGGGTTATGTATGTAGATGGTTCGTCCACGAAAGATAGAGGAGGAGCAGGAATGGTGTTGATGTCACCAGACGCGGAATGCGAGTATAAGAAGGCATTTAGGTTCAAGTTCCCAGTATCCAACAATCAGGCAGAGTACGAGGCATTAGTGGCAGGAATCAAATTTGCTAGTGAAATTGGGGTAAAGAAGATTTTGATTCATTCTGACTCTCAGCTCATTGTGAACCAAGTGCGGGGCGAGTACGGGGTGGTGAATTCATTTCTGATAAAATATTGTAATCTGGTGAGAAGCATTTTGAGTAGCTTTGAGTTTTGGGAACTTGTGCAAATTGATAGGGCAGAGAATTCAAAGGCTGATGCATTAATTAGATCGGCGGGAAGCGAGGCAGGCGAAGCCGCTGTTGAGCCCCTGGTGGAGTATGTGGATATGCTGGCCATTGACAGGCCTGTGATCATGGAGATTGGAGAAACAGAGAAGAATTAGGTAACAGAAATGAAGGATTTTTTAGACAAGAGCGAATTGCCGCCTGATGAAGAAAAGGCAAAGTTAATAAAGGTGACTTCTTCGCGATTTACCGTGCAGGATGGGGTCTTATATAGAAAATCTTTCTCAAAGCCATTGATGAGGTGTGTGGAGCCAGGAATGGTGGCCAAGGTTCTGTTTGAAATCCATGAAGGTGTTTGTGGTGGCCATCCAGGAGCGAGGTCCCTAGAGGAGAAAGTTTTGTTTCATGGCTATTATTGGCCAAGTTTGAGGAAGGATGCAGAAGAATATGTGCGGAAATGCGAAAAGTGTCAGAGATTTGGAAATATCCCGCGGCAACCCGCCACCGGCGAGCGACGCCGATTGTCGCGACTTGTCCCTTTGATATGTGGGGCATCGACTTGATTGGGCCATTCCCAAAGGCCAAGGGAGGGTGCCAGCATGTGGTTGTCGCCGTTGATTATTTTACAAAATGGACGGAAGCGAAAGCCTTGGCAATAATAAGTGAAGATAATGTGATCAAGTTTGTCCAAGAAAACATTTGGTGTAGATATGGGTTGCCCAGGGGCCATTATCTCGATCATGGAACACAATTCGGGAAGAAATTTGCAGCGGAGTGCAAGAGGATGAATGTGAAGCATTGGATGTCGGCGGTATATAGGCCGCGGTGCAGCGGGCGGGCGAGGCGGCAAAAGCAGACATTGCTGCCCTCCGCAAGAATTTGGAAGGAAGAGGCGGTGCATGGTTAGAAGAATTGCCAACGACATTATGGTATGTCAGGACCACACTAAAGGGCTCAACTTGAGAAACGTCCTTTGCTTTGACTTATGGATCTGAGGCCATGGCGCCAGCCGAGATGGCATTGCCGACATACCGAGTGACTTACTACTATGAAGCAAGAAATGGACAGCGACGATGCAATGACCTTGATTTGGTTGATGAGAGAAGGTTTCAAGCGAGAATGAGGATGGTGAATTATAAGCAAAGGATGAAGGCTCAACACGACAAGCGAGTAAACAAGAGGTATTTCAATGTGGGTATGGGTCTTTGAGAAGCGCGGAGGCTACGGGACCCAAGCCAGGATTCACCAAGTTGAATGAAAAGTGGGAGGGGCCGTGTAAGTGCTCAAATTTGAGTTGTTAGAATTTTCGTTAGAAAATTAACGAAAGTGTAAGTACCCAAATCTGGCTCATGCCTTCCGGTTAATTTTCCCGGCAATTCCGGTAATTTTTCCGGTAATTCCCCGGATTTTCCTAAAGTTCCGGAGCAATTCCGGAACTGTTCCAAGCCTTTTAAGGGCTGAAGGAAATGCTTGGTGATTAAGAAACACGTTTTTCTTAATCCCAAAACCCTTCTAGAAGACTGCCACCTTGCATGTTTCTAGAAAAATCCAGATTTGGCTACTTATGTCGTGCGACATAACCAGCCAGGAAGAGTTCTAGAACCATGCCACCTTGCATGTTTCTAGAAGAATCCAGAAGTGGCTACTTATGTCGCGCGACATAACCAGCCAGGAAAAGTTCTAGAACCATGCCACCTTGCATGTTTCTAGAAGGAATACAGTCATGGCTTGTTATGTCGTGCGACATAACAAGCCCATGCAGGCAGCCTATAAATAGAGGCCTTCACCTCTCATTTTAAACACACCTCCTCCACCCCTCAGTCCCCCTCTATAGGGAATACGCTCCAGAAGCCTCCTCTCTCCTCACATACCCCCCAAATCACCTCAATCCTCCCAAACTAATCACACACACACTTCCCACACACACACACACACTTCCTATACATCAAGAACTCAAGGTTCTCAAGGATCCAAGGCTGGACACCAACTCCGGAGGAGGACGCTAAAAGGCTCCTATATCTAACTTGATATAGGAGTTGTGGATCTTCAAGGGTAACGAGTTTCTACCCCTTTTCCACTCTCTATTTTCCTTTGAATATGAAATCTATGTGTTACATGCATTGATAATGTAGTATTCTGATTAAAGTTGCATGCTTTAGCTTCATATTACCCAGATCCACATTTTATTTCATTACATTTCATATAAAATCTCCGTTTTGACTTGGTTTTGCATGAACACTCAAGATGAGTGTGGATCCCTCATATCCACACCCTCTTGAAGTGTTCATTATCAATAAACATGCTCTCTGAGATTTGTTTGTGAAGTAACTTGACCATTTTGGTGCCTTGTTACCTCTGCAAATCTCAGTTGTTTAGGCTTCTGCAAAATGGCTTATTATGTCACGCGACATAGGCAGCCTATGTCGCGCGACATACATAGCCAGTTTGCAGACTCCTTATCTTTTCAGCTGCAATCTGATGTTTTCCTTTTCTAATGCATCAATCTGCATTTAAACTAAAACATTTGCATACAGAGCAGCATCATTTGCATTAAAAGGATATCTTTTTCACCAAAATGACATCTTTGCTTTAATGGTGCATCCTTTGCACTCAAAAACCCCCTTTTTCACATTAAAGATGCATCTTTTGCATTTAAAAACTCATTTTCATACTCAAAATGCATACTTTGCATTAAAAAATCATTCTTTGCCATTTTCATGCATCATTTGTGCATTAAATGCTATTTTCCAACACAAAAATACATTCTTTACATAAAAATCTTTTCTTTGCACAAAAAGGCATCCCTTGCAACCAAAAGACATTCTTTACACTCCAAAAATGCCATCTTTTCACTAAAGTATCATTTTTACATGCATTCCCCCATGTCCCCATTAGCAACCTTGGAACGGACCGGTGTAAAAGTTCTCATCTTTGCATCGTTCCTTCCATTAAAGGTTCACGACTTCTTTAGAAAGGGACAACCTTGAACCCTATATCTCCAATTATCGCTTAAGAAAGAGTATGAAGCATCTATACGAGCTCAACCGTCTTAAAGCGTAGGATTGATGGGCTAAGGACATTCCTTCCTAAAGAACCTCATCTTTGACCACAAAGAGAGTCATTCTCTCGATCACGCAAGTCCCGAGGGTCCCGAGGTTTAAAATGCGATGATCACAAGTCATAAGATGAGGACGGGATCATAATCCCAAATACATAAATTCCAAGGAATCCCGAGCGACAACCAACAAATGGTTTGTACGTCCGGAAGATAACTTGGGACATTCCCCCCCCCTTTTTCTCAAACACATGCACACAAGAAAGCACGCAAGCAAACACGATTAATGAAATCTCGGGAGACTTGCTCCAGCAAGGCACTTTGGGTGAACGCCAAACGTTCTTCCCAAGGGGTAACTTAACCTCCGAACCCATAAAACCTTTTTTTCAAAGTTTTGAGGTAATCAAAATGGCGTGGCGACTCCGTTTTTCAAATAACTCGGATGTCTTCAAACTCGCGTGAATTCCAATAAACAAAAATTTGGGGCACACATTCACAGAAAGTTTTAACATTTCTAACATTTCTAACAATTCCTAACATTCCTAACAAAGTGAGGGTAGATTAGGGATTGCCATTTAAAGATAAACCATGGAAAGGAATCAAAAAAGCAAAAGAAATTGGAAAAATCCGAATTGGGCAAGTTGAAAAACATAAACTGCTGGATTTTTGAATTTTATTCTTCCTGTCCAAAGCCTGGAGCTGCATTTAATGAACAGTGCACATTTACAAACCAATCCGTGCGGACATGTTTGACATTTCCAGAGGCCTATAAATTAAACCCTCCTCTCTCAGTTTACACAAGACAATTGGCTCATAGAAGCTGTATTCTGGCGAAAAATAGGGAGAAAACAGTGGGAATTCACTAGAATTGCCACCATTTTCTCTTCAATCTTTCCCAAACCCCACTCACTCAAAATACTTTCAAAACACTCTCATACATACACCAATCCAAGCTCAAATCACCCCTTAGGAGGAGGATTAGAGAGAAAACATAGAGGACTTAAGTGTTATCTACTTGTTTTCTCTTTGACCAACTCTATCATCAAACCCTAAACACATTCAAGCCTTGAATCCACCCAAACACAAATCCAAACACCAAATATTGATACTCCTCAAGTCAAACACCAAATCTTGATACTCCTCAAGTCAAATTCCAAGCCTAGGAAGATAGGGTGTCACCATTGGTAAAGCCCTCCTTCTCTAAACCCTAAAACTCCCTTTTAACTTCTTGTTCATCTTGTTCTCCTTACTTTGATTTACTTTATGTCTAGTTTAACTTAAATCTTGACCTAAGATGGTCATCTTGAAGTTCATATTCATGAATGACCATCTCAAATGGTCCACATTTTAAATCTCTAGTTGATTTTTCCCTTTAATTTCATCTCTACAAAATTCCCCTTCCCAAGCAAATGAAATGCTTAAGTCCTAATGTACCCCAAGGATGGTTTGATATAGTAGATCACCACTAAAATTTCTAGTGACTACTAATCAAAACCTAGGGAAATGGGGACAAGCATGGATGCAAAATCCCCTTTAAAATCACATTTTCCTTCTTGAGAAGTTGCTGTCCAGTAGCAATTTTCTAAGACCTCAGTCCATTTTCTAAATTTTTGGACACAGATAAACTTGGAATTTAGTGTTGACTAAAAAATACTTTTTGTATCCAACATCCATATCTTTCGAAAAATATTTTTACTTTATTTTTTGCGTGAGTAAAACTCCAATTTTCAAATTTTCCTTTAAAGGTCAGTTCATCAGTCTCTGGAAATCCAGATCTCACATCTGAGATTTCCAGAAGGTTTTGGTCCCTCAAATCATCTCCAAAATGGGAAGTTCTTTTACAGAAACCTTATTTAAGGTGTTTTGAACATTTTTCATTCTCTGACTTTTCCCAGATTCTGGAGTTTTCAAGCCCTAAAGTCCATTTCAAAATCAAGTGTCCACTGCCTTTTTCATTCTGGCAGAAATGGTTTTCAACTTCCAAAAATCTTTTGAGTGTCAAATCTCAACCCAAAAATCACACCAAAAATCATGGGATCATTTTAAAGTCTTAAAAAGAGTTCCCAATTTTTACTTTCCTCAGTTTCAACTCATTTTGGCCAAAGTAACACACACACACACACACACAAACAAATGGTTTTTAGCTTGGAAGACTCGTTTTACGAGGCATTCCGGGTGCACACTAACGTCCTTCCCGGCGTGTAACATGACCTCCGAACCCAAATCTCTAATCTCGGGCATTTTTCAAAGTTTTGGCCCTTAAAACAAAAATGACGTGGCGACTCCGTTTGATTTTCAAAAATCGGGTACATCACAGTGGCGACTCCGCTGGGGATAAATAAGCTTTTTCTAAAAAAATGATATTTGGTATATTGGTGGAAACCATTAAACTTCCCGTTATCGCCTCCTAACACGAGTCGGGGATAAATTGTGGTTTAACAATCCCACGTACCGGTATCGTTGTTTTCAAAAAAAAAAGAAAAGCTTTTGAGGGTCAAGCTTCCGTTCCGGCATTAAAAATCATTTGTTGTGTGTGTTGATTTTTGCACATTTTCGTGTTGTTTTGGCCGCCTCGGAAAAAGTCAAAATTTTGACTGTCGGAATCATGTCCCTAACTGTCGGAATTCTTGTGCTTATGTGCTTATGTGTTCATTAAATTTCAAAAAAAGAAAAATTTCAAAAAAAAAGGATTTTTCAAAAAAAAAAAAAATTTCAAAAAAAAATAAATCATGCATCATATTTTTAAGACACATGCGAAAATTTCTATTTTACTCGGAAAAGAAGATTGTTGCTCGCACACTACGCGCACGTGACCTTACCTTTGCACACTACGTCCCTAACCCGGGAAATCCTTGTCGCGGCCCGTTTGGTCTTATTACGCCTCTCGGTGCAACCACAGGACTACCCAAACATCCCATGGAGCCTCGTGTCGACCATGCACTTGTCCGTGACACACTTTGTCCGAGACCCGGTTGGTTTTTAGTTACGTGTCATGCCCTGTACGTGTATAGACCTTTCCTTTCAAGCCTTGTCGGCATACCGACTCAATATCTTTCGGCGACCCTAATCAGTCGAAGTCATGCCGGTTTTTCGCCGCGAGACTTTGACCAAGATATTGACCGGCGCCTTGACTTCGGCTACGGCGGCACAAATTATACAACTGACTCCCGGCATTGACACTTTGAGTCATCAAGGATTAATGATTATTCCATGCCTAATTACGGCCTAATTGACGACAAATCAAGATCAATCGTGGACATTTATCAGTCCAAATCATGCCGACTTTTTGTCGAGCCCTCAGACATGATCTTGACTTTGACGTCAGCTTTGTCCGTAATTTACATCGAATGCTCGTTAAGACTCGATTACCCGCCAGACTTTTAGGATCGTTTTTCTTTCGGTCGGTGGGACCCGCTTGCCCTATAGGACCCTCGCCCGGGGCTGTCCACCCTGGGAGGACGAAATACAGGTGGAATACGAGGGGCTTATAGACATAGTGACGGGGCCCACTGATCCAGGATCCAGAGTAGTTTGCGAAAAAGAAGAGCAATCTTTTCCAACCGATTAGGTTAATAAAACATGTTTTAAGTAAACAAGAACAAATAACTGCATGTTGCATGAGCCCCAAAGCCCAAACACTTACCCTCCTTCAATCCCTAAATCTCTGAACCCTCGTACCTTTTCCCTCGCAGCTCCTCACAAAGGTTGGTTCCGGACACCGGGTCACTGTTTGATCAGTTGGGAAGAGTCAAGCGCATCGTCAGCTTCGCCGTTTATTCCGACTCCGGGATTCAGAATGTCTGCATCAGCCGGTAATGATGGGGACAACGTCACTCCGCCTCCCGGGACCCCTCAGACAGAACCGCAATGGAATCAGTTAGCTGAACAGATGAGAGTGCGACAGGAAGCACAGCTGAACAGCCTTATGGAGGCTATCAAAAGCCATGGATTGGCCGCCAGTCTCAACCCAGATGGTACCTTCACTGTGGAAGAAGAGGAAGACCTCAATCCCGCTCTTGGTCAACCCGACTACTCCAGGATGCCACCACCGGCCTCCCACGGTACTACCACCAGAGCCCATGCTCCTCGATCTCTGGGTCAGCCGGCTCCCCAACTACAGACCACTGGATCCAAGCGGCTGACGGGACGAGCCGGTTCGCAATGCCTCGGTGGGGACAAAGTCGATACGAAATGCCTTCCCATGGTTGGGGATACCCGGAATGCCACAGCAAATTGGGATCCCGCCTCGGTTTGGGACCAATCAATCCGGACTTTCGCAGCAACGGTTTGGAATGCCACCACGGTTTGGTTCGGGGGAAACGGTCAGGAGCCCCTCCTCGAATGATGCTAGCTCAGTGCTCCTCACGCAGCTTCCGCAAACCCATTTCTCACTCAGGGTTCAATGGGTTACCAAGCTCCCATCCCAACTTCATCAGAATCACCAGGACCACAGTATCCTCTCGGTTATGCATCCTCGCCACGACCGGCCATGCAATTCAACAACCGGGGACGGCGGCCCGCACTTAAGCCTACTTATGGGCCTCACTCCAGGAAATCCAAGCCATCGGCTACCTCGAATCTGCCTCCATCTTCTCTCGCGATTGGAAGCCAACGGCAAGTCATTGGGTTCTATCCCTTTGCCCAAGATCCTACCTACACTCCCCGGGGTAATTTGGGCCAAGGACGGGTTTTCACCTATGCTCAGGGATATGGTATCCCTTCCACCAATGCACCACCAACAGCTAGTCCTCTTCTGGCTCAAATATCGGCTCAGGCATTCCCGCTCCACCTTTGGATCCCCAATTGGCTTGGTTTATGGAGCAACACAAGGAAATGAAAGCGCGAGATCGTTGAATTGACCGTCAAAAGGAACACGCTCTTCGGCCTACTGATCCCGACTCAATTGTACCCCTGCCTCACAAGTTCGTGATGCCCAATCTCGAAGCTTGTTTGATGGAAGTGCGTGCCCTAAAACTCACTTGGACACCTACACTTTAGCAATGAAAGCTAAGGGATGCACAAACCGGCGGTTGGCTGACTACTTGATCTCTCTTTGAAGTCGGGGGCTTTGAAATGGTTTTTCCGATTGTAGCTGAAGCTAGGGCTACTTGGGAACAAATTACCGGTACTTTCACGGATAAGTATAAAGCCAACTTGGAATGGGAAACAAACGAGTTGACTGCGGACAACGGTGCGGCGCCACGATGAGAATATTGGAGATTTCTATAAAAGTTGGAACCTGAAGCTTAGTGAAATGGCCATTCCTCCCTCGACGAGGAAGCGGTTAGACATCTTTCGGTCATGCTTGAAGCCGCATTTGAGAGCTTCCCTCGGTCACTTCCCCTACGCTGACTTGCGTGCAATGGTTAATTCCGGGGCTAAGTTCGAAAAGGCTTACAATCGGCCATTGCTGCACACCTTACGAATCTAGGGTTTCTTCCACCTCCAACACGGCTCTGCCCAACCAAAAGGTAAAGAAGTGATTAGCTATGCGGGATAGGACTGTAACAATGCCACTTCCTTTGTTCCCAAGAAACCTGATGCATCCAGATCCCGGCTCCAAGACTTGAGAAACTTTGGGATGCCTTTGAGTGATACCTTCAGAGGTTTGGTGAGAGAGGGCTTGCTCCGGCCTTTGGAAAATTATCAGCCAAGAAACCCCAATGCTCCTTTGGATACCTCCAAGCATTGTGCCTTTCATCAGTACCATGGGCACCTGACAGATGATTGCGTCCCCCTGAAAAAGGCAATCCAAAGTTTGATTGAACAAGGGAGGTTAGAGGTGCCTGAAGGGCCCAATACTATCAGTAACCCATTCCCTAGAAATAACAACCCGAATGTCAACATGGTCGAGTTTGGTGATTCAAGACTTGTGGGCATAATGGAATTTGACTCACCCCTTTGTAAGGTCGGTGGACCGACCATCGCAGATGATGAAAATGGTTGGATTAAGCAAGAGATTGCCAAAGAAATCCTGATGGAAAGATCTGCAATAGCCCCCATCTCCAGCGTCGAAGAGTAGATGCATGGTCCAACAACAAAGAGCGGCTAGACTAGGGGCTACCTATCTTTAAAATAGTCTTTTAAGTCAACCTTCGTAGGTTCTAGTACTTTTCTTTCACCTAAGTCCTTCCTGGACATTTGTCGTTGTAGTCCATTTTGGACATAGTAGTTAAATGTCTAACTTTTAATATAAGTCTTTTTTCTTTTCTTGCTAGACTCGAGACATCACTTACACACCCACGTTACACTTAATTGAAATGGTTTTATCCTAGATGATCACTTGTGCTGCTCAACCACTAATTCTTTGAAATGATTAATATTTAAATTAATCGGAGTGAGAAAATCAATTGATATCCTTCCCAAATTGGGGCTTACCAACTCCCCATCTTGCATCGCATATGCTCACATCCCTTTCATCATCATCCTCTCGTTGCTCGATTAATTTGCATGGATCTTTTCTCATTTAAAGCTTAAGCAAGCAATGAAGACTTAATCTCGTTTAGGTCATCCGGTAGGGATTGCGGTTGAAGCCTTTCACCCATAGGAAAGCCATTACCTCACCCTCACTAAACACTACCCTTTCATTTCAAGATCGGCGTGTTTTGAAACCCGGTTTAGCCACTATTTTTTCTCCTTACCGAGAAAAGTCCAAGCAAGCCCAAGAAGTTAACTTCGAGAGTTGGCAATGCGCAAAATATCTCAAGCCATGAAGGAAGGACAAAGATAATCCTCAACTCCTCAGGAAGCTTTCCAAGTCAAAACAAAAAAGAAAAAAGAGCTCAAGCAAAAAGAAGCTTCAAAAAAAAAAAAAAAAAAAAAAAGAAGGGTTTGTCGATCCTCACAATTCGGTAAAAGTCCCCGACTCCTCAAGAAGCTCTCCAAAGATAAAAAAAAAGGAGCCTTAATTCTCGAAGATTCGCAAAAGTTCCCGATAGCTTGGACTCCCCTCACCATTTCCTTAACCAATCCCAAGCCATCCTCTCGCTTTTAGAGGATATCCCCGTTACCATTATCCTCGCCTTTGGCCAAAATCAAAATTTGACCTCTCATTCTTAGAGGCAATCAATCTTCCCCGCCATAGATTTCCCAAACACATCCCTACAAGCCAACCTCTCATTTTTAGAGGTTCAGTCAGCAAAAGGCCCAGCCGACCTCTCACTTTAAGAGGTCATAACTTCCAAAATTACCCGATGGCCGATCGAAGCCCGGAAACCCAGCTGCAATTCCTATCGGATAGCAATTTCATCATAATATCTTTAAGATCTAAATCAAATTAACACTTCATTGCTTGCTTAAATTGGAATCTAATCCATTTTGGCTCAAAATTACCAATCAAAGATTGTGCAAATTCAAAATTGATTCATGTGAGCATAATTCATTTCTACTCCACAAACACTTGCCGTGGATGTCCCACTGGGGCTTCGCATCCGTGTCTTTCATGGACACTCTAAGGGGATATGTTATTCAATCCTCCAAATCCTCAAAATCCCCAAAGGTCCTCAGATCCTCGAATTTCAACATTCGTTCTCTTTTCATTCGGGATAGGCCCGAACTACGGCGACCTGAGCTCTTCATAATGGAGGGAACGTAGGCAACCAGAAATGGTCCGGTCGAAATCACAAACAAATCTCAGAAAAAAATCCGGTCTCATCAAGGATCGTCCCTATACACTTTCCGTTCTTCCGAGCTTGATTCTCGATATCAGTTGATTTTCTCCTCGTGATTAATCAAAATATCTGTTCATATCAGATTTAGGAGTTGAATAAACCGAACATTAACAAAGGATTTTAAGCAGCCTTGTGATCATCAAGAATAAGACATGTTTTCAAGTGTCTCGACAAGTCTTCTCTCTCTCCATCCTAGGGAAATAGAGCCAAACACTGTCTTTCTGTCAGCAGGGGCTTCCATACATTTTTCCACGCCTTGTGATGCTTATACTCTCTCAAAAGAGTCAAACCTAAAGCGAGTGTGTATACACAAAATCGGGATTCATTCCCACTTTTCGAAAGATGTGCCCCTGCACGTAAACGTTTCTGAGTCTTGTCCAGTGACTGGTTGACTAAGATTTGAAAAGATGGGTACCCCCTCGGCCACATAATGACTCTGTCTGCAATAAGACTGCTCTGAATTTCTTCACGCTGGGGCTTGCTAAGCGGTTCTCCCAGGTTCTCCTGTATCAGCTCTTCAAGCTGGGGCTTCTATAGTCATCTTTGGGTCCACATTGGGTTCTTCACTACGAGATAGATTCGATCTTTGTCAGATCATTTTCAGGATTGCTTTGCATTACCAATCAGATTGGGACTCTCCTAATTATGTCGGAATCACAGCGAGGTTATAAGATTGGGGCTTTGCCAAGTCACTTCTTCAAAATCTGGACCTTGCCTACTCAGTTCTTCAAACCGGGGCTTTGCCAGAGAAGGGATCTTTCATCGCTTTAATGGGATCCGGGGGCTTTGTCAAGCTGGTCTTTTGGACCCGAATTTTATCAAAGTCACAAGAAAGAATTTCAGCTTCAGAACTTGGTACATAGCAGCTTCCCGTAGTATCGGAGTTTGAGATCTGGGTTTCTCCCGGCATTAGCAATTTCATCAAATCATTCTCCGAACAAGGTTTCGGCCAAAGTCACAGCTCACCCAAATGAAAGAAGCTTCACTCATATCAACGTGCCCTAGAGCTGTTTTCAAGACATTTTCAAATGACTAAGATTGGGAGAGAAAATTCCAATCAAGACCCGGGATCCGAATCCAATCTAATCAAAATTGAGGTCCATGTACCGCTGTTTAAGTCGCGATCGAGGGCTCTCACCACTTGCTCAAAATCTGTTCCAAACAGTTTCCAGACACATACATCCCGATGCATCCCCTCTCATCACCATGCATCCCCACAAAAATCTCCCAAGGGCTCATGTAGCATGCGCAAAACTTGAATCAATAGGAAAAATCCTAAGTGATTGAAGATCATAAATCATAATTTCCCTGCCAAAAGCTTAGGCTAGGTGCATCTTCGAAAGCAAGTAAATGCATCATCTCATAATCATTTTTGGTTCCATGCATGCATCTGTCATCATGAATGCCATATATGCATCTTCCTCTTCACTAACGAATGCAGGAATTCGGCAAGGATGATCTTCACCAAAGTCGACCTCCAACATCCACAAACATATGAAGACCGCCTCCAGTGTCTACAAATCGGTCAGAGACGCCAAGTTCTCAAATACAAATCGGTCAGAGACGCCAAGTTCTCAAATACAGTTCAGTCAGAGACGCCAAGCTCTCAAATACAAATCGGTCAGGGATGCCAAGTTCTCAAATGCAAATCGGTCAGGGACGCCAAGTTCTCAAATGCGATTCGGACAGAGACGCCAAGTTCTCTAAGATGCATCAACACAGCCCCCGCAAATTACTCTCCTGCAGGTAAGCACAGCAAAGGTACGTTAATCCTTCCACATATCTCAAAAATATGCACACAAATGTTGCATGATTACCCATAGCCTTAGCTATCTCTATCTCCGCAAATAGCGACGTAAGCTTTAGTTCCTTAAGGTGACAGCCTCCGAATTATCAAAAGGCCCAGGATCCTAGACCTGTTCCTAACTGTCCAGTGGATTTCGAACTACGACTGGCTTGATTCCTCTTAACTTAAGGATACGTAGGTAGCCTACCATAGGTCCAGCCGCTTGACCAATACGGTCACCCTTTTTTCCCGATAGTTCTCGTAAGCCCGAATCTTCCCCAGCGAGAACACCTTCAAATAGTCTCCCTCAGGTACAAAACCTCGACTTAGAATCATACTCCTGAACTAAGCCCCCATTTAGGTTCATACCCCTGAACTAAACCTCAACTTAGGATCATACTCCTGAACTAAGTCCCCATTTAGGTTCATACTCCTGAACTAAACTCCAACAAAGGCTAACAAAATCCCCAGCGAAGTTAACGGAATCCCGTTTCTTTCCCCATTATCATCCTTTTCTTCGGCAGCAAGCGTAAGACCGATCCCTTCAAATCAAGGTTCGAGGCACCTAAGACGCCATCACCAAGGTTCGAGGCACCTAAGACGCCATCATCAAGGTTCAAGGCACCTAAGACTCCATCATTAAGGTTTGAGGCACCTAAAACGCTATCACACACAACACGAGGAAAGCGATAAATCGCAATCATCCCCAAAATAGTCAAACCGTAGGGCGACTTCCCCAAAATAGTCAAACCATAAGGCGACTTCCCCAAAATAGTCAAACCATAGGCCGACTTCCCCAAAATAGTCAAACCATAGGGCGACTTCCCCAAAATAGTCAAACCATAGGGCGACTTCCCCAAAAATAGTCAAACCATAGGGCGACTTCCCTAAAATAGTCAAATCATAGGGCGACTTCCCAAAAATGGTCAAATCCTACGGCGACTTCCTAAAAATAGTCAAATCATACGGCGACTTCCTCAAAATAGTCAAATCATAGGGCGACTTCCCAAAAATAGTCAAATCATAGGGCGACTTCCCAAAAATAGTCAAATTATAGGGCGACTTCCCAAAAGTAGTCAAATCTTAGGTTGACACCCTAAAATAGTCACTCCAGGGTCAAAGACCCGAACTACGGCTGGCTTGATTCCTCTTAAGGATACGTAGGTAGCCTATTAAATAGGTTCAGCCACTCGATCAGTTGATCCTCCTGTCAAATATGGAGCCTTACTCTTATCGACGACCCCGCTTCCTTCGAAAGCGCCGTCGCCGAGGGGCTACCGTAAGTGCTCCAATTTGAGTTGTTAGAATTTTCGTTAGAAAATTAACGAAAGTTTTAACATTTCTAACATTTCTAACAATTCCTAACATTTCTAACAAAGTGAGGGTAGATTAGGGATTGCCATTTAAAGATAAACCATGGAAAGGAATCAAAAAAGCAAAAGAAATTGGAAAAATCCGAATTGGGCAAGTTGAAAAACATAAACTGCTGGATTTTTGAATTTTATTCTTCCTGTCCAAAGCCTGGAGCTGCATTTAATGAACAATGCACGTTTACAACCCAATCCGCGCGGACATGTTTGACATTTCTAGAGGCCTATAAATTAAACCCTCCTCTCTCAATTTACACAAGACAATTGGCTCATAGAAGCTGTATTCTGGCGAAAAATAGAGAGAAAACAGTGGGAATTCACTAGAATTGCCACCATTTTCTCTTCAATCTTTCCCAAACCCCACTCACTCAAAATACTTTCAAAACACTCTCATACATACACCAATCCAAGCTCAAATCACCCCTTAGGAGGAGGATTAGAGAGAAAACATAGAGGACTTAAGTGTTATCTACTTGTTTTCTCTTTGACCAACTCTATCATCAAACCCTAAACACATTCAAGCCTTGAATCCACCCAAACACAAATCTAAACACCAAATCTTGATACTCCTCAAGTCAAACACCAAATATTGATACTCCTCAAGTCAAATTCCAAGCCTAGGAAGATAGGGTGTCACCATTGGTAAAGCCCTCCTTCTCTAAACCCTAAAACTCCCTTTTAACTTCTTGTTCATCTTGTTCTCCTTACTTTGATTTACTTTATGTCTAGTTTAACTTAAATCTTGACCTAATATGGTCATCTTGAAGTTCATCTTCATGAATGACCATCTCAAATGGTCCACATTTTAAATCTCTAGTTGATTTTTCCCTTTAATTTCATCTCTACAAAATTCCCCTTCCCAAGCAAATGAAATGCTTAAGTCCTAATGTACCCCAAGAATGGTTTGATATAGTAGATCACCACTAAAATGTCTAGTGACTACTAATCAAAACCTAGGGAAATGGGGACAAGCATGGATGCAAAACCCCCTTTAAAATCACATTTTCCTTCTTGAGAAGTTGCTGTCCAGTAGCAATTTTCTAAGACCTCAGTCCATTGTCTAAATTTCTGGACACAGATAAACTTGGAATTTGGTGTTGACTACAAAATACTTTTTGTATCCAACATCCATATCTTTCCAGACATATTTTTACTTTATTTTTTACGTGAGTAAAACTCCATTTTTCAAATTTTCCTTTAAAGGTCAGTTCATCAGTCTCTGGAAATCCAGATCTCACATCTGAGATTTCCAGAAGGTTTTGGTCCCACAAATCATCTCCAAAATGGGAAGTTCTTTCACAAAAACCTTATTTAAGGTGTTTTGAACATTTTCATTCTCGGACTTTTCCCAGATTCTGGAGTTTTCAAGCCCTAAAGTCCATTTCAAAATCAAGTGTCCATTGCCTTTTTCATTCTGGCAGAAATGGTTTTCAACTTCCAAAAATCTTTTGATTGTAAATCTCAACCCAAAAATCACACCAAAATCATGGGATCAGTTTAAAGTCTTAAAAAGAGTTCCCAATTTTTACTTTCCTCAGTTTCAACTCATTTTGGCCAAAGTAACACACACACACACACACACACACACAAACAAATGGTTTTTAGCTTGGAAGACTCGTTTTACGAGGCATTCCGGGTGCACACTAACGTCCTTCCCGACGTGTAACATGACCTCCGAACCCAAATCTCTAATCTCGGGCATTTTTCAAAGTTTTGGCCCTTAAAACAAAAATGGCGTGGCGACTCCGTTTGATTTTCAAACATCGGGTACATCACAGGCCGTTTCAGGTATCCAAAGTTATCCGAGAAGGGACTTATCAGCTAAGGAAGCAGGACGGTGAAGAATTGAAAAATGCTTGGAGTGTTGATCATCAGAAGCATTTTTATCAATGAAGTTGCCGCGAGTTTTTGTAGTTATATCTTTTGATTTTTGCTCTAGATAACAAAAGTTATGTAACTTTTCTTTTGGGTCATGTGTTTTGTTGACCTCACATTGGCGGAAAATTTATGTAGAATTTGTTATTCTAGAATGATGTAACTTATAAATATGGTGGAAGAAGGATGACAAGAATTACTCAGCGACATATTTTACTATGATTGACAATTTTATAACAAATCTGACAAGTTTATTGTTTTGTATTTCATAAAGCAGTGAATGGAGGAGCGAGATTTCGGGAGGCAAAAAGTGATCGAGAAAACGACCATTGGAGTTGATAAATAAACTAGACGAAGGGAGTAGCCATTGAGGCGTGATGATGAGAGCGAGAAGTAATTGTCGCCAGTACTTGGACAAGTGGATGCGGCGTCTTGGTTAGAGACCAAGGCGCCAAGTAGATGCGGCATCCTGGTTAGAGACCAAGGCGCCAAGTGGATGGGGTGACCTGGGGAGAGACCCAGGCACCAAACCTTACGGCGTCTTGGTTAGAGACCAAGGTGCCAAGTGGATGCGGTGTCTTGGTTAGAGACCAAGGCGCCAAGTAGATGCGGCGTCCTGGTTAGAGACCAAGGCGCCAAGTGGATGTGGTGACCTGGGAGAGACCCAGGCACCAAACCCTGCGGTGTCTTGGTTAGAGACCAATGCGCCAAGTGGATGCGGCGTCTTGGTTAGAGACCAAGGCGCCAAGTAGATGCGGCGTCCTGGTTAGAGACCAAGGCGCCAAGTGGATGTGGTGACCTGGGGAGAGACCCAGGCACCAAACCTTGCGGCGTCTTGGTTAGAGACCAAGGCGCCAAGTGGATGCGGCGTCTTGGTTAGAGACCAAGGCGCCAAGTAGATGCGGCGTCCTGGTTAGAGACCAAGGCGCCAAGTGGATGTGGTGACACTGGGAGAGACCCGGGCACCAAACCTTGCGGCGTCTAAGTAGTTGCGGCGTCCTGGTTAGAAACCAAGGCACCAAGTAGATGTGGTGACCTGGGGAGAGACCCAGGCACCAAACCTTGTGACCTGGGGAGAGACCCAGGCGACAAATGGATGCGGTGACTGGTTGAGACCCGAGGCCAAAACTTGTGACCTGGGAAGAAAAAAGCAAGGTTATACTTGTTGTCGAAAAGGCGGAATAAATAAGTTAAAAGGATATGTGTACAACGTGTCAGAGATTGTCGCAGCAAATAATTGGCGAGAATCTTCACTTGGGATTGAGGCTGCCTAAAGACAAGCCTCACTTTTTTGAAAGGAGTAGTATGTATATAGAGATAAGATGGAGGGATGCAATCTTCGATGAACTATCGAAGCAAAATCAAAATTATCAAAAGAAAGGCATGCGACATTGTAAGTACCCCAATCTGGATCACCCTCTTCCGAGCACACGGGAAATACCGCAAACTCACACAAACGCAGTCTCGAACACCCGTGACACTCAAAAACCTCAAAACCCCCGACCAAACCAAGGGAGGGAACTTCGGGACAAAAAGGGAAAAAGGACTTTTAAGGAATTTTTCAGAAAATGGAAAAGCATATGTGGTCCGTACGGACCTCTTTGTTTTTCATGATTACTGAATCCCCTTAAGATCCAACTTATTCCCTCAAATCCCGGAGTGCATCATTACTGAAATGCATGGTAGGTCCGTACGGACCTTATTGCATGCAAGATTGGTCCGTACGGACCTTCTTGCTACCAGACACCATCATTTCAGAATCCTCTTAAAGTCCACTTATTCCCTCAAATCGAGAAAAACCAAAATTCTTGATTACCTAGAAGGTCCATACGGACCTTCTTGCAGTTTTCCCATGGCTATAAATAGAGGGCTCCCCCTCCCTCATTTCACACCTCTCCCTCTTCTCTCCTCTCCCCCCAGACTTCAGGCACCCCTCTAAGTCCTCTCGAGGCACTCCCGGTCCCTTTCGGTTCCTCCCGAGGCCTTCCGAGCTCCCTTGTGGTGCTCCGAAGCCTCTTCGAGCGCTCCCGCGATGCTCCGGCGCTGCCTCGAGGCACTCTTCGAGGTACTCTAAGGCCCCTCGTGTTACTCCGAGGCCTTGCACAGTCTTTCCCGAGGTGTCCGGCTCTTTCCGAGTCAAACCGGCGATCCCGGCCCACGCCGAACCTCTGCCCGAACGATCCCTGCGATCCCAACGCACGCCGAACCTCTGCCCGAACGATCCCTGCGATCCCAACGCACGCCGAACCTCTGCCCAAGTGATCCCTGCGATCCCAACACACGCCGAAACTCTGTCCGCAGACAACCGGCTCATCCCGAAGCACTATTCATCCTCAAACACTATTCTCCCGCGGAAGACAGACACGAACCAATATTGGTAAGGCTTCCTTCCTACACTATTTCAATACATTTCAATAAGCAGTGTATAATGTAGACATCCGACACAACATGCATTTTTAAAAAAGCACATACACACACACAACAGTTAAAGAATATAAGGGGTACCGAAAGACTCGTTTTTAACGAGGCGACTCGGGTGAGCTCTAATATTCTAATATTCTCTTCCCGAGGAGTAACCTGACCTCCGAATTCAAAAATCTCATCACACAACAAAACGGCTTTATTATTTCTAAGCGATGCCCTTTTTCAATGTTTTGGGCTTAATAAAAACGGCGTGGCGACTCTACAAAGCAAAAAACACGGCGAGACACCTCCACCAACGACGCCGCAAAGCGGAAATGCCGGATGCCGAGGCGCGAATGCGCCGCCTCTCGGATTCGGGTAATTTCGGTATGGCGACTCATTGAGGACATTTTTGTTTTATAAACTTTTAAACAAAACAAAAGATTTTTAAAACAATGATGAGGGTCAAACTTTCATTTTACCCCCTTCTTTAACTGTTGTGTGTGTGTGCATGTGCTTTACTTTTTATTTACAAAAAAATCAAAAATACAAAAAAATGCATCAATATACATACTGTGTACATTATATTTAAAATTCTTCAAAAACTTGTTTTACTCGGAAAAAGAATTTTAGAGACCGCACGCTACTCGCAATGCCTCGGTTACACCGCACGCTACTCACACTTCTTTGCCTCGGTTACACTTTGGACGCTACGCGCAATGCCTCGGATACGCACACTACAACCCTCAACCAGGAGTGGTCTCGGTTGCGATCCGTTTGGTCTTCCTAGGCCTCTTGGATGCGCACGGGATCATTCCAAACATCCCATCCTAGCCAAGCGTCAACCACGCACGTTTGAGTCTTGCGTCGCACTCCGTCCGGCACTCGGTTGGTTTTTACCCGGTCGTGTCATACTGACTGGATACATATTCCATCCCGGCCATTTTTTTGGACCAAAGCTCGGAACTCAAGATCCCTTGCGCAAGCAAAGCGAGGAAAGGTCATGCTAAAATCTTGACCTCATCTTGATTTCCGAAGCTACACCCAGACGATGTTCCGTCCCGGATATACATCCATGCCCACGTGACACCACGTCATCAAGCTTTTAATACGTCAGCCATGACGATATGACCCAGTCAACGCCTAACGTCACAGATCCCTTGCACAAGCAAGGTAAAGAGAGGTCATGCCGAACTCTTGACCTGATCTTGACCCAGGGGCTGGCTCGGTTCACTATTCACATGTCTAACGCATTAAAACGAACATGACAGACTCGGTCCTTAGGTTCGATTTTTTCTTTTAGGCCGGTGGAAACCGCTTGCCCTATAGGACCCTCGCCCGGGGCTGTCCACCCTGGGATGTCGAAATACAGGTGCAAAACGAGGGGCTTATAGCACTGTGAGACGGCCTCCATCGACCCAGGATCTAGCATAGTTGCGAAAAAGAAGAGCAATCTTTTCCAACCTACCTAGGACTCTGAGAAAACACTGTTTAAAGTAAATTAAAACAACAAAAAAAAAACAGAAATACAGAGCGGAAACTGCATGTCACGTGAGCTTTCCCCCTTTATCTAAAAGGCTTTCCCATGTCTAAACCTTACCCATCACCCCCCCTCCAGCGAACCGAGAGTGGTTGAGATTACCTGGGAGCCGCCTTTTCAGTGTCGAAGTTACAAAGTCCGACAGCCCCTTCCAAGCCAATGGTCCAAGCACCCAACTACTCCCCCATGGCGGGATCAACGGATAACAGTGAAGGGAATGGAACCCCGCCTCTAAGAATCCTTCAGACAATGGAGGAGGTGCTGCGAGCCTTCAAAAATCTCAAGAAACATCAAGAAGAACAGCAGTCCTGGATCGTAGACACCCTGCGCCTTCGAGGAACCGTTGCTGTTCCCCAGCCTGCTGGAACCTTCGTTCTCATAGAAGACGAAGAGATGCCAGCTCCCCTGGGTCCTCAAAGTTATCAGCAGGTCCCACCTCCGACAAGCTATGAGTTCCTCGCAACGCAAAGCAGCTCTCGCCCAAAGCTCCACTCAGTCATCAGTCAAGTAGCTCCGACATGCCCGCCTTAAGCCACGCGTTTCCCGCTCCGCACCCCATGCTCGCATCAACAAAGCACACATACGTGCTGCTCCCTGCATCTCAATGCATCTTGGTATTCCCCAGATTCTATCCTCTCGCCTCTATACGAGCCTCTCAACCATAACCAAAAATCCACATGCTTGCCCGGACAGCATCCCAAGCGGATATCCCGATATTTTTATATCGATATCTCAAACTTGCCACCCGCTGGTCTACCACTTGGGGCTCATGAAACATTTCCCCAATTCTCAAACACAACCCTTAGCGGCTCAGGCAATCACGCCCTCAATTTCAACAACCCAGGGTACGGAATGGTATACACTCAATTACCTCCCCAAGACTCCCGAAAGGCGATCCCGTCAGCCAATCCACCTCCGTCTTCAGTGTCCATCCCCAACAATGGCAACCCTCCTCAACCTACCGATCCTCACATGGCTTGGTTGATTGAACAGATGAAGGACATGCAAGGCAAAATATCCAACTCTCGGAAAGACTCCCTCCTGCCTACCGATCCAAGCAAAGTGGTCCCGCTCCCTCCAAAATTCAGGATGCCGGAGATGGAAAAGTTTGACGGAACAGAATGCCCAAAAACCCACATCGACACCTATGTCTTGGGAATGAGAGCCAAAGGGGAAACCCCTCAACAGATGGTGGATCACTTCCAGCATTCTCTCAAATCCACAGCGCTAAGGTGGTTCCTCAACGTAAAGGCAGAAAACCGCTCCACGTGGGACCAAATCAGCAAAATCTTCCTGGAGAAGTACATTGCCAACCTTGAGTGGGAAACAAACCGCCATGATCTGCAAGCCACCGAACAAAAGGATGACGAACCAATAGGCGAGTTCTACAAAAGATGGAGCTGGAAGCTTAGCGAGATAATGGATCCGCTTTCCAAAGAAGAGCAAATGGACATCTTCCATTCCTGCCTCAAGCCATCTCTCCGGATCTCCGTGCCATGGTCAACGCCGGAACCAAGTTTGAAAAGACCCTGAGCCTTCAGAAGACAACAGCAACCCCTGCTTCGTCTTACCGCTATCGGACAAACCTGTCCAATCCAAAGACTGTCCCGAACAAAGGAAAAGAAGCACCGGAATGGTACACTACATCCAAAATGGAGCTCAAGTAAACCGTGATCAGGCACCCCCGAGAAATAACAATCCCCCTCGCTTCCCACAGTTCCAGCATTTCGACAACCTCAAAATGCCTCTGGACCAAGTATTTGAAGCGTTGGTAAAGCGAAATCTTCTCAAACCTCTCTAGAATTTCCAACCAAAGACTCTCAAGCCCAACATGGATATGAGCAAACACTGCGCCTTCAACAACTACCCCGGTCACACCACTGACAATTGCTTCGTACTAAAGCAAGTGGTCCAGGGACTGATCGAATAAGGAAAATTGGAACGCCCTCGTGGCCCCAACACTATTGGAAATCCATTCCCCCAAAATGACAGGGTAAACATGATAGCTTCCGACGAAACTCCAGGCAAAAGCAGACCCCCTGCAACCTCTGAAACTGTCAACATGCTATCTATCTACGATTGGGAATGTGAAACCGGAGTCAAACGTTCCCGTGACCGGGAATCCAGACAAGAACGCCCAAGGGCAAGCGTCTCCCTGTGATCTTTGCCCCGACCAAGGCACACCAATGGATGGATCGAACGCTCCCCAGAGGAGACTGAATCAAATGGCAGCACGGGAAGCGGTTTAGCCTTCACTGATGAAGATTTACCGATATGTGAGAATCGACACAACAAGGCCCTCCTCATCCTCGTAAAGATGGAGATGTTCTACCTACTGAATGTCTTGATTGATAATGGCTCCGCAATCAACATTATCACCTTGCGCACATTGAAGCGACTCCGTGTCAACCGCACTATGATAAGGCCTTCGCCTCGGATAATCCGAGCTTACGACTCCACCTCACGCCCTGTGGTAGGAGAGATCAACCTAAGGATCCAGTTTAACGAGCAAATAGAATCAGTAGAATTCCAAGTTGTGGAAATCAACTCATCCTTCTCCGCTCTGTTGAGACGACCTTGGCTCCACCAGATGAGGGCAGTGTCATCCACTCTTCACCAATGCGTGAAATTCATCAACGCCAATGGAAACCTCGAGGTAATCCGCGGAAGCAGCACGATGGCAAGCGCTTGGCCAGCAAGCTACAGCCCAGAGGAAGGTCCCGACCCGATCGAATACTCCTCACCAGACGAGGCTCCAGCCCTATCCCGCTACGACGTAGACCCCTACATCCACGCTCTAAGCCGGGATGAGCTAGAAATCGAGGAGCTCATGGGCCAAGACGACAATTCCGAGATATGCGACTGTAAAGAGTGCTTGAGAGAGGATCAGGAGATGGATGCCCAGATGGAGATTTATCAAGGAGTAGACCCATACTTCGCCGAAAACCCTCTGGAAAACTGGCTCATCACAGAACCACTAGTACAAGACATCCCCCTTGCCGACACTCTCGGATCTCACGGGGACAGCCATCACAGCATAGTCTAATTCACCATCCCGTTATCTGACCTAGAAGAACAGTGGCGCAACCTCCTCCAAGGCCTAATTGGGGAAGGAGAGATAGCATGCCCCCTCGAGTCAGACATTGTAAATGTATTCCAAGCAAAGATACCAGATAAGGAAGCAGATTCTATAAAGATAATCAACATCAGCAAGAATCAACTCCGAATCAACGAATGCTTCGCCCTCTTGGGAGGAGCCCTCAATGACTTCTATTGCACAGGGCCCCCAGGATCTGGTAGCATTACCAATGGGGGGACATCATCAGGGGAGCAACCAAAAACCTCCGCAATCTGGTTTGAAGTCGAACCGCAAGCAAGCTATCCTCCGGGATCCATATCAGCTGAAGATTGGCCACCAAGGCCATCGACACTCTCCCTAGAGTTGCATCCCGCCAAGAGTAATGAAGCCTGGTCCAATCCCTCGTCGCCTATAGTCTAGCTTCGAGTCATGTTGTCTGTGAATTCATGTCTTTCGAGTCATCTAATGGCTCTACGCCGGAAGATCGTGAGTCCATAATCAACAATGTACAGTCTTTACGCTTTCAATAAAAGGTACGACCTTCCTAAATATCCTTTCATTGCATCTTTAACAAATGATGAGTTAACTAACACGCAAGCATTTAATAACAATTCATCTAAACAAAGAAGCAGACACATTAATTGAATAAATGCGTTAATCAAACATTTAAGCATGTTGTTAAACGAGAGAAAAACCGGGCCCAAGCTGCCAAGGAGGTTTTAACCAAAGTGAATTTGGAAACTACTGAAGAGCCAAAGAGACGCAAGTCAGAAGCCTCTTCATCAGCACGGTCCATTGACCAGATCTTCCAATACCTCAAGAACGGGGAAACTGCCTTCATGAACGAGGAAGGCCAACGCAAGGAAGGAGTCAAAACCAAGAGCATCATGGCCCTAAAACGCCTCGCCTCTCACTTTGTCATCCTTGGAGACATGCTATACAAGAAACGCTACCAAGGACCGCTTCTACGCTGCATCAGCCAGGAAAAAGCAAGTGAGCTCATGAACGAAGTCCACAATGGGGCTTGCAGCCCCCACATGAACGCTAGAGCCCTCGATGCAAATCATCCTCGGATGGGCTACTACCGGATCTCCATGGAGGCAGCATCGCATCCACTTTGTCCGAAGCTGCGACAAGTGTGAACGGTTCTCCAACCTCAATTATCTACCTCCTCACGATCTCTACTGCATGACTACACCTTGGCCTTTCGCCACATGGGGAATTGACGTCATCGGGAAAATCGCTCCGCCAGGCAGCAATGGCCACGAGTTTGTCTTGGTAGCCATCGACTACTTCACAAAATGGGTCGAAGCTAAGTCTTACAAGGTGCTCACCTCCAAGAAAGTCGCACACTTCCTCAAGGAAAAAAATCATCTGCCGATACGGCATCCCAAATGAAGTCATATCAGACAAAGGCTCCCATTTCGACGGAGAATGCGAGCTGCTGGCCGGGCCGAATTCAAGATCACACGCCACAAGTCTTCTCCTTACCGACCACAAACAAACGGCGCCGTAGAAGCAGCAAACAAGACCCTCGAACGGATCATCCGAAAAATGACCACCCGAGGACGTGATTGGCCCGAAAAGCTGCACATTGCACTTTGGGGCTACCGAACATCAGTCAGAACAGCCACGGGAGAAACTCCATTCGCCCTGACATACGGGATGGAAGCAGTCTTGCCCATTGAACTGGAAATTCCCTCACTCCGAGTGTTGCTGGAAAACGAAATCAACGAAGTCGAATGGCTCCGAAGTCGACACGACGAACTGGCTCTGCTAGACGAGCGACGACTAAAGGCCATGGAACACGTCCGAGCCTACCAAAGCAGAATGGCTAGAGATGTCGACAAGAAAGTCAAGTCCCGAGACATCAGGGAAGGCGATCTGGTACTCAAAGAAAAGCCTCCCACTCGAACCAACCCACTGGGAAAATGGGAACCAACATGGATCGGCCCTTTCGTGGTTCAAAAGATCTTCTCCGGAGGCGCCATGAAGCTGACAGACCTAGACGGCAATCCCTTCATGAATCCAGTCAACGGAAGCAAACTCCGCAGGTACTTCGCCTAAAGAAGAACAAATGTGCATCTCTTGACACTCCATGTAGAGTCGAACTACGCAGACCTGAGCCCTCTAGTCCGGGGGAACGTAGGCAACCTTAATTGGTCCGGTCTAAAAACACACAAAAAAGTCAAAAGTTTGAATGTCAATCAAGGCCTCCATCATACTACACACTTTCCAAGAGCATGCCCCCAACATCACTTTGACCAAGTCAAACGATGGAGGCAACATCAAAAGACATCCGAAGGTCACTCAACATCACACGATTGACCCGTGTCAACTTCCAAGCTAGGGGTTTGCCTTCGCCCTCACGCGCTTCATAAAAAAAGAGCTCAAGCAGAAGCTTACGAAAAAAAAGAGCTCAAGCAGAAGCTTTCAAAAAAAAAAGAGCTCAAGCAGAAGCTTACAAAAAAAGAGCTCAAGCAGAAGCTTTCAAAAAAAAAAAAAGCTCAAGCAGAAGCTACAAAGAGGTCAAGAGCCCGACGCTAACAAACAAGAGGCAAGGAAGCTACGGAAAAGACCGTCAAAACGACTTGTGAAGGGATGATACAACCTCCCATCCAAACACACAGCCCAAGCAAAAAGGGGATTGCCGTCAAGGCCCAGGCTGCTTCAGTTCGCAAATAC
The DNA here is from genome assembly GCA_022495995.1 of Adenophora triphylla var. japonica. Lineage (NCBI taxonomy): Eukaryota > Viridiplantae > Streptophyta > Magnoliopsida > Asterales > Campanulaceae > Adenophora > Adenophora triphylla. Next base: position 238,980 of record JAFEMH010001936.1, on the reverse strand, counting down.
AACAGAAAGGTCCAAAGCTGGACGCCATCAAGGCTCACAAAAGAAACAAAAAGCGAACAAGAGATCTTGCGTCTCGACAAAGCTTTAAAAGCAAATCACAAATCACTAACGACTACAACATTTCTTGATGAGTTCAAGCACGGCCTACTCTCAAGTTCACAACATGCTAAAAGACAGCTTAATACATTTAACAAATAATGTGTTTGCAATGCAATGAATGGATACTTAGGAGGTCATTCCACGCCATCTGCGCTTGTCCCCTCGCCATTCTTCCCTTTCTTCCCTCGTCCCCGGCGAGTCTTCTTTCGCTCCACGCGAGCCAACTCTGTCTCTCTCAATCCTAGATTAGGGGTCCTCCACGTAGAGTCAAACAATCCAGTAGCTCGCAGGGCTTCATTCGCCCGTGCTTCGGCTTCGATCTCCTCCCCGTGAGTCTGCAAAAGAGAACCTCTCTCTGTCAGTCGGTCAACTCTAGTCTCGTAGTCAAACAAAGCGTCTCCCGTAACATCCTAAGGGTCGACTGTGCTTCGAAGACTCCTAAGGCAATAGCTACTAAGGCAATCGGTCCCCGTAATCGCTTCACGCCGCTCCCCAAAACCATTTGGGACTGCCCCACACGCTGCTCGTACCAAGCCAGATACTGGGTGGTCAATACAACACTCTCCCGACATCTAAGGAGCACCACAGGAGGGAAAGCAGAATACTTCCATACCCTCAGAAAATACAAAAGAGCACCTGAAGCTGCCATACAAAGAGGAGCTACCTCCGCAGTGGCAAGGTCATCCCATCCCAACAAAGGCTCCTGCTTCATCCCAAACTGTCGGGAAACAAGCGACGGAATATAAAAGGAGGACCAAGACAAACCTGGAACTCTGACAACATAGGACCCTTCCTGAAAGGCCCTCCTAGTCTCGATTCCCCAGTGCGGAACCCACCAACGGATCTGATGCGTACCAAGCTGTGCCATCCATCTCTCCCAGGCGGATTGATCCATATCCAATACATGAGGACGCTGAGCAAATGTCCACGGGCTAAACAATGCTGGAGCCTCATGCATAGCCTGAAGTCTCTCTCGCAGCCACAAGGTGAGATAAGCGGGGCTTCCCCCTCTCATGAACCTATCCCCAGTCGCCAGGCGGTCAATACCGTGAAGAGTCTCTCACAGCACCAATGGGACAATATCCTCTCCAGCTCTGCAGTGCCCTACCACATCCAGAAAAGCACCGTCACATACCCCAAGGGAGCTGACCTTGAAAAGCGTTGCTATCACGCACAAGGCAAATGCATCCCATGAGACATCACTCTCATCATCAATCATGAACCGCTCAGGCAGCGCAGAAATGTCAATATGACCCGAATCAAAGGTCATACCCTCCACTTCTCCTAACGAAGTCCGAAGAAAGCATGCAAGCTTCACACTCACGGCAGGACCACCAATCAAAGGAAGCGAGATGGCCTCCACCTCTGGTCCTCCAATCAAAGCCCGAAAATCCTCAAAGGTGGGCACTACCTCATTGTAGGAGAAGCAATACACATGCCTCCTAACATCCCAGAACTTCGCGGCAGCCCGTAACAATTCCCAATCAGGAACCAACTCCTTAAGGGACCAAACCGAGCAAAGTCGAAACCTTACCTCGAAAGCCCACCTCTGATGCCTCATACGGTGTCGCATCCACATTTTTAGCCGCTCAAGGAAGTATGCTTTCCGCTCCTTCGAAAGCCTCGGCAAAACTCTTGGAACATACGAAGAATCCATGGCAAAAATGGAGGTTCCTAGAGAAAATGGGGAAGAAAGCTCGAAATGGCTGCAAATGGGAAGTGGGGAAAGTCCAGACATCCGGAAAATACTTATCCCTTCCCAAAAGCAAAGGTGATCCGTACGGACCTCTTTGCATCCCAAGTTGGTCTGTACAGACCTTGTTGCATCATGGTCCCACTTTCCCAGCAAACAGTACAACAACCATCAAGCTTTCTGCAGGACCTCGCTCCAAACGGCCCAAATTCTGGCCAAAGCCATTTTCGGCAATCATACGCTACCCACAAATGCACTCCCAGCTCACGTGACATGCACAGATAATAAACTAGCAACAATTCCTAGGACAACTCCCGGGAATCACAAAATACGGCATTACATCTTAAAATAAAATACTTTGCGGTGCGAATGCGAATGTTTTATTACAGGTACACATAATTTATGTTGCTAAACAAAAAAAAAGAAGATATGGAAAGAGGGAAAGCAAATGAGCCCTAATCCGACTCTTCATCATCATCATCAACATCACCAAGCGAGAAGTCAGGCACCTCGCCAAACTCGCCAGCCACGCCCTCATCATCAGAATAATGAACCCCCTCCTGGGGTGTGTACTCAAAGTACTCTGAAGCGTTAAATCCGACAAAAGTATCAAAAAAGGAAGGCTCCGACGAGCTCTCTCCCGGTTGTGAATGTGTGCCCAAAATTTTTGTTTATTGGAATTCACGCGAGTTTGAAGACATCCGAGTTATTTGAAAAACGGAGTCGCCACGCCATTTTGATTACCTCAAAACTTTGAAAAAAAGGTTTTATGGGTTCGGAGGTTAAGTTACCCCTTGGGAAGAACGTTTGGCGTTCACCCAAAGTGCCTTGCCGGAGCAAGTCTCCCTAGATTTCATTAATCGTGTTTGCTTGCGTGCTTTCTTTGTGTGCATGTGTTTGAAAATAAGGGGGGGAATGTCCCAAGTTATCTTCCGGACGTACAAACCATTTGTTGGTTGTCGCTCGGGATTCCTTGGAATTTATGTATTTGGGATTATGATCCCGTCCTCATCTTATGACTTATGATCATCGCATTTTTTAAGCCTAGGGACCCTCGGGACTTGCGTGATCGAGAGAATGACTCTCTTTTGGGTCAAAGATGAGGTTCTTTAGGAAGGAATGTCCTTAGCCCATCAATCCTACGCTTTAAGACGGTCGAGCTCGTGTAGAGGCTTCATACTCATTCTTAAGCGATAATAGGAGATATAGGGTTCAAGGTTATCCTTTTCCTAAAGAAATCATGAACCTTTAATGGAAGGAACGATGCAAAGATGAGAACTTTTACACCGGTCCATTCCAAGGTTGGGGAAAAGGGGAAATGCATGTAAAAATGATATTTTAGCAAAAAGATGGCATTTTGGTTTGAAAATGATGCATTTGATTGCAAATGGATGTTTTTTATGTAAAGAAATGATCTTTGTGCAAAGAGTGCATCTTTAATATGAAAAGGGATTTAAAATGGAAAAGGAATGATTTTAATGCATGAAAAATGGGATTTAGGTGTAAAAGATGCACCTTTATGTATGAGAATGATATTTTAATGAAAAGATGACATAGTATGTACATAGATACTATCTAAATTGCAGATAGACATCAGGTTATAGCTTAAAGGGGTTTAACATCAGATTACAGCTTGAAACTGTGAAGCTTCGCAACCGGCTACTTATGTCGCGTGACATAGGCTGCCTATGTCGCGTGACATAACTAGCCATTTTGCAGAGGCTTTACAACTGAGATTTGCAGAGGTAACAAGACACCAAAATGGTCAAGTTACTTCACAAACAAATCTCAGGGAGCATGTTTAACAATAATGAACACTTCAAGAGGGTGTGAATATGAGGGATCCACACTCATCTTGAGTGTTCATGCAAAAACCAAGTCAAAACGAAGATTTTATATGAAATGTAATGAAATAAAAATGTGGATACGAGTAATATGAAGCTAAAGCATGCAACTTTAATCAGAATACTATATTATCAATGCATGTAACACATAGATTTCATATTCAAAGGAAAATAGAGAGTGGAAAAGGGGTAGAAACTCGTTACCCTTGAAGATCCACAACTCCTATATCAAGTTAGATATAGGAGCCTTCTAGCGTCCTCCTCCGGAGACTGAGTTCAGGCCTTGGATCCTTGAGAACCTCGAGTTCTTGATGTATAGGAAGTGTGTGTGTGCGTGGGAAGTGTGTGTGTGATTAGTTTGGTAGGATTGAGGTGATTTGGGGGGTATGTGAGGAGAGAGGAGGCTTCCTGGGTGTATTCCCTATAGAGGGGGACTGAGGGGTGGAAGAGGTGTGTCAAAATGAGAGGTGAAGGCCTCTATTTATAGGCTGCCTGCATGGGCTTGTTATGTCGCACGACATAACAAGCCATGACTGTATTCCTTCTGGAAACATGCAAGGTGGCATGGTTCTAGAACTTTTCCTGGCTGGTTATGTCGCACGACATAAGTAGCCACTTCTGGATTCTTCTAGAAACATGCAAGGTGGCAGCCTTCTAGAACTCTTCCTGGCTGGTTATGTCGCACGACATAAGTAGCCAAATCTGGATTTTTCTAGAAACATGCAAGGTGGCAGTCTTCTAGAAGGGTTTTGGGATTAAGAAAAACGTGTTTCTTAATCACCAGGCATTTCCTTCAGCCCTTAAAAGGCTTGGAACAGCCTTCGAATTGTTCCTAACTTTAGGAAAATCGGGAATTACCGGAAAAATTACCGGAATTGCCGGAAAATTAACCTAAGGCATGAGCGATTTGGGTACTTACGAAGCCCCTCGGCAACGTCACTTGCAAGGCGAGTGGGGTTGTCGATAGAAAAGGATCCGATCTGGCGAATGCCGAGACGGATTGGAAGACTAAGGTGGTCGAGTGGCTGAACCTTTTGGAAGGCTACCTACGTATCCCGGAGGAATCAAGCCAGGCCGTAGTTCGGGATTAGGATCCGCTGGGGAAGGAAGAAAAGAAACTGGTCTCTTGCTGGGAAAAAGAAGAGAAAATGACCTAGGAGGTCAAGCAATTGATCCTACTGGGGATATGCTAGGAGTGACCCAGGTGGTCGAATATTTGAACTTTTATGAAGGGGCGCTTTATCACTGAGGAGTGACAAAGAAACAGGGTGACCAAAGTGGTCGAATGGCTGGACCTTTTATAAAAGGCTACCTACGTATCCCGGAGGAATCAAGCCTTGATCGTAGTTCAAGCATCACTAGATAGTTAGGAACGATGTCTAGGATCCTTGGGATTTTGACAATTCGGAGGTCACGGCCACCCGAGGAAGCCAGAGCTTATGGCGCTATCTCTTTATGACGGAGATAGAGGTAACTTAAGTTGGGAAACTTGAGCATTCGTCACTATTCGCGGATAGTGGTTGCACAAATTGAAATAACTTGGGCATTCGTCACTATTCGCGGATAGTGGTTGCACAAATTGAAATAACTTGGGCATTCGCCACTATTCGCGGATAGTGGTAGCACAATTTGAAATGATTTGGGCATTCGCCACTATTCGCGGATAGTGGTAGCACAATTTGAAATGATTTGGGCATTCGTCACTATTCGCGGATAGTGGTTGCACAAATTGAAATAACTTGGGCATTCGTCACTATTCGCGGATAGTGGTTGCACAAATTGAAATAACTTGGGCATTCGTCACTATTCGCGGATAGTGGTTGCACAAATTGAAATGATTTGGGCATTCGTCACTATTCGCGGATAGTGGTTGCACAAATTGAAATGATTTGGGCATTCGTCACTATTCGCGGATAGTGGTTGCACAAATTGAAATAACTTGGGCATTCGTCACTATTCGCGGATAGTGGTTGCACAAATTGAAATAACTTGGGCATTCGTCACTATTCGCGGATAGTGGTTGCACAAATTGAAATAACTTGGGCATTCGCCACTATTCGCGGATAGTGGTAGCACAATTTGAAATGATTTGGGCATTCGCCACTATTCGCGGATAGTGGTAGCACAATTTGAAATGATTTGGGCATTCGTCACTATTCGCGGATAGTGGTTGCACAAATTGAAATAACTTGGGCATTCGTCACTATTCGCGGATAGTGGTTGCACAAATTGAAATAACTTGGGCATTCGTCACTATTCGCGGATAGTGGTTGCACAAATTGAAATGATTTGGGCATTCGTCACTATTCGCGGATAGTGGTTGCACAAATTGAAATGACTTGGGCATTCGTCACTATTCGCGGATAGTGGTTGCACAAATTTAGAGTTCTGACCTAACATTATTTCATTCTAACGGAAGCTAAAGCTTACGACGTTATTTCTTTACTAAAGCTAGATGTCTTTATTTCTTTATGACGGAAAAAAAAAACAGAGACTAAAGAAGTAAGAAGGACTCGATGATTTTTTGTAAAGAAAGTAGGACGTATCCTGATAATTTTTGTAAAAGAAGTGAATTAAAAATGTCAAAGGCAAATAAAATGAGCCACGAGGGGGTAAATTTGTAAAATAAGCCTCGGGAGGCACTGGAGGGAAAATTTAATTGAAAATGTTTGAAAATGCCAGGGGCACAAAGGGTAAAACAGTCCTACGGGGGACAAAATTGTAAAATGAAGCCTTCAGGGGCAAAATTGTAAAAACAAGCCACAGAGGCTTATTATGTCGCACGACATAATAGGCCAGGTGAACAGATTTATTAAAAATCGCACAGTCGCCATTTTGAAATTAATTTAGACTTGAAATTGAGAGGGAGGCGACGGCGAGAAGAGGGAGAGCAATCTCAGAGGGCGATTTGAGAGGGATCTAGAGAAATCAAACAAATCTTTAGTTCGATTCAACTTGGAAAATGCCTCCTAGGCTCTATCCGACCAAGAGGGCTTCTCAACATGCCAACTTAGCTACTCGAAGAAAGGGGGTTCAAAGGAATCAACGGCCGTTTCTTCCGGAAGCACCAAGAGGAGATTTCTACCCACAGCTCGATGAGCATACTTCGGATGTTCGGAAGAAGGAAGAGGTAAGAAACCTAGGTTTTTTTGAAAATTTCTTTCAATTTGGGCGAAATTGATTTGAACTGATTTTTTTTTTTTTAGACTGTGCTATTGACATGAACTGGCATGTGAACATAGATTGACCTAGGAACTGTGATACTAGAATGCATGCTCTTAGATGATAGGTTTTGACCTATTTTTCATTTGAGACGATTTTAAGAAATAGCACGAAATATTAATATTTGTGCCATGTTTTCTTGCAGGGATTGCGCACCCGTGGCTCCCCTGAGGTGATTGGCAGGCTATGGGATAGCTTGCCGGGTAGCCAGGAGCAGGTGGACTCGCCTAAGGGCCTGATTTACGCTGCTGGGCTAGGGCAATTTTTTGAGATGGCGAAGGCCATCGGGGGCACTCAGAGGAGTGTGGATCTAGTGAGGGCATTCAGAGAGTTCTGGTGGGAGACCACTCACTCATTTCACTTCTCTTGGGGGGAGACGACAGTCACTCCGCTGGACTTTGCGGTTATCACAGATCGCCCTTACGGATGAGCCGCTCTACATGAGGAGCCCGTACAGGAGTTGAGCCCCAAATTATCATTGCTGATGATGATTTTATGGGCTTACTTGGTTTCGTTCCCCGGATCAAGAAGGGGAATGGATATGAGTTGGGGGTGCTACACGGCCTAATTCAGGGGCAGAGCAGGGACTACACTGTGGTAGATGATCCCGCTGAGAGCCGGCTGAGAGCCGAGAGATTGGCTAGAGCTTTTGTATGGGTAGGCTTTTCCGACATGCTGTTCATCAACAACAAGATCTACCGCTTTGATTTCACCGCTGGAGCTTACCGAGAGCCCGGGATACCTGTCGGGAATCCGTCCCGGGGGAGGCAAATTTAGGCCGAAATGTACTTGGCCCTAGATGACGTCAGTCGAGGGAAGGCGAAGTACTTCACCTGCTTTCATCTGGCTTTCGAGGTATTCTCTCACCTTGATTTCTTTTCTTTTGCGCATTTCATTATATCCCTTGTTTTCCCTGTTTTGACTCCTTCTTCTCCTTTTCAGGCTTGGGCCTTCGAGTACTTTGGCTGTTATGAGTGGCAGATCAAAGATGAGTTTCCTGCCACCACTTTTCCTGCTCTTCGTCGGTGGACGAAGGATGCCAGAAATGCACTGTGACGCCGGAGGGCTCGAGGTGCAGGATTACCGCTTCTTATCATGATACGTCGACATGCCCGAGAGGGGTTCCACTGCAGGATGAGCTTGTTCCCCCGGACCGGTCGTTATGGCGCTTTGGATTTAGATCACGCCGCGCACTTCACAGAGTGTCGCAAGCTACTGCGGCTTGTCCGAGACGCCTTGTATCTAGGAGAGAGGGTGTATAGACAAAGCATGGGCCGAATAGGCACGCTCGGATCCCCGATGATCCTCCAGCCTAGGATGTGGTTGCCTCGCCGCTTGGAGAATGTAGATGCTTTGATCGTAGGCACGGCGGCACATCTTTACACACGAGGGGGACTATACTATGTACGTGGCCATGCATCTTCGTCCCTACGCACTGGGTTGGTTATGGTGCTCATAGCGCAGTGGCCTTCGACCGGCTACGTTGCTAGACCTCCTTCGCCCCCGACTTTCATTGATTATCGTGGTGGCGGTCGCATGAGGCGAGCTCACATTGATATGTCCTGCACTCATCCTCATCCGGTGCTCCCGCGAGGTTCTAGATCCGTAAGCACCGTTCCTTACGCCTCTTTGGATTGCTTGCATCTCTTTTTGTTATCAAGAACCGCATTCGACGCTTTTTATGTCTCGCTTGTAATGTTCTGCCAAAGCTTACGTACATTTGACCAGTGGCATATACCGGCGCCGCGGGCATGATTGGCAAGCTCCGTAAAGGCATGAGTTTCTCGGAAGAATCAAGGCTTGGCCACAGTGGTTCGATTGATATCTCTCCACCCGGCCAACCGAGAAGGAAGAAGAGCCGCTCCGATGACGTGGGCACCCGGCGGGAGCACTAGAGGACCGACGCCTCGGACAAAGACCGCAAATGTGCCTCTTTACTGCACCCATTGAGATTGATGATGATGATGAGGATGAGGATGAGGATGGTGGAGCCGAGACGGCCACAGATTACGAGCTTGACTCTGCCGTCATCACGGAGCTTGACGACTACTATCGCACAGAGACCATAGCATACGAGGCACCTTCTGACGATCCCGATGATGAGCCAGAGGAGGCTGAGGATGACGACGAGGATGGAGATGAGGGAGAGGATGATGAAGAGGGTGATGGAGAGGATTCAGAGTAGCCCCCTTTCCCCTTAGACATTTATGACTTTTTTTTTTTTTTTGGCTATTGTACCCCCTTTGGGGAAAACACATGTTATTTTTGCACATTTCTTAGACTTGGTCTATTTTGGTTTGAATGTACATTGCTAGCCTTTTTCTCCTTTGCACACATTTATGAAATGATGTACGATAAATGGCTAGAACTGAGTGACTTGAATGAATTTTTGGCTTGAATATGAATGCATGAGTGTATATGGGGTAAATGAACCATTCCCTATGCATTTGAGAAGTGAATGGATGGTATTTGCAGTTATTGACAAGTCGGGGAGTGCCCTGGGGAAAGCAGGAAGCTGCTGATGTTTGATGTCTGATGTGGCTTATTATGTCGCACGACATAAGAAGCCAACTGGCTAGGTTTGTCGCGTGACATAAGTAGCCAAGACTGCACTTCTCTTACCTTTTGGCCTCGATCGGAATTGCCGACACAAAGTTGGAATTGGGTGACCAAATAGGTCACAAACCTGGTCTCCTTAGGACAATGGCAAAGAGATATTGGTCCCTTAAGGATGGAAATGGGGTGACCTAGGAGGTCAAGCAACCAATCCTTCATAGGAATGTGCCAAATCAAGAGGGGTGACCAATATGGTCACAAAATTGGACTTTTATGAAAAGCTTACACACCCTTGGAGAATGGAGAAGGGAAAAGGTGACCAATGTGGTTGGATGGCTGAACCTTTATGAAAGGCTACCTACGTATCCCGGAGGAATCAAGCCTTGATCGTAGTTCAAACTTTACCTAGACAATTAGGAATGATGTCTAGGATTTTCGACGTTTTGACAATTAGGAAACTGTCGCCTAGAGTTATCTCGAAGGCACTTTTGGGAGAAAATGTTATCATTAGCAATTGGCACGTTACTTGAGCCTAGGGATGATTTTTCTCTTGGAAACATGGTAGGGACTGGGTCTGGATGTACATATGGAATGTATTTGGGAATTGTTTGAGACGGGTTTCAAACAGGTGGGGTTGTATCCCTTGGGTGCGGACCGCCCGTTCTTGTTGTCAATGTGGACGAGAATTCCCTCTTGGAGCCGAGACAGGTTTGAACCTCGGGTCTCGTGACTATTCTTTTCTCACACTCTAGCATTTGAAGTTGATGCTAACAGATGTCGAAGTGACCAATCCTTTCTTCTAGGGATGGATGCAACTTATCGAAGCCCCTGGCCTAAGGAAATACTCGCAAAAGCCCCATATCTTGTTGAAGTAAGGAAAAATTCTTTCATTGGCAAAACCTTGGTTGAATGAGCCGAGCAAGCGAAGTGACTTGGCGAAGCCCTGGCCTGGGTGACCTAATAAAAATCCCAATCTGATTGGTATTGCGAACGTGATTCTGAAATTGATCTCGACCAAGATCGAATCCATCTAGGGACCTAGTGAAGAACCCGATGCGAACCCCGAAAATGGCTAAAGAAGCCCCGCTTTAAAGGAATGCTTTGACAGAGTTTTTCGAGGCAGCCCTAATGCGAATTGTAGCAGAAGAGGGAAAACCTATCCTTTTCCTTCCTTTTTTTTTATTTTCTTTTTTTTTAGTCACTCAGTCAACCTTAAGAAGATGTGGACGAAGAGAAGAACTTTTAGGAAGATATATACATGCAGGGGCATATTTTTTCGAAAAGTGGGAATAGATCTCGATTTTTGTGTTATTTCGACGGCCTTATTCGATGTAGGCACAAAACTCGCTTTGGGTTTGACTCTTTTGAGAGAGTATAAGCGTAGAAAGGTTGGTAAAAGTGTATGGAAGCCCCTGCCGACGTAAAAATCGTTGTTTAGCGCTATCTTTCCTAAGATGTAGAAAAGGAAGACTTGTCCAGACATCTGAAAACTTGTTTTATTTACAATGATCACAAGATTGCTTAAAACCCTTTATTAATGTTCGGGTTATTCAACCACTAATCTCGATATGAACAAACATTCTTATTAATCATGAGGAGAAAGTCAACCAATGTCGCGGATCAAGGTTGGCTGGGTGTGAAAGAAAGGTTTGTGTATAAGGAGGTCATTGATGAGACCGGGTTTTCTGGGATTTGACTGTGTCCATGGGAGAGGTCATTTGATGAGACCGGGTTTTCGGTAATTTGGATATGCTTATGACCGGACCATTGCTGGTTGCCTACGTTCCCCTCATTGTGAGGAGCCTCAGTCGCCGTAGTTCGGCCTTGGCCTGACTGTGTTTGGCTTTGGGAAATGGGATTTGTGGTTCCTTTTAGTGAAAAGGCTCGGATGAAAAGACTGGATGATGAGGCATGGGCCTCGGGATGATTCCTTGACCAAGTCATTCTTGGACGGCTGCTTCAATTGCTTTCTGATTCTCGTCTTTCATTGGGAGAAAGGACTTGCATATGCCTAAAGGCTTATGAAATGCTTCGCTTTTGCTTCGATCGCCCCATTGTTATCGACAACTTTTGTTCTTCGAGCTTTGACTTTGTCTGTTTGTCAAGCTTTTGATTGGCGGCCGGGTCCTTGGCCTCATTTTTTTTATTTTTATGTGCAACCCCGTTTTTGCCTAGACCGCCATTTTTTGGGATTTTCAAATTTAGCCGGGCATTACTCTTTTTGCACTAAGATTTTTTTCCTTCGATGACCCTTTTTTGGGATTTTCACTTAGCCGGGTATTACTCTTTTTGCACTACATTTTTTTTTTTTTTTTTTTTTTTTTTTTTTTTTTGAAGCACCTGAGGGCCAAGGCAAGCCCCTGCTTGAACATTCTTGGAAAGCTCTTAGGTTGTTGTCGACACGGGGTCAATCTTTCGAAGCTGAGTGGCCTTTTGTTGTCCCTTGTTGCCGCCGTCGTTGACTTGGTCAAGGTGATGGTGAGGACATGGTTTGGGAAAGTGTATGGCTTTGATGAAGGCCTTTTGTGGGGTAAGGAAAGTGTATGGCTTGATGGCATTAGTTGACTTTCTCACACTGGTTAATCGGAACGTGAATTATTTCGAGATATTGTCTGTTGAGCAATGCAAGTGATCATATAAAATAAAACCATTTCATTAAATGTAATGTAGGTGTGCAAATAATGTCTTAAGTCTAGCAAGAAAAGAAGAAGACTCTTTTATAGAAAATTGAAGATTCAATACAATGTCCGTAGAGGACTTAATTGAAAGGAAAAAATACTAGGACCTACGAAGGTTGACTGAGAGACTATTTTTCTTTTTCTTCCTTTCTTTTTTTTTTAAGGATAGGTAAACCCTAGTCTAGCTACTCTTCACGGGTTGGACTGCCAGGGAGCTTGAGCTTTCCTTCGTAGATCAGCCACTGAATTTCTTTCTTCAGCTCCACACACTTGTCCGTCACATGACCATAATGCTTGTGGTACTCACAGAACTTGGCCCTGTCAACTCTACTTGGGTTTCTTGGCTTATGATTCTCGAGAGGTGTGAGAAGGCTTCGTTTCACCAAATCGTTGAAAACTTTGCTCATGGGCATCCCAAAATCATCAGCCGACGTTTCGACCTTGCACTTCTTGAATTGACCTCTTGTCATAACTTTCTGTCTTTGGCCCATGGAGGTTCTCAAGCTTCCCATCTTCTATCAACTTTTGGATCTCATGCCTCAAATAGGTGCAATCATCAGTGTCGTGCCCATGGTATTGATGGAAAAGGCAATGCTTGGACTCATCCAACCGAATACTGGGGTTCCTGGGCTTCCAATTCTCCAGTGGCTTTATCGCTTTTTCTTTCACTAGCTCTTCCGTAATCTTGCTTAAAGGCATCTCTCGTATTGTTAAAGTGAAAGGAGCGAGGTTTTCTGGGGACCTTGTTATTCTCAAGACTCGATTCCCATTGTCCAATTGGTTCCACCGTTGGATTTGGTGAAGGAAGTCATGACATTCTTTCCTTTGTGAGGTAATGCGTCTTGAGCCAGTGCACGGTTGCCGCTTGGTATTGGGTTATGCTCGGTGGAGTCATTTCCTTTCCCGGTCCGACATCTTGGGTCAAGGGAGTATTGATACTCATCATGAGGTCAAGCTTCTCTTGCATCCGTTTCACTTGCTCCATCAACATTGCCACATAGGGGTCAACGGGAACTCTTGGGCTACCGGAATCGGCAACAGGACTTGTAGTAGCGAACCGACGGCTGAATTCATTAAGTCCGGTAGGTAACAAATGAAAACTCGGTTCATCTTTTGGTAACTCATGATCACATTCAAAGCGGGTATAGGGGCTTTAACATAGCCACATATCTCAAACCGATTATGTGAGGTTGGAGCATAAACCGGTGTATTGCCGAGACCGAGGGATAAGTGGGGTGAAATCCAATCCGTTCTGAGGAGCTGAGGGCGATGGGGCCCTGATGAGCTGGGATGTTGGAAAGGACTGAGGAGAAGTGGTCCTTGGCAAGGGATCATATGTGGATGGAGGAAGGTATTGGTTATAGGCTGGGGGAACTGAGATGGCTACTTCTGGAGTCTCATCTTCGACCACTACCAGAGAACCGTTGGACTCAATTGTTACTTGGACTCCATTGCGGTGAAGAGCGCCGATAAGCAATGACAGCTGTTCTTCATGAACCTTCTGGGCATTTTCCAAAGCCAGGACTAACTCTTCCTTCCTAATCATCTGATTTCCCATACCCTCACCGTTTACGTCAAATCCGCCATTCGACTCTCTGAGCCGATGAACCTGTCCGAACCGAAAAGCCGCTGACCCAAGCACTCTCGCTCACTTCTTTTTCGCTGCGGGAAAGGGATAGGCAAGGTTTAGACTCGGGGATAGGTAAGGTTTAGACTCGAAGGATAGGTAAGGTTTAGACTCGAAGGTAAGTGTTTAGACTGAAGGCTCAAGTAACATGCCCTTATCGCTTTAACTTTTGCTCGAAACGCATTTTCTCCTAATCCTAATTGATCGGAAAAGATGAGACCTTGAAAGGTCAAGATTGGAAGTAGAGATCGGACCGAAGGGGGTCACGATTAAGGATTTGACCATGAAAGGTCGAGATGGGAAATCGAAAATCGGACCGAAGAGGTCTCGATTAGAGATTGACCATGAAAGGTCGGGATCAAAAATCGGACCGAAAAGATCTCGATTAGGGATTTGACCATGAAAGGTCGGGATGAGGAAAACGGAGATCGGACCGAAAAGGTCTCGATTAGGGATTTCAGAGATAGGAACATGCAATTATGATTACACTAATTGTTCAAGTTTACTTAAAACAATGTCTTTTATTTATTTCTATTTGGTTGGAAAAGGGGGTTTGCCCTTCTTTTTCGCAACTACTCTAGATCCTGGATCAGTGGGTTCCGTCACTACGTCTATAAGCCCCTCGTATTCCACCTGTATTTCGACCTCCCAGGGTGGACAGCCCCGGGCGAGGGTCCTATAGGGCACGCGGATCCCACCAACCGAGAGTAAAGAACGCTCCTAACGGGTCTAGCGGGTCATAGGACCTTTCAACGCACGAGCAATGCGGATTATAGTCAAGGCAATACGGAAAGTCTCGTCTCTCTCGCCTTGACGGAGTTTTAGCAGAGTTTCGCTTGAGCGAATGACGTTTGACTTTTGGTAATGTCCGAGAGAATAATAGGCATGGGTCGGGTGGTAAAAGCCGGATGACACAAAGTGTCACATTGAACTTCGTTGCATACGCAAAGTGCGTGAGTTGGAATCGAAGTCAATGCCGGCCAAGATCTTGCCGCTTTTTCCTTATCGCAATTTTGGCAGAGCTTCGCTTGAGCGAAAGATCTTTTGATTTTTGGCAAAGACTTGGTCTTGACTCTTACGCATTCCGTGCGGGTCAAGGTCAATAGTCAATGTCGGAGTCAAGATCCCACCGATTTTTCCTTGTCGGAATTTCGGCGGAATTCGTTTGAGCGAAAATATTGGCTTCCGTTATGAGCTAAGGCTTGACCTTTACGTGGGTATGCAACCGGGCTATATGACACGGACTAGACCAAAAACCAACCAAAAGTCACGGATTTTTGAAACGTGTGACACGGATCGTGCATTGGTCGACACCGGCCGCCATGGGGAGGTTGGGATGATTCCGTGCGCGCCCGGAGCATCGTAAGGCCGTCCGTGATTGCACTGAACCACCCTCGGGTTTGAAGGACGTGCGTGCAAAAGTGTACAGGATATATCAGGTGCGCGTAGTGTGCGGTCTCCTAAAAATGTTCCTTTTTGAGTTAAAACAGAGATTTTCATAAATGTGTTTTAAAGGAATGATTTTCGGGACGGGGGAAAATGCAACACATAAGCACGTAAATTTTCTGGGAGCCCCAGTCAGTCATGGAGCTGAATAGCCCCAAGCTGCTAGGACTGCCAGATTAACCATGATTTTTCCTGGTGGAATTGCCACTGAGGTCGCCCGGTCAGAATCCAATGAGGATTAGCCGTACGACTGCATGGATCAATTTTCCAGGTTCCACTCCTTTTGCTATTTTTTTGGGTTGTTTCCCGTTTCAAAGTATGCACAGATTCCAAGATGCAAATGATGCAATGCATGGTAAAAGAAAGCAAGCACGATTAATGAAATCGGCGATGGGAGTCTAACCCGCTCAAAGGGAAAAGCTTTTTTTGTATTTTTTTTTCAAAGTTTTTTTCTTTTTTTTCAAAAAAAGGATACTGGTACGTGGGATTGTTAAACCACTGGTTATCCCAACCCCCGGGTTAGGGAGCGATACAGGAAGGTTAAGTGGGGTCCACCTATATACCAAGTATCGACTTTTGTTTTGAAAATAAAGCTTTTCTCCTTTGGGATGATCCCCAATGAGTCGCCAAACCGTGAATGTGTGCCCAAAATTTTTGTGTATTGGAATTCACGCGAGTTTGAAGACATCCGAGTTATTTGAAAAACGGAGTCGCCACGCCATTTTGATTACCTCAAAACTTTGAAAAAAAAGGTTTTATGGGTTCGGAGGTTAAGTTACCCCTTGGGAAGAACGTTTGGCGTTCACCCAAAGTGCCTTGCCGGAGCAAGTCTCCCTAGATTTCATTAATCGTGTTTGCTTGCGTGCTTTCTTTGTGTGCATGTATTTGAAAATAAGGGGGGGAATGTCCCAAGTTATTTTCCAGACGTACAAACCATTTGTTGGTTGTCGCTCGGGATTCCTTGGAATTTATGTATTTGGGATTATGATCCCGTCCTCATCTTATGACTTATGATCATCGCATTTTTAAGCCTAGGGACCCTCGGGACTTGCGTGATCGAGAGAATGACTCTCTTTTGGGTCAAAGATGAGGTTCTTTAGGAAGGAATGTCCTTAGCCCATCAATCCTACGCTTTAAGACGGTCGAGCTCGTGTAGAGGCTTCATACTCATTCTTAAGCGATAATAGGAGATATAGGGTTCAAGGTTATCCTTTTCCTAAAGAAATCATGAACCTTTAATGGAAGGAACGATGCAAAGATGAGAACTTTTACACCGGTCCATTCCAAGGTTGGGGAAAAGGGGAAATGCATGTAAAAATGATATTTTAGCAAAAAGATGGCATTTTGGTTTGAAAATGATGCATTTGATTGCAAATGGATGTTTTTATGTAAAGAAATGATCTTTGTGCAAAGAGTGCATCTTTAATATGAAAAGGGATTTAAAATGGAAAAGGAATGATTTTAATGCATGAAAAATGGGATTTAGGTGTAAAAGATGCACCTTTATGTATGAGAATGATATTTTAATGAAAAGATGACATAGTATGTACATAGATACTATCTAAATTGCAGATAGACATCAGGTTATAGCTTAAAGGGGTTTAACATCAGATTACAGCTTGAAACCGTGAAGCTTCGCAACCGGCTACTTATGTCGCGTGACATAGCCGCCATGTCGCGTGACATAACTAGCCATTTTGCAGAGGCTTTACAACTGAGATTTGCAGAGGTAACAAGACACCAAAATGGTCAAGTTACTTCACAAACAAATCTCAGGGAGCATGTTTAACAATAATGAACACTTCAAGAGGGTGTGAATATGAGGGATCCACACTCATCTTGAGTGTTCATGCAAAAACCAAGTCAAAACGAAGATTTTATATGAAATGTAATGAAATAAAATGTGGATCTGAGTAATATGAAGCTAAAGCATGCAACTTTAATCAGAATACTATATTATCAATGCATGTAACACATAGATTTCATATTCAAAGGAAAATAGAGAGTGGAAAAGGGGTAGAAACTCGTTACCCTTGAAGATCCACAACTCCTATATCAAGTTAGATATAGGAGCCTTCTAGCGTCCTCCTCCGGAGACTGAGTTCAGGCCTTGGATCCTTGAGAACCTCGAGTTCTTGATGTATAGGAAGTGTGTGTGTGTGTGTGCGTGGGAAGTGTGTGTGTGATTAGTTTGGTAGGATTGAGGTGATTTGGGGGGTATGTGAGGAGAGAGGAGGCTTCCTGGGTGTATTCCCTATAGAGGGGGACTGAGGGGTGGAAGAGGTGTGTCAAAATGAGAGGTGAAGGCCTCTATTTATAGGCTGCCTGCATGGGCTTGTTATGTCGCACGACATAACAAGCCATGACTGTATTCCTTCTGGAAACATGCAAGGTGGCATGGTTCTAGAACTTTTCCTGGCTGGTTATGTCGCACGACATAAGTAGCCACTTCTGGATTCTTCTAGAAACATGCAAGGTGGCAGCCTTCTAGAACTCTTCCCCGGCCGGTTATGTCGCACGACATAAGTAGCCAACTGGATTTTTCTAGAAACATGCAAGGTGGCAGTCTTCTAGAAGGGTTTTGGGATTAAGAAAAACGTGTTTCTTAATCACCAGGCATTTCCTTCAGCCCTTAAAAGGCTTGGAACAGTTCCGGAATTGTTCCGGAACTTTAGGAAAATCCGGGGAATTACCAGAAAAATTACCGGAATTGCCGGGAAAATTAACCGGAAGGCATGAGCCAGATTTGGGTACTTACACCGGTGCCTCCTGCGAAGGCCAGATCTAGTGGAGAACCGACTGCCTCTGGACCCCTGAAGACGTCCCAGCATCCATGCTATGCCGCCCCCGAACGGGTCTGAATGAACGCTCGCCGAAAAAATAAGAGTCGCCACGCCGTTTTTAAGGAAACATTGAAAACCTTTGAAAATGAGAAAATGGGTTCGGGGGTCAAGTTACGTGTTGGGAAGAACCGAGAGTTCACCCAACACGCCTCGTCCGTAGACGAGTCTTTCTAATGTTCAACATCCAATTCATTCAAAAGTGTGTGCAATTGTGTGACAAAATATGTATAAAAATGCATATTAATGCTTTATTGAAAAACAGATGGAATTACATCTTGTGAGCCACTTATTTTGGGGGGCCACGTCCCGATTACAACGAGGCAAACGAATTACAACTGAAAAGGGACCTGCTGCATTTGGCTAAGTATGTCGCCCGACACAGAACTAGAAATGGCTAGTTGTGTCGCGGGACATACTATGCCATATGCAGAGGCCTTACAACTAGGTTAATTACAGAACAAGACAATATCAACAACAAGTAACAGAGATGGAATTAATCAGCAATAACGAGGTTAATTAATGGTAACAACGAGGTTAATTAACGGAATTAATAGCAACAACTAGACTGCAACAAGAGATCGAACGACATGAGATTGTCTCAAACCAATACCCAAGCATACAGACCAAGCATATTACAAAGCATATTGGAAACAAAATGTGAGATTAAAACAGTATTAATTCGATCAGCTCCAGCATGAAGAACAACACCAAACACGGCAATACCCAAGCATATGGATCAAAGCATATTGGAAACAAATTGGCATTATAACAATACCCATTCAAATACAATCAGCTCTGGCATGAATAAAAACACCAAACATGGCAAAACCTGTTAACAACTGAGAAGAGAGGGAGAAATGGAATTGGAACATTACCCTCGGAACGAGAGAGAGATCGAGCTCACTGTTGACGCTTCAAAACTGGAACCGAATCAGTGTGACGCTAAGGGCTCTGAACAGGGTCGGATTTTGTAGGTGGTGATCGGAATTTGTTGGCGGTTTGGGTAGAGAGGGAAACGAGTTTAGAACAGGGGAGGACGACAACGGTTGGAGAGAGGATTGGATTGGGTTTCCGTTCAGCCGAAGTAGAGGGATAGAACGGTGAAGGAAGCCATCGGTGAACGCCGATTTGGGTACAGAAATGGGGTTCGGTGTTGAAGCGGTTGTTCTGGGTGTTAGGAAACAGAGGACAGTGAGGGGTTTGGCCGGTGAATGGGTTTAGAGGGGGATGATTGGTGAGGAAGGTCGGAGAAGGAGGACGCCGGCGAACTGTTTTTTGGGGGAGAGCTTCAACGAGGAACGTTTATAGAGAGAGAGAGAGAGAGCGAGCTCTGGTTTTGCGGATAGAGAGAGAGTGTAGTGAGAGAGAGAAACTGTGAGTGGCCTCTTACAAATGAAAAGAATTCCTTTATTTAACATTGATTTGGAATTTATTTATTGTGTCGCATGACTCAACAGGTATAACTGCTTTCCTTCTAGAAACATGCCAGGTGGCGGAATCTGGACCCTTCCTGAGTAATTCCTTAAAGGTCCAAACTGTATAATTCTCTATAGGTCCTTCCATAGCGAGAAAATTATAAAAAGCTCCCGGAAGTCTCGGAATGAACCAGAAATTTACCAAAATGCTCCCTAGCGCACTTTTATTGAGTAAAAGGCACATTTATTGGGTCGCGAGTTGGATTGGGGTACTCACAGAGCCCCTTGGCAACGTCACTTATGGAAGAAGTGAGGTTGTCGATAAGAAGGATCCCAATCCGGACGAGCGAAAGATGGGAAAGATGGGAAAGATGGACCATAATAGTCAAATGGCTGGATATGCTGGGGGATATAGCCAATGAAGGAAAAATGATTGATGAGATCGGATGGCTGGACCTTTTAAGAAAGGATTCCTACGTATCCCTAAAAGGGAATCAAGCCAAATCGTAGTTCGAAAATATAGAAACGAGCCTAAAAAGGCATAGGAACAAGCCTAAAGGGGGTATAGGAACAAGCCTAACGAGGTATAGGAACAAGCCTAAAGAGGTATAGGAACAAGCCTAAAGAGACATAGGAACAAGCCAAAAGAGGTATAGAAACAAGCCTAAAGAGACATAGGAACAAGCCTTAAGAGGTATAGGAACAAGCCTAAAGAGACATAGGAACAAGCCTTAAGAGACATAGGAGCAAGCCTTAAGAGACATAGGAACAAGCCTTAAGAGACATAGGAACAAGCCTTAAGAGACATAGGAACAAGCCTTAAGGGGTATAGGAACAAGCCTACAGAGGTATAGGAACAAGCCTTAAGGGGTATAGGAACAAGCCTTAAGAGACATAGGAACAAGCCTTAAGAGGATCGAGATTAACTCAAAAGTATCGCGAGATGAAATCCAAGACTTGAAATGACTTTTACGAGAAAGAAAATATAAGACAAGATGATTAAATGAGATATATTTTCATACATGTGATGTGCTTACCTGCAAGGGTTGTGCACACGAAGATCACTTGAAGTTATTGGCTGGCTTTGGAAGCATTTGTCGGGTAGAACATGAACTTTGCTGTTGACATTACCGTTGCGAGACGGACTCTGCTGATGATTTACCGTTGCAAGACGGGCTCTGTTGATGATTTTTCATGGCAAGACGGGCATGTTTCCATTGCAAGACGGATATTGCTGATAATTTCCATTGCAAGATGGATATTGCTGATAATTTCCATTGCAAGACGGATATTGCTGATAATTTGAGGTTACGAGACTGACATTGTTGATGATTTTCCGTTGCAAGATGGACCTTGCTGAGGATTTTTCGTTGCAAGACGGACCTTCGATGAACATTTGCCATTGCAAGACGGGCCTTTGACGATGATTCGCCAACGAGGCTGATGAGCTTGACGAGCATTGCTTGGAGACTGAGGCGGCTAGGGCTCTTTCAAATGATGTTGATAAATCAGAAGATGACGAGACCTATGAAGATGATAAAGGCAGAATATGCCACCTGCAGGATTTGAAATCTTTGTCCAGATTGTGATTTGAGGCGCAGTCCTCACGATCAGATTATGATCACTTGATTATTGTACCCTGTGAGAGAAAAACACAACACTACTAGGCACTTTGCAATTTATACAATTATTGAGCTTTTGCTTATGCATTATTAAATTCATTGCACGAGTCTATCTCGGCTGGGGATGAAAATGGAGGAGGATTTTGTAAGGCTTGACAAGCGGATAGGTATGTAGCAATTATGCTATGGTGGATTTATGACGGAATGACTGTGTATATGATGATGTATGGGTCGAACCCTCTCCCATGAAGGATGGATGATATGGCGCAGCTAGGCAAGTCGGGGTGTGCTCTGAGAGTACAGATGGCCGCAGGCTGATTCGTTGCTGATAAGAACAAAGAGTGTCGCGCGCCTGAGGCAGCAAGCAGCAGAGAAAGTGCATAGAACGCCCTAGCTTTGAAGAGATGACTAGGCAAAGCCCCAGTTGATAATGCAAAGCAAACCCGAAGGGAATCTGGTAAGGAGAGCTTGAGAGGAGAGCATAGTAAAGCCCCAGCTTGAAGAGATCCAATGCAGTCCCATTACAGGCAGAATCATCACGCGGTCAAGGAGGCATCCATCTTTTCAGACCTTAGTCAATCAGTCATAGACTCGGAAATATATACGTGCAGGGGCACATCTTTCGAAAAGTGGGAAATGAATCCCGATTTTGTGTATGACACACTCGCTTTAGGTTTGACTCTTTTGAGAGAGTATAAGCATGACAAGGTGTGGAAGAGTGTATGGAAGCCCCTGCTGAAAGAAAGACAGTGTTTGGCTCTTTATTCCTAGAATGTAGAAAAAGAAGACTTATAAAGACACTCGAAAACTTGTCTTATTCGTGATGATCACAAAGCTGCTTAAAACCCTTTATTGATGTTCGGGTTATTCAACCACTAAATTTGATATGAACAAATATTTTGATTAATCACGAGGAGAAAACCAACTGATATTGAGAATCAAGCTCGGAAGGGTGGAGAGAGGATTTGTGTATAGGGCCGGCCATTGAGGAGACCGGATTTTCTGAGATTTGTTTGTGATTTCGACTGGACCAATTATGGTTGCCTACGTTCCTCTCCTGACGAGGAGCTCAGGTCACCGTAGTTCGGGCTTATCCCGATTGAAAGAGAAGGAATGTGAAATTTCGAGATTTTGAGGACCTTTGAGGATTTTCTGAGAATCAAAGCATTGAGGAACATGTCTCCTTGGAGTGTCAATGAAGGACACGGCTGCGAAGCCCCAGTGAGGCATTCACGGGAAATGTTTGCGGAAGAGAAATGAAATATGCTCACATGAAGTGCCAAATGAATGGATTGAATTTGCATGATCTTAGATTGATGATTTTGAACCAAGATGGATTAGATTCCAATTTAAGCAAGCAATGAAGCATTAATTTGATTTAGATCTCGAGGATATTAGAATGAAACTGCTATTCGGTAGGGACTGTAGCTGGGCTTCAAGGCTTCGATCGGCCATCGGGTAATTTTGGAAAATTGTGACCTCTTAAGATGAGAGGTCGGCAGGGCCTTTTACTCACTGAAACCTCTAAAGATGAGAGGTTGGCTTTTGGGGCTGTGTTTGGGAAATCTACGACGAGGAAGATTGATTGCCTCTAAGAATGAGAGGTCAAATTTTGACTTTGACCAAAGGCAAGGATAGTGGTAATGGGAATATCCTCTAAAAGCGAGAGGATGGTTTGGGATTATTTGGGTAATGGGAATATTCTCTAAAATCGAGAGGATGGTTTGGGATTGTTTGGTGGATTACTGACGAGAGAAGATCCAAGCTATCGAGAACTTTTGCGAACTTTCGAGAATTCGGGCTCCTTTTGAACATTGGAGAGCCTCTTGTGAACCTCACAAGCCCGGATGGCTTCTTCCAATGTCATATCTGTTGCCGGTGGCGGGGGTCCTTCCCCGTCACGATTTCTCGGTGAACTAGACATGTTGGAAATTCTGGCTGAGGGAACTAAGGGAACCGAAGAACCTGCCCGACGCCGCTGCTATCGTGATTACGGCAAGGCGTTGACCCGGAAATCTGAACCACTTTCTGCTCGCTGCAGGGAACGAAAGGAAGGGTTTAGGCTTCGGACAAGGGTATTTGGCTCAAGGTTTCGGGTTTGTGCAATGTGCAGTTACCGATTAATGTTTACTTAAAGTGTGTTTTCTCAGAGTCTTAATCGGTTGGAAAAGAGCGGGTCTTCTTTTTCGCAACTAATCCTAGAGCTCTAATCAGTGGATCTCGTCACTACGCTTATAAGCCCCTCGTTTCCATTGTAGATCATCTTTCTCGAGACGGACTATCCCGAGCGAGGTCTTATAAGGCAAGCGAGTTCCACCGATAAAGGAAAAAGTGAACTTAAGGCTAGCTGATCACGCAAACTTTCAACGTATGTGATGCACGGGCCACAGTCGAAGTCAACGTCCTTAAGTTAAGGTGGGGATCGTGCCAAAATTTCGGCATGACCTCTCCTGACTCGCTTGCGCGAGGGACCTTAGCTTTTGGCGTTGGCTAAGTTGTGGCTGGCACGGTGGATACGGTGAGGTTTAGTGACACGGCGTCACATTGAACCTTCGGGTATATTTTTCGGCAGAGCTCCGCGTCAAAGTCAAGGCTGAAAAGCTCGAGACTTCGGGTCGGGAACGACCTTCGGTCTCAACCTCTCGAGCTTGACTCGGAGCGGGGCCCGGCGTAAAAAACATACACTTAGGCTTTATGACACGAGCTAAGCCAAAAACTAACCGGGGTCTTGGACGAAGTGTGACACAAAGAGTGCATGGCTTACACGGGCTAGGATGGGATGTTTGGGACGACCCCGTGCGCCCCCGAAAGGTGTCTGGCAGACCAATCGGGGTGCAACTGATAAGGCCATCCCGGGTTACGGGTTGTAGTGTGCAGTGTACCGAGGCAGCAAGTGCACGTGAAGTGCGGTGTTCCGAGGCAGCAAGTGCGCGTAGTGTGCGGTCACTAAAA
The DNA here is from genome assembly GCA_022495995.1 of Adenophora triphylla var. japonica. Classification (NCBI taxonomy): domain Eukaryota; kingdom Viridiplantae; phylum Streptophyta; class Magnoliopsida; order Asterales; family Campanulaceae; genus Adenophora; species Adenophora triphylla. The sequence goes on along the minus strand of JAFEMH010001936.1, from coordinate 214,983 downwards.
TTCTTTTTCTGAGTAAAACAGAGATTTTTCAGAATGTGTCTTAAAGAATTATGATGCGCAGTTCAAAAGACAGCAATGAAAATCAAACATGAATGGGAATGCACAAACATGGTATGATTTTGGAAAGTTGACGATGTAATGCCTTTTGAAAAAAACCGTTCGAGGTTTAAGGTAACACACGCACACGAGAACGAGGAAGGGTAAACGAAAGTTTGACCCACGGAAGGCTTTTTTGAAAACGACGGCAGTTTTGAAAAAAGTATCCTTGTCCCCAGCGGAGTCGCCAACTGAAATTACCCGGGATTTCGCGCGGGCGCGAAACGCGGTTGTCTTTCGCGGAGGGTTGGTGTCTGAGACCTCGCTTCATGGGAAGGAAAAAATGAGGAGTCGCCACGCGGTTTTTGTATTTTGAGCCCAAAACGTTGAGAAACGGCTTTAGTGAAAAGGCGTCGTTTTCATTGGTAGCAAAAACTTAGGAAAAGGCTTTGAAAATGGGGGTCATTTTTATTGGTAGCAAAAACGAGTAAAAAGATTTTTTTTAGTACCAGAGATTGTTAGGTTCGGAGGTCACGTTACGTTTCGGGAAGAGTATTACGAGATCACCCGAAACGCCTCGCATGACGAGTCTTTCTACCTTTCTCGAAATCGTGTGTGTGTGTGTGTGTTTTTTGAAAAGGGGGCTTGAATGACAAGCTTAATCTTGGTTTGAATGTCAAACGTTGATTAGGTGATCTTTTGAAAAAAGCGATCGTTTGAATGACAAACGTCGGTTTTAAGACGGAAATGAGCGTTTGCGTGGCAAACGTCGATTTTGAGACGGAAATGAGAATTTGCGTGGCAAACATCGATTTTGAGTTAGAAAAGGAGTTCGAATGACGAACTTTTGGTTTTGAACCGGGCGATTCATTGTTAACGATTTTTACGGGAAAAAACGTATTAAATGAATTTGAATGTCAAATAGCGGCTTTTAGTTTGAAAGATGAGCGTTCGGATGCCAAACGTCATTTCGCGCGTTTTGAAAGAGAGTTCGAAGGACGAACTCCGGTTTTGAACCGGGCATTACATTGTTAACGATTTTTACGGGAAAAATGCGTTTTAAATGATATGCAATCAACGAATCGGGTTGCGACTCGGACTTTGAAAAGTAAATACTATCACGATCCAAACGGGTCGGACTTTGTAAATGACAGTATTTAAAGCAGTATCAACGGAATCAAACGATCCGGAATCGTAAATGACGATCGACGAGCCAAACGGCTCGGAGTTGTAAATGACGATCAACGAGCCAAAACGGCTCGGAATTGTAAATGACAGAAAGTAAATGACGATCAACGGATCGATCGATCCGGAATGGTAAATGACAGAAAAAGTAAATGGAACGGGGTCGGAACGCCGTTTTAACCCGTGATTACTTCTCTTACGGAAAGAGAAGAGGATCGAGGGGCTAAAACATATCGGACCCCGTTAGACGGAGGCGTCTACATTTCAGTAACGGTGTTCGGAACGGTTATAGCGACTGGCACGTAAATCGAGACGAAACGAGAGATCAGAGAGAGGGAGTTATACCTATGGCTAGGGTCGACTCCTTTGGCTCGGAAGGTGTGTACGGGACACGGAAAGAGGTTTGAAACGGTGTTTCGTAGTGGTGAGGGACGTATTTGATCGAAATACGGAGGTTTCACGCGAATCGAGGCAAAACGGGAGCTCGGGAGGGGTGAAACTGGTTTGTGCCGTGGGCTGTGGTGAAATTTTGGGGTAAAATCTTGTTATCAAATGGTTTTGACAGCCCTCCTATTTATAGGTGAAAAATGCAATAGGAGTCCGGCCGGACATAGACTGATTTCCAGGGGTTTTGTCGTATTTTGGAATTTTGAGGGGCTTGCTAGCAATTTCAGAAAATGTGCACAGGGAGTCCGGCCGGACTTTGACTGTATACCAGGGGTATTTTAGTCTTTTCCCTTTGATTTCTGATTGAAAGGTGATGTGTGGGCTGTGGCATGGCTGCCACGTGTCCCATGACTCACCAAATGTGTGGGAGTTCGTCCCCCGGTCCCGGTTTTGTCCATTTTTTAAATAACAGTCCGGAAAATGTCCGAAATGCCCCCGGAAAGTGCCGAAAAGTGCGTTTTTCAGGGAAAGCCGTACTTTTACGTGAGATGATACGTGTTAAGTATGCTTCGACGTCGCGATGCACGGGGCAGTCCCGGGACGTCTCGTTGGCATGGCAACGGGAAGTTTAAGGAGTTCCGGTTAACCTGGAGCGGGCCAGTTAACGGATTTCGGTTAACTTTCTGACGGATTTTGATGATCCGGATTTGGGTACTTACAGTGAGATGAAAGTGCTGAGCCATAAACTCGGGAGTACAACCCATCGCCCCCATAGTCATCACATATGTGTCAACATGAGTTTTCGGACATGCTGTCCCGTCAAACTCCATCTTAGGCATTTTGAACTTGTGAGGGAGGGGTTTTACTTGTCCTGGATCAACCACTTTAAGCCCACTTGATCCTACAGTCAGCTTGTCGATTTGCTGCTGCATTTGTTTCAACAACATGGCAACTTCGGGGTCATCCAGGAATAGTAGCGACACGATCGAAGAAGGCACGTAGCCGGCAGCAGAAAGGAGAATTCCCGAAAGCATGCACTGTTGGCAAAGCAGCTGATGACAAATCATAATTAATTGGAACATCCAAACCATGATCAAACAAGCCGACTGAACTTGGAAACTGAGCATTCTGGACCAAAGGACCTCGAGATGAAGTACTAGCCGTCACATACGGAACTACCCCCGGATACTGGACTGAACCAGGACCAAAAGGTGCACTTATCATAGGTCGAGAGAATCCACCCTGAAACTGATCAAAAGGAGTTTGGAGAAATCCTTCACGATTAAACTGACTGCCAGAGAAATGATACTGAGGGCCTTGAGGACCTTGGAACTGGCCATACTGAAAGTTACCTTGCTGCTGAGAGCTTGGGATCCAAAAACCCTGAGAGTTTGGCTGAAACTGAGGCTGATAAACACCTGGAAACTTCAATCCATACTGATTTGGAGGCATAGAGGCATTAGGTAGGGGGGAAGATGTCAAATTGTAGAAGCTCGGCTGTGGTCCACCAAAACCAACTTGAGAGTTCACCGGCAGCCCATGATTCTGAGCATAATTGAACTGTGCACCCTGAGTCTGAGGCAGAGACATTGGGGAAGGAGTGTTGCCTTGTGCATTCACATTCATCCCATACATTTGAGAAGCGGGAAGAGATGTAGCACCATAGGTAGGATGAAAAGGGAGAGAAACATTCCCGGCTCCTAGATCAGTGACATTAACCTCGGTAATCTCTTCATAAGACCCATCTGCACGACGAATCACAGCAATACCCCGAACATGCATTGCTTCGACAAATCTAGCATGCACTTCATCCTCTCTAGCCTTAGCAGCTTGGGTAATCAATTGAGCCTCACGCTCACGAGCCATGGCGGCTTCAAGGGCAACCCTCTTTTCTTCCATCGACAAATCATTCGACCCCGGCTGACTTATAGAGAATGAACCTCCAGACTGGGCGGGCGACATATTCTCTGCACCCGACATCTCGAAAACTGTGACTGTTTCGGGAATGCGCACCAAACGAGACCCACGAACCCAACTTGCCATCGTTGCAGGGGTAAAGAGGTGGTATAAGGTGGAGGAGGGGAAATGACCTTGAGATGGTATGGGAGAGGGAAGAATGGGAAATGAGACGGACTCATGCAACGTCTTATTAATGTTCAAGTAGAAAACAATGTCTTTTAGGTCCTAGGGACGGTTGGAAAAGGCTAACCCTTTATTCACGCATTCTATACCTCGGGGGAACCTAAGGACACATCATCTAAAAATACACCAAATGTATTGATTAAAAATTGATAATAGGCAATAACACCTAAACAAAACTGAAGCATTTATGGGACGGACGAGCAATCCCAATTTCTGGAGAAATTTGGGCAACATAACGGGTATTCCTGAAGAAATTCAAGGAAAAATTCGGCATGACCTCTCGTCGGTGCACGTTGACAAGACGACATGATCTCTCATTAGAACATGCCGTGGGAACGACATGTCCTTTCGTGAAACCATGTTGCGATGGCAACATGCCCACACGTGCTAGGTTTTGGGGTAGGTACGAAAGCCTATTAAGAATTTTGAAACAATACATTTTAGTGTATTTTTCGAAAATGGCGTGTCAAAAACCAACCATTTTGGGTAAGCTTTAAAGTGTGGCGCCACCTATGATGCGCTAGGGGGATAGGTTTGACATTAGGCGCTCAAGGGTAGGCGACATACATCACCGTCCGCGATGCTGTCAATCGCACCCGAGGGTTCTAGATCTACGTGACATAGTGTGCGGATGACTATCTTCCTTTACTTATGAAAATGATTTTTTATTTTTTTATTTGGAAAAGGGGATAAAATGGAAAATAACACACACCCCACCCCACAGAGCACAATAATCAAATGAGCATGAACTTTGATCAAGGGGGACTGCCCTACAATCAGAACCAAATAGAGCAAAACATCTCCTGCAGGTTGGCCAATCCTGTCGCACTACATAGGACTGAGAAGGCAGCTTATGTCGCGTGACAGGAAAGGCCAAAATTTCAGAATCCCAGGCAACATGCACCAGCCCCAGCCTCCAAGCAAGTCACCCAAACCAAGCCTCACAGAGAGCAACATAAGCAAACAATGGAGTACCAAGACAACAAAACACATAAATTCATTTAAGCACATAAAATGTCACACAACAAAGCACACACAAATGAATGAAATGGACGTTGAACGAGAACGAAAGTTTGACCCACTATTTGAAAAACAAGTTTCAAATGTCCCCAGCGGAGTCGCCACTGAATGAACGCTCGCCGAAAAAATAAGAGTCGCCACGCCGTTTTTAAGGAAACATTGAAAACCTTTGAAAGAGAAAATGGATTCGGGGGTCAGGTTACGTGTTGGGAAGAACCGAGAGTTCACCCAACACGCCTCGTCCGTAGACAAGTCTTTCTAATGTTCAACATCCAATTCATTCAAAAGTGTGTGCAAATGTGTGTGACAAAATATATGTATAAATGCATTTTAATGCTTTATTGATAAACAGATGGAATTACATCTTGTGAGCCACTTATTTTGGGGGGCCACGTCCCGATTACAACGAGGCAAACGAATTACAATTGAAAAGGGACCCGCTTTGCATTTGGCTAAGTATGTCGCCCGACACGTAACTGTAAATGGCCAGTTGTGTCGCGGGACATACTATGCCATATGCAGAGGCCTTACAACTAGGTTAATTACAGAACAAGCCAATATCAACAACAAGTAACAGAGATGGAATTAATCAGCAACAACGAGGTTAATTAATGGTAACAACGAGGTTAATTAACGGAATTAATAGCAACAACTAGACTGCAACAAGAGATCGAACGACATGAGATTGTATCAAACCAATACCCAAGCATACAGACCAAGCATATTACCAAGCATATTGGAAACAAAATGTGAGATTAAAACAGTGTTAATTCGATCAGTTCCAGCATGAAGAACAACACCAAACACGGCAATACCCAAGCATATGGATCAAAGCATATTGGAAACAAATTGGCATTATAACAATACCCATTCAAATACAATCAGCTCTGGCATGAATAACAACACCAAACATGGCAAAACCTGTTAACAACTGAGAAGAGAGGGAGAAATGGAATTGGAACATTACCCTCGTAGTGTCCACAATCCTTATACCACGTTAGGTATAAGGAGCTTCAAATCGGCTTCGGAACGAGAGAGAGATCGAGCTCACTGTTGACGCTTCAAGGCTGGAACCGAATCAGTGTGACGCTAAGGGCTCTGAACAGGGTTGGATTTAGTAGGTGGTGATCGGAATTTGTTGGCGGTTTGGGTAGAGAGGGAAACGGGTTTGGAACAGGGGAGGACGGCAACGGTTGGAGAGAGGATTGGATTGGGTTTCCGTTCAGCCGGAGTAGAGGGATAGAACGGTGAAGGAAGCCACCGGCGAACGCCGATTTGGGTACAAAAATGGGGTTCGGTGTTGAAGCGGTTGTTCTGGGTGTTGGGAAACAGAGGACAGTGAGGGGTTTGGCCGGTGAATGGGTTTAGAGGGGGAGGATTGGTGAGGAAGGTCGGAGAAGGAGGACGCCGGCGAACTGTTTTTTGGGGGAGAGCTTCAACGAGGAACGTTTAGAGAGAGAGAGAGAGCGAGCTCTGGTTTTGCAGATAGAGAGAGAGTTTAGTGAGAGAGAGAAACTGTGAGTGGCCTCTTACAAATGAAAAGAATTCCTTTATTTAACATTGATTTGGAATTTATTTATTGTGTCGCACGACTCAACAGGTATAACCGCTTTCCTTCTAGAAACATGCCAGGTGGCGGAATCTGGACCCTTCCTGAGTAATTCCTTAAAGGTCCAAACTGTATAATTCTCTATAGGTCCTTCCTTAGTGAGAAACTTATAAAAAGCTCCCGGAAGTCTCGGAATATATCGAAAATTTACCAAAACGCTCCCTAGCGCACTTTTATTGAGTAAAAGGCACATTTATTGGGTCGCGAGTTGGATTGGGGTACTCACAGGGTCCCTCCAGCTACGACCCTGGCTCAGCCCTCGGCGGAGGAACGTCCACAGAATGCCTCGAAGGCATAGTCTCATACGCCGGCACACGCCGGGAAGACCTGCAAGACAACTTCCCCGCCAACTTCTTCGCGAAGGACCGCATCGCCACATAACGGCGGGTCAGCATGTCATAGGCTCTCCCCGGGACCTGCACAAGTAAACAGCCAAAGAAACGCTCAGCTAAAGAAATACCGGCATACAAAAAAAAGAGAAAAATACAGAAAAGATGCCAAGATGGAAAAGAGTAAGCACACTCACTGGCACATCCGGGTCAACCCGGTAGGAAGTAGGAGCCTGGTCGGGGACGGGTACCGACACCCTCCGCCTCGATGAATCCCCACGAACATATGTGAAATCCGGCCCAGGCTCCGGAACCTCTGGGGGACCTGGCGGGCCATCCTGCCTCTCCCTCGCCAACACCTGTGGCGTCCTCAACTTCCTCCTAACGAAGGCCCCATACTCCTCGCTATACAAGACAAACTCATCGGCACTCATGCCGCCAAGATATCTCTCAAACTCCAGCACGTCCATATCACGGGAATCCATCATCCCAAAAGGCGGGTCCCTTGGAGCCAAGGGGAGCATACCCGGGCCATGCTGCCAAAAGACCCTCTCTCCCAAATACATGACGTCGCAGGTCAGGCCCCGCAGCATCTTCCTCTGCGCCGTCACCACGGGACCACCCTCAAACTCGTCAGCCCCATACCGAGCCCAGGGGTACAGATCAAACTCCGCTGGGCTATCTCTCCCCAGATGCTCCTGCACATCCCCGTAAGCGATGGTGAGCTTCCCCCTACTCGTCCTCCTCCTCCTCACCGGATGCCCCAGTCCAACATAGCAGGATAGGCCGCTATGGCCTCAGCATCTCGATCCCACGGGAAGCACCGGAAGATCTCATAGAACCACACCTGCGATAAAAGCAGAAAAGGCTCAGTGCAAAAGAAAGCGGAGAAATGACAAGTTGCTAAATCAAAAACAACAATAAACTCATACCTCCAAAGCAAAATCAAAGCAGCCCAAAGAACTGGCCACGCCTCGGCTAAACCGGTCCAAAGAGAAATAAAGCTCGGCCAGGCCCGCCTCGCCCCAAGCTATCTCGCTAACCCTCTCCAACTCAATCAGACTCTCCAGCAGAGCAAAAGGAGCCGCAGTCGCGTGATTCGAGAACAAAGTCTCGGAGAGTTCAAACCACATGAAGGAGTGTGCCAGCTGTTCTGCCGTCACCAAGTCGGTACCACGACAATAGGCCCCAATGTTGGTCGAAATCCTCATCTCTACATCGTTGTACAGCATGCCCAGGCCCCTGCGAGGAAGAGGCGCAAAGCCCAACAGCTCAGCTAGAATCCCCTCGGATATCCTGTCCCTCCACCGCACTGGCCCTCCTTTGAAGGAAAGCCCGGTAATAGCAGCAAAATCGGTGGGAGTAACCGTCACCTCGCCCCAGCTCAAATGGAAGGTGTGGGTGGTATCTCACCAATACTCAGACAAGCCCAGGAAGATACTCTTGTTCTTCCTCGTATCAGAAATCCCGTCCAAGTTCTCCACGAACGCGCCCAAGCCAGAACCATAGACCAGCCTCTTAGGGCTCGGCCTGCCCCCCATAGAGATGTCCGGCAACTGCTGCCACAACTCCACTACTGCCTCGAGCGACCCCCGAGACTTCATCCTCTTGGCTTTCCCAGATAAAAGCCCCTCATCCTGCAGGTAAACACAGCAAAGGTACGTCAACTACAGTACTTAATGCAAAATACCAAAAGAAAACGAAAGCATAAAAAGTCCGTCACAAAACACGGCACACATTGCACATAATTTTCACATGTAACCCGTCAGAAAACACGGCACACATTGCACATAATTTTTCCCCAAGCAGTCCATCACAAAACACGGCACACACTGTACAAATTTTCTCAAAAGAGGGATTAAGCCCTACACGACACATTTTCAATAGGACCCGTCACGAAAGACGGTACACATTGCACATAAAACCTCCACAAAGTTCGTCACGAAAACACGACATGCACTACATAACACCTTTTCAAAGGAAAAGTCCGCCCCTACACGGCACATACTTTCAGACAAAAACCCGTCACAAAACACGGTACATGTCATATTTTTTCACAAAATTTGTCCCTACATGGCAATTTTTCTCACAATGTACATACAGAAATAACATAAGGTACAAAACACCAAAGCATGCATTTCCTAGAGAGGCACTTTATTTTTACAAATAAGAGCTAATCTACACATTTTTGCACAAAAATCACATACCCACAATTTTTACATGCTCAATTTCAACAATTCATCGCGAATTTTACAAAAAGCATGGCAAACAACAAAAGCCCCAAATATGCGAAAAACTAAAACCTAGTTCTAGCATACAACAATTCAAGCAAGGAATCAAGACGAAATTGATTTCTTACCTCCCCGACGTTCCTAGCTCGCCTAGTGTGCACCTCCGTGTTTGTACGCTCGTCGAAATTTTTTAGAAAAAATTAGGAGTCGCCACGCCGTTTTTAAGAAAACATTGAAAACCTTTTTGAAAAGAGAAAATGGGTTCGGGGGTCAGGTTACGTGTTGGGAAGAACGTTTGGCGTTCACCCAACACGCCTCGTATACGAGTCTTTCTAATATTCAACATCCAAATCATTCAAACGTATGTGCAAATATGTGAGACATAATATATGTATAAATGCATTTTAATGCTTTGTTTCATAGATAGAATGAGAGAATTACATCTTGTGGACCACTTGGTACGGGGGGCCGCATCCCAATTACAAAATATGAGAACAATTTACAACTGAAATTGACCAACTGCAAGGTGGCTACATGTGTCGCTCGACACAGGACCTCGGATGGTCAAGTGTGTCGCGTGACACAACGAGCCCATTTGCAGAGGTTTCACAAAGCTGATCATAGAGGCAGCGAGATAATAACAACACCTAATTATATCAGAAATGGAGCTAATAAATCATAGGAGCCAGGGTTTAACATTCAAAAAGAATATGGATATTGATTGATCCGTGCTCATCTCAAATGACTAAACCCAAACATATCAACATCATTTGAAATCACAAATTGAACATGGATATCCAAACATGATCAGCAACAAGAACAACAGATTGCACCTCAATGATATAGCAGAGATCAATGACTTCAAATGAGTGAGGATATTGAGAATCCACACTCTACTTGAAGCATTCAATAACATGACTGACCAAAAGTGCATTATCAAGAGAATAGATGTAACATTCAGAGATTAGATGAAACATGTTAAAACAAAACAGTTCAACCAAGTCTCAGATCAAGCAGATCAATACCATTCGGAATCAGGGGCTGAGCATGAACATTAAAATGTGACCAGCAACAGAACAACAAAATTGCACAGCCATGGTATAGATTGCACAGCCACGGTGTAAAATAGATTACATGAAAAATCCACATTCATCTTTGTGTTTAAATCACAAACAATCCAATTCAAACCATTGTATATGTAAAACATCAGAATCAGAACATGAACATCACAAATATAACCCACGGCAGAGCAAAATCCAGTCACAGACTAATGGATTACAAATGAAGAACAGGGCAATAGCATGGGATTAATAAACAACAGAGATGAAGAGTGAGTTTAGGGATTACCCTCGTAGATCCACACCTCTCTATACCCCGTCGGTATAGAGAGTCTTCAATCAGCTCCGGCCAAACTCAAATCTCAGAATGAGTATATTTGCAGTTGCAAATATATGTGTGTGTGTTTGCGTTGAACGAATATACGAGAACAGAGAGGATCGAAGGAGGACCTGAACAGGGGCGGAGTTAATGAATGAGATGTCTGGAAATCGCTGGAGAAGCGGTGATGGTGGACGGTCTAGGCCCTAGAATAGGGGAAGGAGCTCAGTTTTGGGGGAGAGCTCAACCGGTTGATTTGGGTGTGAGGGAGAGAGCTCGGTGGAAGCAGTTGTTGTTGGAGGTGGGTTTAGAGATGAATGGAGATTGAAGGGGATTAGGTTTTCGGTGAGGGAGAGACCAGGGGAAGACGCTGAGAGAGAGAGAGAGAGCTACCCCATTTTAGCGTTTAGAGAGAGAAACCCATTTTAGCTCTTTAGAGAGAGAAAGCTCTCCGGAACCGCTTAGAGAGAGAGAATGAGAGAGAAGGCCCTGTGTGGCTTAGAGAGAGAATCGATTGGGGAAGGAGTTTGGGTGATCGCCGGCGAATGGTTTGGAAGTGAGGGAGCTCGGTGATGAAGAAGACCGATTAGGGCGAGCAACCGGCGGTAATGGGAGGATTGAAGGAGGAGTGGGCTATTTGGCCGGAGAAGGAGGTCTTGGCGAGGGTGAGTGATTTAGGGTAGAGGAAATTTGGAGGATGCCATTGTTATTGTTGGAGGAAGAAGATGATTCGGTGGAGCGTAATTGGTGTTTTGCGCCTTAGAGTGAGAAGCCAAAACCGTTTAGAGAGAGAAATGAGAGTGTGTGTTCCTTTTTTGTGGATTTATCTGTGTGTTTATTGGTGAGGTCGACGAATTGGGAACGCCATTTTCATTTTTAGAGAGAGAGAGAGCTTGGTTACGCCATTTTAGCATTTAGAGAGAGAGAGATTGGTGTCTCTGTTATTTGCTTCGTTGTTGTTGTGAAACTGGAATGTTCAATTTATAGGTGGAATTGAGTTGGCATTTTTATCCGCGCGGACAAGGAAGGTAACGTGTCATTTTCTCCCAAATTTAATTTTGGGCAGCTTTGGGGTCAAAAGTAACTCCCTTTTCAGAATTCCAGCAGCAGAATATTGCATGCGGGAATCTTCCCTTTTACCTTGTCTAAAGCATTTTTACCTTGCTTAGGAAATGTCCAAAATGCCCCTATTTAGTTAGCATTGTTAGGTTTTGTTAGATTACTAACGAAAAACCTAACGGTTCAGATTGGAGCACTTACAGTAGCCCCTCGGCGACGGTGCTTTCGAAGGAAGCAGGGTCGTCGATAAAGGTAAGGCTCCAAATCTGGCAAGATGGAAAAGGGGTGACCAAAGTGGTCGGATGGCTGAACCTATTCGATAGGCTACCTACGTATCCTTTTAAGAATCAAGCCAGTCGTAGTTCGCGTCTTTCGACTATCTTCAGACGTTGACCCTAGAGTGGCTATTTTGAGGCGACAACCTAGTGAGCGAGTTCTGCAGTCGATTGCTGACAGAAACTCTGCTGGGGATGACCATTTTGGTCTGGTGGCTGAAATTGTATATCCGCTCTGCTGGGGATAGGAATGACCATTTTCGATCTGAAATTGTATATCCGCTCTGCTGGGGATAGGGATGACCATTTTGGATCTGAAATTGTATATCCGCTCTGCTGGGGATAGGGATGACCATTTTGGTCAGGTGGCTGAACCTAATGATAGGCTACCTACGTATCCTTAAGAGGAATCAAGCCAGTCGTAGTTCGGGTCTTTGGATGTTGACCCTGGAATGACTATTTTGAGGCGTCAACCTGGTAATGATGGCGCTTTAGGTGCCTCAGACCTTAAAGATGATGGCGTTTTAGGTGCCTCGGACCTGGCGTTTTAGGTGCCTCAAACCTTGATGATGGCATTTTTAGGTGCCTCGAACCTTGATGATGATGGCTTTTTAGGTGCCTCGGACCTTGATGATGGCATTTTAGGTGCCTCGGACCTTGATGATGATGGCTTTTTAGGTGCCTCGGACCTTGATGATGATGGCTTTTTAGGTGCCTCGGACCTTGATGATGGCGTTTTAGGTGCCTCGAACCTTGATGATGATGGCTTTTTAGGTGCCTCGGACCTTGATGATGATGGCTTTTTAGGTGCCTCGGACCTTGATGATGGCGTTTTAGGTGCCTCGAACCTTGATGATGATGGCTTTTTAGGTGCCTCGGACCTTGATGATGATGGCTTTTTAGGTGCCTCGGACCTTGATTTGAAATGTTTTCCCTTAATGGTTTGGGATGAATGGTCCTTCGGTGGACTTCGTCTGCTGCCGAAGGAGAGGGTGACCGTTTTGGTCGGGTGGCTGGACCTATGGTAGGCTACCTACGTATCCTTAAGAGGAATCAAGCCAATCGTAGTTCGAAAGCTGCTCGGGATTTCGCCGGCCTTTGTTGGAGGAAAATCGGGCTTACGTTTTACGGCCGTTGATGATAATGAGGAAAGAAACGGGATTCCATTGACTTCGCTGGGATTTTGTTAGCTTTTGCTGGGGAAATTGGACTCACGTTTTAATGCCATTTGATGATATTGATGAAAGAAACGGGATTCCGTTATCTTTCTCGGAGAAATCGGACTTACGTTTTACTGCCGTTGATGATTTTGATGAAAGAAACGGGATTCCGTTGTCTTTCTCGGAGAAATCGGACTTACGTTTTACTGCCGTTGATGATATTGATGAAAGAAACGGGATTCCGTTGTCTTTCTCGGAGAAATCGGACTTACATTTTACTGCCGTCGATGATATTGATGAAACAAACGGGATTCCGTTGTCTTTCTCGGAGAAATCGGACTTACGTTTTACTGCCGTTGATGATATTGATGAAAGAAACGGGATTCCGTTATCTTTCTCGGTGAAATCGGACTTACGTTTTACTGCCTTTGATGATAATGATGAAAGAAACGGGATTCCGTTATCTTTCTCGGAGAAATCGGACTTACGTTTTACTGCCGTTGATGATATTGATGAAAGAAACGGGATTCCGTTATCTTTCTCGGAGAAATCTGACTTACGTTTTACTGCCGTTGATGATAATGATGAAAGAAACGGGATTCCGTTATCTTTCTCGGGGAAATCGGACTTATGTTTTACCGCCGTTGATGATATTGATGAAAGAAACGGGATTCCGTTATCTTTCTCGGGGAAATCGGACTTACGTTTTACTGCCGTTGATGATATTGATGAAAGAAACGGGATTCCGTTATCTTTCTCGGAGAAATCGGACTTACGTTTTACTGCCGTTGATGATATTGATGAATGAAACGGGATTCCGTTATCTTTCTCTGGAGAAATCGGGCTTACGTTTTACTGCCTTAGAAAGAAACGGGATTCCGTTGGCTTTCGTCGGGGATGAACCTAAGTTGAGGTTTAGTTCAGGGGTAAGAACCTAAATGGGTATCTGGTTCAGAAGTATGAACCTGAATGGGGACTTAGTTCAGGAGTATGAACCTAAGTGGGGTTTTGTACCTGAGGGAGACTATTTGAATGCGTTCTCGCTGGGAAAGATTCGAGCTTACGATAACTATCGGGGAAAAGGGTGACCGTGTTGGTCAAGTGACTGGACCTATGGTAGGCTACCTACGTATCCGAATGGGAATCCAGCCTGGACGTAGTTCATCAAAGAGGTGGCGATAACGAGAGGCCACGGGCTTTGTACCCAAGATTGACTGTTCTTAGGGGAGTCACCCCAGGTTTGACTGTTTTTGGGAGTCACCCGAGGTTTGACCATATTTGGGAGTCACCCGAGGATTGACTGTATTTGGGAGTCACCCGAGGATTGACTGTATTTGGGAGTCACCCGAGGATTGACTGTTATCTGGGAGTCACCCGAGGTTTGACTGTATTTGGAAGTCACCCGAAGTTGGACTGTATTTGAGAGTCACCAGAGGATTGACTATTTTTGGGAGTCACCCGAGGTTTGACTGTTTTTGAGAGTCACCCGAGGTTTGACTGTATTTGGGAGTCACCCGAGTATTTGACTATTCTGGGAGTCACCCGAGGTTTGACTGTATTTGGGAGTCACCCCCGAATTTGACTGGCATATGGGAGTCACCTGAGGTTTGACTGTATTTGGGAGTCACCCGAGGTTTGACTGTATTTGGGAGTCACCCGCGAATTTGACTGTTTTGGGAGTCACCCGAGAATTTGACTGTTATTTGGATTTGACTGTTATCTGGGAGTCACCCGAGGATTTGACTGTTATCTGGGAGTCACCCGAGGTTCGACTGGTATCTGGGAGTCACCCGAGGTTTGACTGTTATCTGGGAGTCACCCGAGAATTGACTATTTTAGGGAAGTCGCCCGAAGATTGACTATTCTAGGGAAGTCGCCCGAGAGATTGACTATTTTAGGGAAGTCACCCGAAGATTGACTATTTTAGGGAAGTCGCCTGAGAGATTGACTATTTTAGGGAAGTCACCCGAAGATTGACTATTTTAGGGAAGTCGCCCGAATTTTGACTATTTTAGGGAAGTCGCCCGAATTTTGACTATTTTAGGGAAGTCGCCCGAGAGATTGACTATTTTAGGAAAGTCACCCGAAGATTGACTATTTTAGGGAAGTCGCCCGAATTTTGACTATTTTAGGGAAGTCGCCCGAAAATATATCGATGCTTTCAAAAAAATAATTGGCTGGGATATGCTTTCATACCTGAGTTGTGCTTACCTGTAGCTGCCAGAAGGACTGAGGCTACGGCTGATGGTGATGAAGAGTTGTTGGATTGCCGTTCGCGGGACGGTCTTTGTTGGCGATTTGCTGTCTTCGGAGGCATTTGTCGGATAGGACATGAACTTTGCTGTCAGATTGCCATAGAAGATGGATTTTGCTGATGATTTGGCGACGGGGCTGATGACTTTTTGATTCTGAGAGGGACGGACCCGATGACTTTTGACTCTGAGGGGTGGACCCGAGGATTCTTGAGTTGAGGGATGGACCCGATGATTTTGATAAGAGGGGTGGACCCGATGGTTCTTTGACTTGAGGGGTGAATTCGGGGAATTTTGACTTCGAGGGATGGACCCGATGATTTTGATAAGAGGGGTGGACCCGATGGTTCTTTGACTTGAGGGGTGGACCCGAGGATTTTTGTCTTTAAGGGGTGGACCCGAGGATTTTTTTGGCTTGAGGTATGGACCCGATGATTTTGATAAGAGGGGTGGACCCGATGGTTCTTTGACTCGAGGGGTGAATCCGAGGAATTTTGACTCGAGGATGGACCCGATGATTTTGATAAGAGGGTGGACCCGATGATTCTTTGACTCGAGGGTGAATCTTTGGAATTTTGACTCGAGGATGGACCCGATGATTTTGATAAGAGGGGTGGACCCGATGGTTCTTTGACTTGAGGGTGGACCCGAGGATTTTTGTCTTTAAGGGGTGGACCCGAGGATTTTTTGGCTTGAGGGATGGACCCGAGGATTTTTGGCAAAAGGGGTTGATCCAATGATTCTTTGTCTTGAGGGTTGGACCCGCTGATTTTGATAAGATGGGTGGACCCGATGGTTCTTTAACTTGAGGGGTGGACCCGAGGATTTTTGGCAAAAGGGGTTGATCCAATGATTCTTTGTCTTGAGGGTTGGACCCGCTGATTCTTGGGCTTGAGGGATGGTTTGCCGTGTAAGGGACAGTTTTTTGTGATGAGTTGACGTGCAGAAAGGGCTTTCGGTGAAGATGTGCTGATGCAGCAGGCTTTGATGAAGACGTGCCCATGAGAAAGGGCTTTTGGTGAAGATTCGCCCATGAGAACGGGTTCTTTGAAGGTCTGCCTATGAGAATGAATTATGAGAACGGGCTCTTGATGATGAAGCGCCCTTGAGAATGGGCTTTTGGAGATGGTTTGCCCTTGAGAATGGGCTTTTGATGATGAGGCTAAAGAGCCCTAATGCTTGGAGATTAAAGCAGCCCAAACTCTTTTCGACGAGCATTGCTTGGAGACTGAGGTAGCTGAGGCTCTTTCAGATGATGCTGATAAGTCTTAAGAAGAGACTGATGAAGATGATGAAGGCAGAATATGCTACCGGCAAGATTTGAACTCTTTGTCCAGATTGTGATTTGAGGAGCAATCCCCATGATCAGATTATGATCACCTGATTATTGTACCCTGTGGGGGGGGGGGAAACACAATACTCTAGGTACTTTGCATTTTATTCAATTATTGGGATTTGAAATTTTGCTTATGCATTATTAATCTTTTGTTGCACAAGTCCATCTCAGCTGGGGATGGAAGGGAAGTGAGGTTTTTTGCAAAGCTCGACAAGCGGATATGTATATAGCAATTATGCTATGATGGATTGTGACAGAATGAATGTATATAATGGTTTATGGGTTGGACCCTCTCCCATGAGGTGTGGAAATGTATGAGTGATGGTGTATGGATGGTGTAGCCTGAGCAAGTCGGGGATGCTCCCGGGAGTACTGGTGGCAGCAGGTTGCTTGTTGTTGATAATAACAAAGGTGTATCGCGCGCCTGAGACGGCAAGCAGAGCATGTGCAGAGAATGATCCCGGCTTTGAAGGGATGACTAGGCGAAGCCCCAGATCTTGATGAGGTGACCATGGCGAAGCCCCAGATGATGATGCAAAGCAAACCCGGAGGGAATCTGGAAAGAGA
This sequence comes from Adenophora triphylla var. japonica, assembly GCA_022495995.1. NCBI lineage: Eukaryota > Viridiplantae > Streptophyta > Magnoliopsida > Asterales > Campanulaceae > Adenophora > Adenophora triphylla. The sequence continues at coordinate 198,018 of JAFEMH010001936.1, read as the reverse complement.
GCCTGAGAGAACAGCTTAACAAAAGCCCCAGCTTGGAGAGATTCAATGCATCCCTATCGCAGACAGAGTCATCTTGTGGCCGAGGAGGCGACCCATCGTTTCATACCGCAGTCAGTCAGTAGCTGGACAAGACTCGGAAATGTATATGTGCAGGGGCACATTTTTCGAAGGTGGGAATGGATCCCGAATTCGTGTATGACACTCTCGCTTTTGGGTTTGACTCTTTTGGGAGAGTATAAGGATCACAAGGTGTGGAAAAGTGTATGGAAGCCCCTGCAGACAGAAAGACAGTGTTTGGCTCTATTTTCCTATGATGTAGAAAGAGAAGACTTGTCGAGACACTTGAAAACTTGTCCTATTCGTGATGATCACAAGGCTGCTTAAAACCCTTTATCGATGTTCGGGTTATTCAAACACTAATCCTGATATGGACAAATATTTTGATTAATCACAAGGAGAAAACCAACTGATATCGAGAATCAAGCTCGGAAGGATGGAAAGTGTATAGGAACGGTCCTTGATGAGACCGAATTTTTTTGAGATTTGTTTGTGATTTCAACCGGACCAGTTATGGTTGCCTACGTTCCCTCCATTATGAAGAGCTCAGGTCGCCGTAGTTCGGGCTTAACCAAATTGAAGAGCAAATGAATGTGAAAATTCGAGATTTCGAGGACCTTTGAGGATTTTCTGGGAATTGGAGAGTTGAAGAACATGTCCCCTTGGAGTGTCAATGGAAGACACGGATGCGGAGCCCCAGTGGGACATCCACGGCAAGTGTTTGTGGAGTAGAAATGAACTATGCTCACATAAAATGTCGAATGAATGGATTGAATTTGCACAATCTTTGATTGATGATCTTTTGAGCCGAGATGAATTTGGCTCTGATTTAAGCAAGCACTGAAGAGTTAATTTGATTTAGATCCTGAAGATATTAGAATGAAACTGCTATCCGGTAGGAACTGTAGCTGGGTTTCAAGGCTTCGATCGGCCATCGGGTGATTTAGAAAATCGTGACCTCTTAAGATGAGAGGTCGGCTGAGCCTTTTACTGACTGAACCTCTAAAAATGAGAGGTTGTCTTTTGAGGATGTGTTTGGGATTTCTAAGGTGAGGAAATCCGTGATTGCATCTTCATTGCCTCTAAATTTTGGCTTTGGCCGAGAGGATGGGTAATGGTAATGGGAATATCCTCTGAAATCGAGAGGATGGCTTGGGATTGGCTTAGGTAGGGAATATCCTCTAAAATCGAGAGGATGGCTGGAATTGGTTTAAGGTAATGGTGAGAGGAAGTCCAAGCTATCGAGAACTTTTGCGAATCTTGCGAGAGTTCGGGCTCCTTTTTGATCATTGGAGAGCTTCTCGAGAAGTCGGGAACTTTTGCTCGAGAAGTCGGGAACTTTTGCTGAATTGTGAGGATCAACAGTCCCTTTTTTTTTTAAGTTTTTGCTTGAACTTTTCTCGTTCTTTTTTTTTTTTGAAGTTCTGGCTTGAACTTTTCTCTCCTTTTTTTTTTTCCTTTTTTTTTTGAGCCTCCTGAGACATTGAGGATTCTTGCTGATTTGTGAGGATTTAAAATCCTTCTTTTGGTAACTTGGAAGGCCTCCTGAGAAGTTGAGAATTATCTTTGTCCTTCCTTCATGGCTTGAGATATTTTGCGCATCGCCGACTCTCGAAGCTAACTTCTTGGGCTTGCTTGGACTTCTCTTAGCATGGAGCAAAAATGATGGCTAAATGGGGTTTCAAAACACGCCGATCTTGAAATGAAAGGGTATTGTTTAGCGGGGTGAGGTAATGGCTTTCCTATGGGTGAAAGGCTTCAACCGCAATCCCTACCGGATGAACTAAACGAGATTAAGTCTTCATTGCTTGCTTAAGCTTTAAATGAGAAAAGATCTGTGCCAATCCATCGAGCAGCGAGATGATGAGGATGATGAAAGGGATGTGAGCATATGAGATGCAAGATGGGGAGTTGGTAAGCCCCAATTTGAGAAGGATATCCATTGATTTTCTCACTCCGATTAATTTAAATATTAATCGTTTCAAAGCATTAGTGGTTGAGCAGCACAAGTGATCATCTAGGATAAAACCATTTCAATTAAATGTAACGCGGGTGTGCAAGTGATGTCTCGAGTCTAGCAAGAAGAGAAACAAAGATTTTTATCATTGAAAGAAAAGACCGGTCCATCTTGGACTTGACAGACTCGATGACAACGTAGAGGACACTCTAGAACCTATGACGCTGATTGACTGACTTCTCTGTCTTTAGATGGGAGGAACTCCGGGCTTCTGCCGATATCATAAAAAAGGATTGGTGGCGACACTGGGATAGGGACCCTTCTCAAGCTTCCCTTCGTCCATGAGCCCTTGAATGACCACCTTCAAAATTTTGCAGTCATTGGTGGTATGACCAGGATATTGGTGATAGAGGCAAAACTTGCTAGCGTCCCGCTTTGGGTTGCGACGAACAGGGCTATAATTCACCAATGGCTGGACAAGTCCTCCGCTTGCTAAGATTTCAAAGAATTCCTCTATAGGCATCCCCACATCATCAAAGCGCTGCTTTTCTCTCTTCTTCTTGATCATCTTTGGAGGTGACTCGGGGGTTGGCACCTTTTGCCGAATGGGAGTCATGATGGGAATGGAGGACATTTGATTCCAAAGCGGAGTACTAGCAGGCATGTAAGGAGCTGACCCCGGATGTTGCATGGATGATGAGCCAAATCCAAAAGCTGAACTCATTAAAGGCTGAGACTGATATCCCTGAGATTGAGGCTGGCTAGTCGAAAACTGCAGAAAACCATCCTGGCTGAACTGATTTCCGGAGTAAGGGTGCTGATTCCAATACTGGGCGTTACCTTGGAAGTGAGGACCATGGGACTGACCCTGCTGATACTGAGAACTCGGAAGCACCAAGCCTTGACTATTCAGAAGTTGGGACCCAAATTGGCTTAGAGGCAAGGAAGCTTGGGGATTGGTGAGGAGGTCAAATCAAAACTCATTTGAGGGTTTGACTGCACACCAAGACTCTAAACTTGGGTTGGACGAAAAGTTGGAGCAAGGGATGGAAGGGAGACATTCCTGGTCTCGACATCAAACCTATTGGCTTCGGTAATCTCCTCATAAGTCTCATCAGCACATCGGATCGTGGCAATACCACGGCTTCTCATTGTTTCCACCAACGTAGAAAGTGATGCCTCTTCTCTAGCTTTAGCGGCTTGAATGAGTAACTGGGCCTCACGCTCTCTAGCTAGAGCAGCTTCCAAATTAGCCCTCATCTCTTCCATGGACAGATCCTGCATGCCTTGCTGAACCATGGCAGATGAACCCTCAAATTGAGTAGTCATACTCTTTTCCGCACTGGGCATCCCCGAAATTGAAACAGATGCAAACTCTGATGACACTGCAACTGCCTCAAGACGCGAACTAAACGAGCACCGGGAATCGGATCGCGCACCCAACTTTCCTTAACTATGAGAGGAGAGAGCGAATATAAGGCGGAGGATAGACTTTGAGATGGTATGGGAGAGGGAGGAGTACGGAAGGAGATGAACTCATGCAACATGCAGTTATTTATTCTCGTTTACTTAAAACGTGTTTTCTTAAACCCTAAGCGGTTGGAAAAGATTGCTCTTCTTTTTCGCAAACTACTCTGAGTCCTGGATCAGTGGGGCCCATCACTACGCCTGCGGACCCTCAACCTGTAACCTCGAACAAGGGTTCCGTAAGGCAAGCAGGTCCCACCGACCGACAAGAAAAAAGATCCTAAAGTCTGGCGGGTAATCGAGTCTTAATGAGCATTCGATGTAAATTACGGACAAAGCTGACGTCAAAGGTCAAGATCATGTCCGGAGGGCTTGACGAAAAGTCGGCATGGCTCGGACTGATAAATGTCCATAATTGACCTTGACCCGTCGTAAGTTAGGCCGTAATTAGACATGGAGTAATCATTAATCCTTGATGACTCAGTGTCATGCCGGGAGTCGGTGCATAAGTTGTGCCAGTCAGAGTCAAAGTCAAGGCGCCAGTCAATATCTGGTCAAAGTTTGCGGTGGAAAACCGGCATGACTTCGACTGATTAGGGTCCCCGAAAGATATTGACTTGGTGTGCCGACTAAGGCTTGAAAGGAAATTTATATACACAGACAGGGCATGACACGGACCAGACTAAAAACCAACCGGGTCTCGGACAAAGTGTGTCACGGACAAGTGCATGGTCGACACGAGGCTCCATGGGATGTTTGGCTAGTCCCGTGCTTGCACCGAGAGGCGTAATAAGACCAAACGGGCCGCTACAGGGATTTTCCCGGGTTAAAGACGTAGTGTGCAGTGTAAGGTCGAGTGCGCGTAGTGTGCGGCAGTCTATCTTTTTTTTTTTCTTTTGCTCTTTGCTTTTTGCTTTTTGCTTTTTGCTTTTTGCTTTTTGCTTTTTGCTTTTTGCTTTTTTTTTTTTTTTTTGCTTTTTGCTTTTTTTTTTTTGCTTTTTTCTTTTTGCTTTTTTGATTTTTTTTTTTTTGTTTTTTTTTTCGAAAAGGGGATGAAATGGAAAATAACACACACACACCCCACAGAGCACAATAATCAAGGATCAATAATTTGATCGTGGGGGACTGCCCCACAATCACAAGATGCACCAGAGAAAACAAATCATGTCAATTGATCACTTATGTCGTGTGACACAAGACTGATGAGGTCAATTGTGTCGCGTGACATAAGGAGTCACATATCCAGACTCTGCACAAAAGCCAAACCAGCCCCAGCCTCCAAGCAAATTGTAATAGCTCAAGCACCAGCACAATTTCAACAGGAAGCAAGAAAGGGGGAGGGAATAAAGCAAAGCAATAAAATGCATTTTAGGCACATAGAATGTCACACAACCATGCACACACAAATGGATGAAATGAATGTTGAACAAGCACGAAAGTTTGACCTACTTTTGAAAAACAAGTTTCAAGTCCCCAGCGGAGTCGCCACTGTTTGTACGCTCGCCGAAATTTTTTAGAAAAAATTAGGAGTCGCCACGCCGTTTTTAAGGAAACATTGAAAACCTTTTTGAAAAAAGAAAATGGGTTCGGGGGTCAGGTTACGTGTTGGGAAGAACGTTTGGCGTTCACCCAACACGCCTCGTATACGAGTCTTTCTAATATTCAACATCCAAATCATTCAAACGTGTGTGCAAATATGTGAGACATAATATATGTATAAATGCATTTTAATGCTTTGTTTCATAGATAGAATGAGAGAATTACACATTGTGGACCACTTGGTACGGGGGGCCGCATCCCAATTACAAAATATGAGAACAATTTACAACTGAAATTGACCAACTGCAAGGTGGCTACATGTGTCGCTCGACACAGGACCTCGGATGGTCAAGTGTGTCGCGTGACACAACGAGCCCATTTGCAGAGGTTTCACAAAGCTGATCATAGAGGCAGCGAGATAATAACAACACCTAATTATATCAGAAATGGAGCTAATAAATCATAGGAGCCAGGGTTTAACATTCAAAAAGAATATGGATATTGATTGATCCGTGCTCATCTCAAATGACTAAACCCAAACATATCAACATCATTTGAAATCACAAATTGAACATGGATATCCAAACATGATCAGCAACAAGAACAAGAGATTGCACCTCAATGATATAGCAGAGATCAATGACTTCAAATGAGTGAGGATATTGAGAATCCACATTCTACTTGAAGCATTCAATGACATGACTGACCAAAAGTGCATTATCAAGAGAATAGATGTAACATTCAGAGATTAGATGAAACATGTTAAAACAAAACAGTTCAACCAAGTCTCAGATCAAGCTGCATCAAGTACTATTCGGAATCGTGTGAGCATGAACATTAAAATGTGACCAAAGAACCGTAACAAATTGCACTGCACACCCATGGTATAGATTGCACATACCACGGTGTAAAATAGATTACATGAAAAATCCACATTCATCTTTGTGTTTAAATCACAAACAATCCAATTCAAACCATTGTATATTTAAAACATCGTAATCGTAACATGAACATCACAAATATAACCCATCGAGCAAAATCCAAATACGTACTAACGGATTACAAATGAAGAACAGTGGCAATGGTACGGGATTAATAAACGCAGAGATGAAGAGTGAGTTTAGGGATTACCCTCGTAGATCCACACCTCTCTATACCCCGTCGGTATAGAGAGTCTTCAATCGCTCCTACGAACTCAAATCTCAGAATGAGTATATTTTCAGTTGCAAATATATGTGTGTGTGTTTGCGTTGAACGAATATATGAGAACAGAGAGGATCGAAAGAGGACCTGAACAGGGGCGGAGTTAATGAATGAGATGTCCGGAAATCGCTGGAGAAGTGGTGATGGTGGACGGTCTAGGCCCTGGAACAGGGGAAGGAGCTCGGTTTTGGGGGAGAGCTCAACCGGTTGATTTGGGTGTGAGGGAGAGAGCTCGGTGGAAGCAATTAATGTTGGAGGTGGGTTTATAGATGAATGGAGATTGAAGGGGATTAGGTTTCCGGTGAGGGAGAGACCAGGGGAAGACGCTGAGAGAGAGAGAGAGCTACCCCATTTTAGCGTTTAGAGAGAGAAACCCATTTTAGCGTTTAGAGAGAGAAAGCTCTCCGGAACCGCTTAGAGACACTACCAGAAACTGGTGTTTTAGCGACAGAATAAACAGCGACGGAAGCATTCCGTCGCTATTTAGCGACGGAAATTATGATTTAGCGACGGAATAAATTTGGCGCCAAATTTAGCGACGGAATTAAATTCCGCTGTTGACTGTTGCTAAAAACGAATATTCGAAGAATATTCGTTTTAGCGACGGAATTTCAGCGGCGGAATTTAATTCCGTCGCTAAATAAAATATCAGCGACGGAATAATTCCGTCGCTGATATTTATTTATTTTTTTATTTTTTACGTTAACAATGACGGAATTATTCCGTCAGCCGATAATTTATTTTTTTAAAAAATTAGATTATCGCCGACGGAATAATTCCGTCGCCGATAATTTATATATTTTTTATTTTTTTTTTATTTATCAGCGACGGAATTATTCCGTCGCCGATAATTATCAGCGACGGAATAATTCCGTCGCTGAATTTTTTTTTTTTAATTTTTCTTCTATATACTTTCATTTGTTTAGTTTTTTTTCTATCTTTTTTTATATAACTTTTTCTAAAAAAAAAACACTAATTAACAAAGGCTAAAATATTTATTCTAGTCAATAAAAAATTTTAAAAAATAAAAAAATAAATATAGGGTAGTCCGTCCCTCTTTTGACTTTTCTTCTATATACTTTCATTTGTTTAGTTTTTTTCTATCTTTTTCTCTATAACTTTTTCTAAAAAAAATCACTAATTAACAAAGGCTAAAATATTATTTTCTAGTTAATAAAAAATTTAAAAAAATTAAAAAATAAATATAGGGTAGTCCGTCCCTCTTTTGACTTTTCTTCTATATACCTTCATTTGTTTAGTTTTTTTCTATCTTTTTTTCTATAACTTTTTCTAAAAAAACCACTAATTAACAAAGGCTAAAATATTATTTTCTAGTCAATAAAAAATTTAAAAAAAAAATTAAAAATAAATATAGGGTAGTCCGTCCCTCTTTTGACTTTTCTTCTATATGCCTTCATTTGTTTAGTTTTTTTCTATCTTTTTTTTTTATGTAACTTTTTCTAAAAAACCACTGATTAACAAAGGCTAAAATATTATTTTCTAGTCAATAAAAAATTTTAAAAAAATAAAAAAATAAATATAGGGTAGTCCGTCCCTCTTTTGACTTTTCTTCTATATACCTTCATTTGTTTAGTTTTTTTCTATCTTTTTTTATATAACTTTTTCTAAAAAAAACCACTAATTAACAAAGGCTAAAATATTATTTTCTAGTGGATAAAATATTTAAAAAAATGTAAAAAATAAATATAGGGTAGTCCGTCCCTCTTTTGACTTTTCTTCTATATACCTTCATTTGTTTAGTTTTTTTCTATCTTTTTTTATATAACTTTTTCTAAAAAAACCACTAATTAACAAAGGCTAAAATATTATTTTCTAGTCAATAAAAAATTTAAAAAAAATTAAAAAATAAATATAGGGTAGTCCGTCCCTCTTTTGACTTTTCTTCTATTTGCCTTCATTTGTTTAGTTTTTTTCTATCTTTTTTTATATAACTTTTTCTAAAAAAAACCACTAATTAACAAAGGCCAAAATATTATTTTTTAGTCAATAAAAAATTTAAAAAAATTAAAAAATAAATATAGGGTAGTCCGTCCCTCTTTTGACTTTTCTTCTATATACCTTCATTTTTTTAGTTTTTTTCTATCTTTTTTTCTATAACTTTTTCTAAAAAAAACCACTAATTAACAAAGGCTAAAATATTATTTTTTAGTTAATAAAAAATTTAAAAAAAAATTAAAAAATAAATATAGGGTAGTCCGTCCCTCTTTTGACTTTTCTTCTATATACCTTCATTTGTTTAGTTTTTTTCTATCTTTATTTATATAACCTTTTCTAAAAAAAACCACTAATTACCAAATGCTAAAATATTATTTTCTAGTCAATAAAAAATTAAAAATAAATATAGGGTAGTCCGTCCCTCTTTTGACTTTTCTTCTATATACTTTCATTTGCTTAGTTTTTTTCTATCTTTTTTTATATAACTTTTTCTAAAAAAAACCACAAATTAACAAAGGCTAAAATATTATTTTCTAGTTAATAAAAAATTTAAAAAAAAATTAAAAAATAAATATAGGGTAGTCCGTCCCTCTTTTGACTTTTCTTCTATATACCTTCATTTGTTTAGTTTTTTTCTATCTTTTTATATAACTTTTTCTAAAAAAAACCACTAATTAACAAAGGCTAAAATATTATTTTCTAGTCAATAAAAAATTTAAAAAAATTAAAAAATAAATATAGGGTAGTCCGTCCCTCTTTTGACTTTTCTTCTATATGCCTTCATTTGTTTAGTTTTTTTCTATCTTTTTTATATAACTTTTAAAAAAAAACCACTAATTAACAAAGGCTAAAATATTATTTTCTAGTTAATAAAAAATTTAAAAAAATTAAAAAATAAATATAGGGTAGTCCGTCCCTCTTTTGACTTTTCTTCTATATACCTTCATTTGTTTAGTTTTTTCTATCGTTTTTTATATAACTTTTTCTAAAAAAACCACTAATTAACAAAGGCTAAAATATTATTTTCTAGTCAATAAAAAATTTAAAAAAATAAAAAAATAAATATAGGGTAGTCCGTCCCTCTTTTGACTTTTCTTCTATATGCCTTCATTTGTTTAGTTTTTTTCTATCTTTTTTTATATAACTTTTTCTAAAAAAACCACTAATTAACAAAGGCTAAAATATTATTTTCTAGTCAATAAAAAATTTATAAAAAATAAAAAAATAAATATAGGGTAGTCCGTCCCTCTTTTGACTTTTCTTCTATATGCCTTCATTTGTTTAGTTTTTTCTATCTTTTTATATAACTTTTTCTAAAAAAACCACTAATTAACAAAGGCTAAAATATTATTTTCTAGTCAATAAAAAATTAAAAAAAAATAAATAAATAAATATAGGGTAGTCCGTCCCTCTTTTGACTTTTCTTCTATATACCTTCATTTGTTTAGTTTTTTTCTATCTTTTTTTATATAACTTTTTCTAAAAAAAACCACTAATTAACAAAGGCTAAAATATTATTTTCTAGTTAATAAAAAATTTAAAAAAAAATTAAAAAATAAATATAGGGTAGTCCGTCCCTCTTTTGACTTTTCTTCTATATGCCTTCATTTGTTTAGTTTTTTTCTATCTTTTTTTATATAACTTTTTCTAAAAAAAACCACTAATTAACAAAGGCTAAAATATTATTTTCTAGTTAATTAGAATGTAGAAAAAAATTAAAAAAAAATAAATGAGGTAGCCGTATACCATTTTCACAAGATCGGGACACAAAAAACCCTAAAAACCCTAAATAATGGCACATATTTGTAACTCAATTTCCATTTGGATTTTGAGGAAAGTCATAAGATGAAAAATACTTTAAATGTCATTTAGAATGTAGAAAAAAATAAAAAAAAATAAACGAGATAGCCGTATACCATTTTCACAAGATCGGGATACATTCCTTAAAACCCTAAATAATGGCACATATTTGTAACTCAATTTCCATTTGGATTTTGAGGAAAGTCATAAAGATGAAAAACACTTTAAATGTCATTTAGAATGTAGAAAAAAATTAAAAAAAAATAAATGAGGTAGCCGTATACCATTTTCACAAGATCGGGACACAAAAAACCCTAAAAACCCTAAATAATGGCACATATTTGTAACTCAATTTCCATTTGGATTTTGAGGAAAGTCATAAGATGAAAAACACTTTAAATTTCATTTATAATGTAGAAAAAAATAAAAAAATAAACGAGGTAGCCGTATACCATTTTCACAAGATCGGGACACATTCCTCAAACCCTAAATAATGACACATATTTGTAACTCAATTTCCATTTGGATTTTGAGGAAAGTCATAAGATGAAAAACACTTTAAATGTCATTTAGAATGTAGAAAAAATTAAAAAAATAAATGAGGTAGCCGTATACCATTTTCACAAGATCGGGACACAAAAAACCCTAAAAACCCTAAATAATGGCACATATTTGTAACTCAATTTCCCTTTGTATTTTGAGGAAATTCATAAGATGAAAAACACTTTCAATGTCCTTTAGAATGTAGAAAAAAATCAAAAAAAAATAAACGAGATAGCCGTATACCATTTTCACAAGATCGGGATACATTCCTTAAAACCCTAAATAATGGCACATATTTGTAACTCAATTTCCATTTGGATTTTGAGGAAAGTCATAAAGATGAAAAACACTTTAAATGTCATTTAGAATGTAGAAAAAAATTAAAAAAAAATAAACGAGGTAGCCGTATACCATTTTCACAAGATCGGGACACATAAAACCCTAAAAATCCTAAATAATGACATACTCCCTCCGTCCCATTAGTAATGGGAAATTTACTGTAGATACGGGAATTAAGGAAAAGTGAATTATAGTGGAGGGAATAGTGAATTATAATGGTGTTGTGAGTATTAAAATAATGTAGGAGAGAGAATGAGTGGAGGGAATAGTAAAGATTCCTTTCCATTTTAGGAAGTTTGTGGTTTGTAATGGGACGACCAAAAAGGAAAGTTTGTGGTTTGTAATGGGACGGAGGGAGTATATTTTTAACTCAATTATTATTATGTTATTACTAATTATTATTGTAGTACTAAGCATTTACATTTATTATACAATTATTATTATTAAATAATTCCATTTAGATTTTAAATGAATTAAATTTTTTTTCAAAAAAAACTATTTATCATTATTACATCATTTATTATTAAATCATATTTTTCACATGGATCTCCATCTAAGCCATTTATAATAACACATTTAAGTTGAATCTAATGGCTCACATTTTAACAAACTATTTCACTTGGATCACAATCTCAACCATCCATTCATATTAACACATTTAAGTTGAATCCAATGGCTCACATTTTAACAAACTATTTCACTTGGATCACCATCTCAACCATCCATTCATATTAAATCAATGGTCCAAATTCCTTACTCACATTTTAACAAACAAATTAATCCTTATATATATATATATATATATATATATATATAAACACTCTCTCTCTCACACACACACACACACACACACACACACACACACACACTTCCTCTTCCTGCACACATACACACACTCTCTCTCACACACACACTCTCTCTCTCTAGCCGCAAATTACAGAGCCCTCCCAATCGTCGTCTTCTTCGACCACTACAATCGTCCTCACCGGTGACCCAAGGCCACCCTCCTTCTCCGATTGCCATCATCGATCTCCCAAGACCCAACCCGTCCTTCATTCATCTCTAAAACCCATTGGCCGGTGAATCCTTCCTCACCCTCTCGTTTCTCTACCCCAAAATCACCATTCTCCTTCTCCCGTTCACCGTCATCGATTTCCCTACTTCCAATCCCAATCTCCTTCTCCGGCCAAGCCCCAAATCAACACCCTCACTCTCCGTATCCAAAACCACGACCCAAACCAAAGCTCTTCTTCTCCGGCCAAAATTTTCAGTGACAGCTATAGAATCACATAATTCCGTTAGTGCTGGGATGCTTTGCACTTGATATACGAGCGGAATGTGGTAGCCTTCTTCCTCCTTTTGCACAGTTCTATCCTATATGCATACTAGTACTTTCTTCTATCTGAGTTTTGCTAAATGGTTTGCATATTGTTTATGGGGAGTAAGAACATCTATGGTCCTTTTTTTCCTTTTCAATAAGTATTTTATATGCAATGTTACTTGCCTTTTACTTTTTTTTTTTTTTTTTGTTTTAAAGTGGTTTTTTGTATTATTTGTAATCATTTTTTTGTGCCTAGATATACCGCTCCCGTACGACTCGTAATGACAATGGCCACTTGCCATATCCCACGGTCACTTCTTGAGATTCATCCATCACTTTTCTTCCCGAGTATGCTATTGTTTATGTTTGGCCCTACAGGGCATAGCCCTGGGTTGAATTTAGGTCTTTGGTAAATACAGGTTGCGTGCCATGAGTCTGATTTACGCAAGATAGTTCTTACGGCTTTGCCCGGTTCCATTGAGGTGGGGTGTTGGTAGACCGTAGTGGGATTACATTCCCTTAGGTGGGTCTAATGTTCCCTGCCAGAATGAGTTCTCTCTTGGTTATCAAAATATGTAATAATTAATACTCCCTCCGTCCCAAAATAGGAGTCCCTTATTCCTTTTATGGGTGTCCCAAAAAATTGTTCTTTTCCAAAACTTTACATTTGGTGGACGCTCATCCATAGTTAGTCCAACCTTTTGAACAAAGACAGTTCACATTTTGAAAAAATAAAAAATAACAATGAAAATGATTATTCAATATTGAAAAAAAAAAAAAATTTTAATTTTGACATTTTTTATTTTTTTTATTTATTGAATTATTAGCGACGGAATATTCCGCCGCTGAAATAAAAATTTAATAAAAAATAAATAATATCAGCGACGGAATATTCCGTCGCTGAAATAAAAATAAAATTAAAATATATTATATCAGTGACGGAATATTCCGCCGCTGAAATAAAAATTAAATTAATATTAATTAACACAGCGACGGAAATTTCCGTCGCTGAATTAATTTTATTTAATTTAATTTTTATTCCAGCGACGGAATATTCCGTCGCTGAAATTAATTTAATTTAATTAATTTTTTTTTCAGCGGCGGAAATTTCCGTTGCTGATGTCAGTAAATCAGCGACGGAATTAATTCCGTCGGTAAAATCAAAATATACCGACGGAAATTGAGCCGTCGGAGCACTGCGACGGGCTGGTAGCGACGGACCAGCGACGGAATTTTTCCGTCGCTGTTTATTTTTAGCGACGAAAATTTGGATTTAGCGACGGAAATTTCCGTCGCTAAAACCTGTTTTTCTGGTAGTGAGAGAGAGAATGAGAGAGAAGGCCCTGTGTGGCTTAGAGAGAGAATCGATTGGGGAAGGAGTTTGGGTGATCGCCGGCGAATGGTTTGGAAGTGAGGGAGCTCGGTGATGAAGAAGACCGATTAGGGCGAGCAACCGGCGGTAATGGGAGGATTGAAGGAGGAGTGGGCTATTTGGCCTGAGAAGGAGGTCTTGGCGAGGGAGAGTGATTTAGGGTAGAGGGCTGGAGGACGCCATTGTTATTGTTGGAGGAAGAAGATGATTCAGGGAGCCAGAATTGGTGTTTTGCGCCTTAGAGAGAGAAGCCAAAACCGTTTAGAGAGAGAAATGAGAGTGTGAGTTCCTTTTTTATGGATTTCTCTGTGTGTTTATTGGTGAGGTCGACGAATTGGGAACGCCATTTGCATTTTTAGAGAGAGAGAGAGCTTGGTTACGCCATTTTAGCGTTTAGAGAGAGAGAGATTGGTGTCTCTGTTGTTTGCTTCGTTGTTGTTGTGAAACTGGAATGTTCAATTTATAGGTGGAATTGAGTTGGCGTTTTTTTCCACGCGGACAAGGAAGGTAACGTGTCATTTTCTCCCAAATTTAATTTTGGGCAGCTTTGGGGTCAAAAGTGACTCCCTTTTCAGAATTCCAAAGCCAGAATATTGCATGCGGGAATCTTCCCTTTTACCTTGTCTAAAGCATTTTTACCTTGCTTAGGAAATGTCCAAAATGCCCCTATTTAGTTAGCATTGTTAGGTTTTGTTAGATTACTAACGAAAAACCTAACGGTTCAGATTGGAGCACTTACACTCCGGATTCGGATACAACACATCCGGGTTCCTCGACGAAGGCACGAAGGAAGTGCAATTCCTTTGAAGCTCCGCCCTTTGCTCGATCGCCTCTTGGATCCGTTGACGATACCCTCTCCTTGATCTTTCCGCCATGGACAAGCAATTCAAGTTAGAAGTGGAAGATTTTTAAGGAATTTTGGGACAAAAATGGAGTTTTCTCCTTCTCTCTCTCGGCTGCTCACGAAACTGGAAGAGGGAAATGGGGGGTTACCTCGGTTCTGCAAATGGTTAAAACCTGGGGAAAATTAAAAGACCACAAAGGTCCATACGGACCTCTTTGCAGAGGGAGAAGATCCGTACGGACCTTCTTGCAACATGAGGCCAAATTACTTCTTTGCCCTTATAATCTTTGCCCCTGGCTGTCCAAAGGCCTATTTCAGCAGATTCAATGCAGTTGGGTCCTTAACCCAACAAAACCAACCCCGGCCGTCATCGTAAGTCCGGATATGGCCCACTAAACGGCAACACAAACACCGGCCGTCATCGTAAGTCTGGATTTTGCCCACTAAACGGCAACACAAACACCGGCCGTCATCGTAATCCCGGACCTCGCCCACTAAACGGTAAAACAAGCGCAAAAGGAGCCAGCACCTCCAAGCACAAATCTCAAGGCACAAGACGCCTCCGAAACGCCAAACGGTGAACCAACCACCGGCCATCAAAGTAAGCCCAAAGTCACCTTCTCAGCGGACAAAGCCCCTACGAGGCCACATATCCCCAGCAGATGAACACCAGCAGTCATCATAAGCCCGACCTTTCCCAGCGGACAAAGCACGAGGCATTCACGCCTTTCACAATCAAAAGCAACAAGGCAACCACGCCTCCGCCAACCGCAGTCAGAAGACGAATCAAGTCCTCATACACGACACAACCACGCCGAAGACAAGTCATGTCCTCATCACTATCTTCACTCTAAGGCTCTAAATCACTCACCGGGAGACCGCATAAATCGCCCAAATCACTATCTTCATCCGGAGACTCGCATAAATCACCCAAATTACTATCTCCAGCCCGGAAGGCTCTAAACCACTCAGTCCAAAAGACCGTATAAACCTCCCAAATCATTATCCCTAGCTCGAAAGGCTTTAAACCACCCGATTCGGAAAATCGTAAAATTTCCATCTCAGGGCGCCACCACGTCCTCACAGTCGACCTCGACAGTCACACGACACTTCAGGGCACCATCACGCCCGCATACACTCACAATTTCATGACCTCTGAACTATGACCAGGCTTGATTCCCGCTAGGGATACGTAGGAATCCTGTCACAGGGTCCAGCCATCGACCTATACCTGGCCACCCAGACACCACCACGTCCTTACCATCGACCTATACGGTCACCCAGGACGCCTCCACGTCCTTACCATTGACCTACATGGTCACCCAGGACGCCTCCACGTCCTTACCATCGATCTATACGGTCACCCAGGACGCCTCCACGTCCTTACCATTGATCTATACGGTCACCCAGGACGCCTCCACGTCCTTACCATCGACCTACACGGTCACCCAGGGCGCCTCCACGTCCTTACCATCGACCTATACGGTCACCCAGGATGCCTCCACGTCCTTACCATCGACCTATACGGTCACCCAGGACGCCTCCACGTCCTTACCATCGACCTATACGGTCACCCAGGATGCCACCACGTCCTCACAAACCGACCTACATGGTCACTTCCCCTCCCAGCACGCGATCCAGATTCGGATCCTTATCTTATCGACGACCCCACTTCCTCCGTAAGTGACGTCGTCGAGGGGCTTCTGTAAGTACCCCAATCTGGATCACCCTCTTCCGAGCACACGGGAAACACCGCAGACTCACACAAACGCAGTCTCGAACACCCGTGACACTCAAAAACCTCAAAACCCCCAGCCAAACCAAGGGAGGGACCTTTCTGGGACAAAAAGGGACAAAAGGACTTTTAAGGAATTTTTCAGAAAATGGAAAAGCATATGTGGTCCATACGGACCTCTTTGTTTTTCATGATTACTGAATCCCCTTAAGGTCCAACTTATTCCCTCAAATCCCGGAGTGCATCATTACTGAAATACATGGTAGGTCCGTACGGACCTTATTGCATGCAAGATTGGTCCGTATGGACCATCTTTCTACCAAACACCATCATTTCAGAATCCTCTTAAAGTCCACTTATTCCCTCAAATCGAGAAAAACAAAAATTCTGGATTACCTAGAAGGTCCGTACGGACCTTCTTGCAGTTTTCCCATAGCTATAAATAGAGGGCTCCCCCTCCCTTATTTCACACATCTCCCTCTTCTCTCCTCTCCCTGCAGCCTTCAGGCACCCCTCTAAGTCCTCTCGAGGCACTCCCGGTCCCTTTCGGTTCCTCTCGAGGCCTTCCGAGCTCCCTTGTGGTGCTCCGAAGCCTCTCCGAGCGCTCCCGCGACGCTCCCGCGCTGCCCCGAGGCACTCTTCGAGATACTCTAAGGCCCCTCGTGGTACTCCGAGGCCTTGCCTGGTCTTTCTCGAGGTGTCCCGGCTCTTTCCGAGTCAAACCGGCGATCCCGGCCCACGCCGAACCTCTGCCCGAACGATCCCTGCAATCCCAACGCACGCTGAACCTCTCGCCCGAACGATCCTGCGATCCCAACGCACGCTGAACCTCTGCCCAAGTGATCCCTGCGATCCCAACACATGCCGAAACTCTGTCCGCAGACAACCGGCTCATCCCGAAGCACTATTCATCCTCAAACACTATTCCCCCGCGGAAGACAGACACGAACCAATATTGGTAAGGCTTCCTTTCGGCTTCCTTCCTACACTATTTCAATACATTTCAATAAGCAGTGTACAATGTCGACATCCGACACAGCATGCATTTTAAAAAAAGCAAATACACACACACACACACAACAGTTAAAGAATATAAGGGGTACCGAAAGACTCGTTTTTAATGAGGCGACTCGGGTGAGCTCTAATATTCTAATATTCTCTTCCCGAGGAGCAACCTGACCTCCGAACTCAAAAATCTCATCACACAACAAAACAGTTTATTATTTCTAAACCGATGCCCTTTTTCAATGTTTTGGGCTTAATAAAAACGGCGTGACGACTCTACAAAGCAAAAAACACAGCGAGACACCTCCACCAACGACGCTGCAAAGCGGAAATGCCAGATGCCGGGACGCGAATGCGCTGCCTCTCGGATTCGGGTAATTTCAGATATGAAAAAGTTGTGATGTACAAAGAAGATTTAAGGCAAGTCATAAGAAGAAAAGCATTAGACAAAAGGCCGCAACAGAGCGACAAGAAAATGATTACAAATCGTCGGGCACGAAGGCCCACCGTTGAAATTAAAGTAAATTGTTTACAACAAAACATGAATGCGAGAAATGAAAGAAAAAGTAAAAATTGTTTGTTACAAGATCCAAATTAAGTCAAAAGTATTGGCGGCAATCACAAATTATAAAGGAAAGTTCACTCGCCGTTGTAGGCGGAGTTGAGAGCACTTTTGTTCTTCTGAGTCAAGTCGAACAAGGCGGGAACAATGTTGTCAGGGCGGATGTCAGGAACCGGCCAGGCTGTTTTGCCGAGAACGGTATCCTCCGCTGCTAGCTGGATTAGCTCTTGTTCGCTGAAAGGCACAAGGGGGTGTCCCCTGCGGCTTTTCTCGCTAAAGATAGTTTCAGAGCCCCATCTTGCCAACATAGCGGGGGTAATAGCGGGATTGGCTTCGGCGGCAATTGTCCTGAGGGTATGTAGGATTGCATTGTCAAATGCATCCATTTAAATCGATTTCAGCCTTGGTCTTAGCCTCTTCAAGATCTTTTCGAAGCTTGGTTACTTGGTTGGCCTTGACAAAATCTTCATCTCTAAGCCGTTTGTTCTCGGCATCAAGATCAGCAAGTTTAGCAGCATCAGCTTTGTTCTTCTCGTTCTCAGCGACAAGTTGAACCAGTTTCTCTTCTGCCTCCTTGTTTTTCTTTTCTAGCTCCTCCAAACGTGTTTTCCCCGCCGTAAGGTCAGCCTCAGCTTTGGCTTTTTGGTCAGTTAACTTCTTAATTGTATCTTCCCGCCTAGAGACCCTCCGTTTGTAAACATTTCTATCCTTCACACACCCGGCGAGATCTCCTTCCAAGGAAGAGCATTTATTGCTCAAGCCTAAAATAGTGCTGCTAAGCTGCAAGATTTGAAGCGACAACAAAGTGTTAAGTGAAGAGTCAAATATCGATGTAAATAATTAAGGACAAGTAATTAAAATAAAAGGAAGGTGAGGATATCTTACCAAAGATAGCTGAATTCCCGCGTGGTAGGCGGAATGAGAAGGATCTTCCCCTTCACCGTAAGCGACCTGATCAGCATCGCTGGCTCTCCTTAGGGCAGTAGAGCCCAATAAACAAGAAACTGGCTCTAACTGCTCAGTTATCAGCCCTTTCAGCTTCGGAACGTTGTTGGCTTCCTGACAGAGAGTCTTCATGCCCGCTTCATCCTCGGGAATCTTGAAACCTTCCTCGAGCTAGCTAGCTCGGTGGCGGGGAGTTGAGCGGGAAGGGGAAGGGTGAGTAGGCGAGGCAGTGGGGGCAGCTTCGTTAGTTTGAGTGGAGGGAGGCGGGGTATTATTTCCCGCATGATTGTTTGATTGAACTCCCTCATTCTCCACCCCTGATGATCAAGAGGGGCTTCATCTTCAGCTTCATTATGGGGCTCATTCTCCTCTTCTTCTTCTCTTTCTTCTTCTTCCTCTTCCTCTTCTTCCTCCTCATCAATCAAGCTGAATGTTTCAGTTTGGCCTCCTTGAGCGGGAACAGAGGCGGCTTTGCGTTGTCGTTTTTGGGGGCAGGAAGTGGTAGCAGGAGCCCTCTTGCGAGATGTTTCAGTGACGATCCTTTCGTCTTCACCAGTAGTCGCAATGGGGATGGCGAGATCAGAAGATTGGGCCCTGAGGCTTGCATTCCTAGCTAGAGCCAAACGCTTGGCTTGTTGCTCTGACATACCCTGGGCTAGCCTCTTTTGGTTCATATCCATGGTCCTATGCTCTGCGAGAATCAAGGAAAAATGTCAGCGGTAATAAAAAGTTAGTAATTAATAGAGAAAGTAAAGAACAACGGAAACCATACGTTGTACTTCTCGCATTGCGGGACACATGTATTGGCCGTTCCCGCAAACGGTGCAGTATGTGCCAAATTTGCCACCCGTGTGACGTTCCCAGCCAGGCCAAGATTCTGTAAAGGTGATGGCAACTCGCGGGGGCACTGGCGGGAAGTCAAAAGAAAGTCCCACTTGGCTGAGGAGGGAATGATCTGCAAGAATTTTGTATCGAGAACAGGGTCGGGGAAGGATCGGTGGTGCTGGCTTCGGCGAGAAGCCGGACCATAGTTGCTTTCAAACGCTTTTCATCCTCATCTAGGGACCATTTCTTGTCGATCTTAGGGTGGATCCCTGTCAAGTCCGTGGGGAGAGCCCACCCAATGCGGGAAACGATGAAGAGCGGGTCATTTTGCCAGTTATGGACTTTAGAGGGAAGGGGAGTGAGGATTTTTGGCTTTTTATACTTAAGCGACATCCTTAAATCATGGGTTTGTTTGTCCTTTTGTTGGTACCTACTACCCAGTAAACATATCCATAAGCAGATGGGTAGTGGGTTCCCGCCGAAGAGCGCGACAAATCGTGATAAAACATATTAACACCCTTATCGCATTTGGGTGAAGCTCGGCTATTGCCGCCTGAGCCTTGAAGAGAACAAGGGAAATAAAAGGATCTATGGGAATCTTGAGCCCAGCATCCAGTTGGGATGGGAAAACTATGATGCCATCTTGTCTATGCCTAATCACAGATAGAGACATCTCGCCGTCATAGGCGGCAATATGGTAGTCAAGATGGTTGATGTTGTACTTGGTGTGGTAAGGAGTTATGTGAGGATTTTAGGAAATGTGGGTTCCTGCTGCAGCTGAGGTGGAAGGGTTATTAGTTAAGGTTGAATTCCCACCGGTTGAGGTTGAAGCACCAGGAGCTCCAGAGTGAGACATCTCTTTGAATCGAAGAAGAGATAACTTGTTTATAACGGTTCCTATTAGCTAAAGATCTCGCAGCGAGAAAGTCAGTGTCAGAACTATCAGAGTATGTGGGGGGACCGTAGAAGCGACAAAGGTGTTCGCAGAGCTCGCGGGGAGTGAAAAATGTTTTGGACATGGGGGCTAAGAAGTGAAGAAAACATTTACCCCTAATTTCTAATGCGACAATTATCGCGGGATCTACCCTATTAATTCTTAGACAGTTCACTAAATCATCTCGTGGGATTCTCGCCCAGATGCCCCTAGTCAAGTAGTAAATGCCCCCAGTCTTTTGACACTGACCATATCTAATTTGTCTAAGGCAATTTTTTAATCTAGCCATGGCGACAAACAAAATTTAAAGAAAACAAGGAAAAACTAAGGATCCAAGTGATTACCTGGAAAATACGAAGGGTCGTTGAGAAAGTTGAAGATTGATCGAAGGTTAGCCGGAATTTCCAACGAACGACCAAAGAGTTCGTTTTCCAAGTTGATTCAACGGGGAGTCAGGTAGGTAAGTGAGTATTTGGGAGCGAAGTTCAAAGGAGAATCAAGGTTTAGGAGAGGTTTAATCAAAGGGTGGTTGGAATATGCCGGAAACAGGGTCACCGAAAAAGTTTGACGGTGGCCGAAAATTGCAAGGAGTTTTCTAGATCAGGGGAGTCGAAAAAAGTAAAGGTAGGAGGGGGGAGGTTATTTATATGGGGGGAATACTAAAGGGTTTTTGGGGGAACAGTTGAAATTAATTGGCCCCCAAAATTTTAAAATTCTCCCCATTTAATGATTTCAAATTTCAAAAAAGGTCTTTTCAAATGTCACATCATAGCCGTCTGTCAGTTAAGTGGCCCAAAGCGTGACACGTGGCGTACAGGTGTCGGGCTTGCTAAACACCTCGCGAAATAGACATTCTTAGGCGGGAAGCGGCGAGTAGCATAAAATTTCTTGCCTGGAACATGAATGATCCAGGTCTCGAAATTGGGGGCTACTAAAATGGTTATAAAATAGGGATTGGGCTTGAACGGTACATTGGGC
The DNA here is from genome assembly GCA_022495995.1 of Adenophora triphylla var. japonica. Classification (NCBI taxonomy): domain Eukaryota; kingdom Viridiplantae; phylum Streptophyta; class Magnoliopsida; order Asterales; family Campanulaceae; genus Adenophora; species Adenophora triphylla. The sequence goes on along the minus strand of JAFEMH010001936.1, from coordinate 176,636 downwards.
TCAATAGGCCTAGTGGGCCAAGTATCTAGAATGGGCCACGCATGCTAATAAGGGTAAATAACATTGAATTAATTGATAATTTGTATTTTCCCTTACTAATGGCGAAGGGTTGCGAGATGCGACAAGAGCAGGGGCAGGAGTAGGCGATATGCGGGAAGGGACCTCGGCGAGAAATGACCTAGTGATTTGAGCCTTATGGCGACAAGTTTAGGTGTTAGATTAAATGAATATATTTGCACTTTTCCTTTGGAAGGGTTGTCGCCAGGCGACAAATGTGACCAATAGGTAATAAGAGATTGTGGTGTTGCCACGTGGACACCCCCCATGATGGTCAACAGTGTAACATGATGGGGTGGGCAGTACTTTCACACCAACTTTGAGGGTAGTTGACCGAGAAAGCATGCGTGATTGACACGTGTCATTTAGGGGCATGGCCTACTTTATGACATGGTATAAAAACATGAGTGCTGGACTATTATGTAAGTTTTTCTACTCTCTCTCTAAACTCTCTCCCTCTCCCTCTACCATTTTGCTCCATTTTAGTTTTATCTTTATCTCAGAAATCAGTGACTTATTCTCACGCCGGAGGGGTTTTACCGGAGCCACCCCCGGTTTAGTTCACCCTTGTTTACTTGTGTGTAGGAGTCCAAGCTTTCCATCCCAAGAAGACCCGCCGGGGTATCCTCTTGTACAGCTGTGGGTTCAGCTCCTGTGCAACACTTTTTCCTGTGTAGCATCACAGTGGTTCCCCATTCATTTCATACTAATTATATGCTTTGAGTTGCCTCCAACTCATTATCTTTGGCCTTATGCAGTTTCAAAAACTGCTCTTTCTCCCCTATTAGCTGCTGAAACTATACCTAATAAGCAGGCAATCTGCAGCTCTTTTCTTCTACCCCCGAACAATTAATTTTAGTAAACCCTAAGGAAAAACCTACTAGCTTTTCTGGATGAGGTTCAAATAAATTGACTTAGGGTATCACCGTATCAGAAGAATACAAAGAGGTTAATTTTATCTGTTGCATCTCCAACAGTAGAATAAGATCACATTATGCCACGTTATCGACGCTATAAATATAACTCAAGCTCAGATCTCGCAGTGGCCTAGTAACATCGGGTTCACGTATAGATTCATCAAGGGGGTACTATACAGAACTGAAGAAATAGACATAGGCCAGGAAGCATACTCTAGGTGCTTAAATTAGTTCTCTATTTGAGGTATGGGGCTTATTTCCATCATTTTTGATGGAGACAAAGACTCACTATTTTTTGAATTGGGAATATGATGGAATAAAGCAAAATGGCTCACTAAACTGTTTGCGCTTTTTTGTTATGAAGCAGCAGTCAGTCCATGCAATTTTCGACGCAATTTTCATCATGGGTCATCTGGAAATAACCTCTATGTGCTTTAATACAGGCGCAAGGCGGCGTAGATCGAACCCCCCTTACCCTACAGTAGGTAGGACCTTTGAGGCACTGGGGTAAAGTTGTTGTTGTTCAGGTATGAGGCTTCTACCCCATTCTACGAGTTCTTGGGACTTGGTGTACTTGAGGACGTAGAGAGAACACACCCAAAGTTGAAGTTACGAATCAGAGCCCCCATATTGCTCGTACCTTTACTTAGGTTCTAGTGACCCAAAGGAAAAAGGAAAAGATAATAGAGCTGCATAAATAGAGAGGGGGAGAAGGCAGATTGTCCTCATATAAGCACACAAACTAATACTTCAATAGATTAGGAAATTAACATTTCGGATATATTGGGTAACACTAATGTGATGTATATCAAGATTCAGAGTTAATTATCACATTGCGAATTATATATTAACCAAATAAAGTTATTCTAATATTCCTTAACCTATGATTTCTTTCGAAAAGTAGGCTATTCTAATATTAGATTCGTCTAAGGTGTTAGTGCTGCTGAGGTCAACCCCACCATAAAATTCAAAAGCCAAAAGCTAAGAGGTTTTGCTACAGACAAGGAGATGGCCATCAAACAAGAGGTAAACAAACTCCTTAGTACAGTGCAGATATAATCAAAGAGGAGTCCTACACTACTTGGCTGGGAAATGTAGTGATGGTCAAGAAGGCCAATGTAAAGTGAAGAATGTGTGTCGACATGTCACCCTCAGTTTCCTCGATGTATATTCAGGGTACCATCAGATCAGAATGCATGAGGAAGACATTGGAAAGACTGCCTTCCAAGCTGCTGGAGGTATATATTGCTACACCAAGATGCCATTCGGGCTGAAAAATGATGGGGCTAATTATCAAAGGATGGTGAATAGAGTCTTTGCTACTCAGACTGGCGAAAACATGGAGGCCAACATCGACGACATGGTCATCAAAATCAAGACTGGTCGTCATGTGGTCGATGTAAGGGAAACATTCTTCAATCTACGAGCAAACGCATGAAGTTGAATTCGAGTAAGTGTGTGTTCGGAGTAGCTGCTGCTTTTTGAGGTTCATGGTATCATAAATGGGCATTAAAGCTAACCCGGAGAAGATAAAATCTTTGATAGAGATGCATGAACCAACATGCATCAAGGAGGTGCAACAGTTGAATGGTTGGGTGGCAGCTTTGGGTCGCTTAATAGCCAAGTCAGCGGAAAGGTCTCTCCTTTCTTTAAAACTTTGAGGGGGATAAAAAACTTTGAGTGGACTACCGAATTTCCTTATCGTTCCAACAAATCAAGGAATACCTCGCCTCTCCCCCATTCTTTGAGTAGCAGGTCCAAGGAGAGAATTTGTATGTCTACCTATCTGCTGGAGATCGAGCTGTGGCCGCAGTGTTGATCAGAGAGGAAAATGGCCTTCAAAAACCAGTTTATTATGTGAGCAAGGCCTTTTCCGACGTGGAAGGAAGATACTTCAATGCTGAGAAGGTAGCCTATTGTCACACTTTGACAAAGTGGACATGCTAAGGGAGCTAAGATTTCTAGAAGGTTCCACATTACTCCAAGAATGACTTAGAATTATGTAAGTATATGGGAGATTACTCTAGAATCCTCCACCTTATACCACACTTGTAAATACCCTAGATATTTCTTAGAGAATATTCTAGATAGTAGATCTAGACCATTCATGTAAATAGATCCTAGCCATCCATTGAGGAGGTGGATGCCTATATAAAGGGGAGGCCTCATTTGGCCAATCCATCCAAGAAGTTGTAAACATTCTTGAGCAATACAAGTTATTCTCTCATATTCTCTCTTGCCTTCTTTACTTAACTCTCTAGCCAATCTTTTAGCACACGACAAGGGGTCGACTAGGCTGACTTAGCTACTGCGAGGGGCAGAAAAAGAGCTAAGGCCGCATGGTTCGTTGTTAAGAGAACAAGTCTGTGACAGTTGGTATCAGAGCAACGTTAATTTGTTCTTGTTTGTGATCCAAAAGAAATGGCTGGAAACAACGAGGTTGCATTGGAGAGGGCCGTGGGGGAGCATGATGAAAAGGTGGCAATTCTCTAGCACACATTGGGGACACTCGAGGAACACGTCCTTAAGCAACTTGACAAGAACAAGGAGGATCTTCAAGCTTATGTCAGTGCAGATGTTCTGTTGGAGAAACGTTTCAATAAGTTCGAGATCCAAGTGAATGAAGCAATCCAAGCTCTTCGTGTTAGCGTCGAGGGATGCGGGGAAGACTTGGCTTTGTGCAAACGTCTTTGCCCGGCATTGGAGAATTCATACATGTTGCCTATGTTCCAAGGATGGAGTGTCCCAAACCCGATAGCTTCAATAGGAAGAGGGATGCTAAGGAGGTTGAGAACTTCCTTTGGAACATGGAGCAATATTTCGAGAGTCTTAACGTGGTGGATGAGGCAACTAAGGTGAAGTCCGCTTCTCGCTATCTCACGGATACCGCTATGCTCTGGTGGCGTAGAAAACATGCAAATATTGAAAGGGGTGCTTGCCAAATTGATACATGGGAGGATTTCAAGAAGTAACTCAAGCGGCACTTCTACCCCGAGAATTTGGTATATGAAGCAAGGAAGCAACTTAGGGAGTTGAAGCAAAGGGGTGGCATCCAAGACTATGTCAAGGAGTTCACCACTTTAATACTTCAAATCCCCAACCTTTCCGATGAAGACTTGCGGTTCTATTTTGTTGATGGATTACAAAATTGGGCTAAGCAAGAACTACATCGAAGGGAGATAAGGTCAGTGGACGAGGCCATCGCAGCGGCCGAGTCACTTACGGAGTTTCAACGGACCAACCCGGTGGACCATTCGAAGGGAAAAGACAAGTACCAAGCTAAAAGTGGGGGAGATAAGCGTGACAATAAGGAGCGGGACCGAAGGACGCCACCACCCAAGAGAGATGACAAGGGGTCATCTCGAAAGGAGTATAAAGAGAAGAAGAAGGTCTTTGTGCCTAAAGGAGGATGCTTTGTGTGCAAGGGGCCGCATGCAATGAAGGATTGTCCAAAGTTAGGATCCTTGTCCGCTATGGTAGAGCAACAAGAGATGGAGTCTAACGAGGAAGAGTCAACTCACATGGGTTCGCTACAATTGTTCAATGCACTCAAGATCAATCCAACACCTACAAAGACTAGCAAGGGGCTAATGTATGTCGAAGCGATTGTCAATGGAAAGCCAACTAAAGCCAACCAAAGCATTAGTTGACACGGGTGCAACACACAACTTTGTCACTAAAGACGAGGCCGAGAAGTTGGGTTTACAAATGTCAAAGGGTGATGGATGGCTCAAGACTGTGAATGCTAAAGCCCAACCACTTAATGGAGTGGCAAGAGGTGTGGAGTTAAAGTTGGGGACTTGGAAGGGCCAAGTAGACTTCTCAGTTGCACCGATGGATGACTTCAAAGTGGTGCTAGGTATGGACTTCTTGAGACAAGTGACTGCTATTCCTATACCTTCATTTAGCACAATGTGCATTTTGGAGAAAGGGGCTCACATGATACCCACTATGGAAGGAGGAGATATTGACAAAGGAAAGCTGTTGTCAGCCATGCAAATCACTAAGGGAGTGAAGAAGGGTGAGCCGACATACTTGGCGGTTCTCAAGGCGGAGGAAGTCCAACCCAAGAATGTCGATGTGCCACCAATCATCCAAGCAATTCTAGAAGAGAGCAAGGATGTAATGCCCGCGACGCTGCCAAACAAGCCTCCATCTAGGAAGGAGGTGGACCATAAGATTGAGTTGGAACCAGGGGCTAAGTCGCCTGCTATGGCACCCTACCGAATGTCACCGCCCGAGCTCGAGGAGCTAAGGAAACAATTGAAGGAGTTGATGGACACGGGGAAGATTCGACCGTCTAAAGCACCTTATGGCACTCCGGTGTTGTTCCAAAAGAAGCAAGATGGGTAGTTGCAGATGCGTGCGGATTACCGAGCTCTTAATAAGTTAACGATCAAGAATCATTATCCTATTCCACTAATTGCTGATATCTTTGATAGACTTGGAGGAGCTAAGGTCTATACGAAGATGGACTTGTAAAAGGGATACTATCAAGTCCAAATAGCGGAGGGAGATGAGCCAAAGACTGCATGTGTGACACCGTATGGGTCATTTAAGTGGTTAGTCATGCCGTTTGGGCTGATCAACGCTACGGCTACCTTTTGCACATTGATGAATGAGATCTTCCACCCGTACTTGGATCGGTTCGTGGTGGTATACTTAGACGACATTGTGGTCTATAGCAACTCGATGGAAGAGCATGTCGAGCATTTGCGGACCGTCTTCGAAGTACTAAGAAAGAATGAGCTTTATGTTAAGAAGGAGAAATGTGCCTTTGCACAAGCGGAGGTGCCTTTTCTTGGGCATGTCATTGGGCACGGGAAGCTTAAGATGGATGACACCAAGATTAAGGCCATAGTAGATTGGGAGGTGCCAACGAAAGTGACCGAGCTACGGTCTTTCCTTGGCTTAGTCAACTACTATCGACGGTTCATAAAAGGGTATTCGGCTAGAGCGGCACCGTTGACGGACTTGCTTAAGAAGGGAAAAGCGTGGGAATGGTCCGAGAAGTGTCAAAAAGCCTTTGATGACTTGAAGACCGCGGTGAGCCAAGAACCGGTCTTAGCCTTGCCAAACTTTAGCAAGCCATTTGAAGTGCACACCGACGCATCCGACTTTGCTATCGGGGGAGTATTGATGCAAGAGGGGCATCCAGTGGCGTTCGAGAGTAGGAAGCTCAATGACACGGAATGACGCTACACAGTTCAAGAAAAGGAGATGACAGCCGTTGTCCATTTTCTTAGGGAGTGGCAACACTACTTGATGGGGGCTCACTTTATAGTCAAGACCGACAATGTGGCGACAAGTTATTTCCAAACTCAAAAGAAGTTATCTCCCAAACAAGCAAGGTGGCAAGATTTCCTAGCAGAGTTTGACTACACATTGGAGTACAAGCCAGGAAGGACCAATGTTGTGGCCGATGCCTTGAGTAGGAAAGCGGAATTTGCAACCATGAGCCAAGCCAAAGGGGACATCATGGAGCGGATCAAGGAGGGCCTTGAGCAGAACCCAATGGCTAAGGAGTTGAAGAAATTGGCCGAGAATGGCAAGACCCAACGGTTTTGGGAGGAAGGTGGCTTGCTCTACACCAAAGGGCATCGGTTATACGTCCCTAAATGGGGCAACCTGAGGCACGAGTTGATCAAAGAGTGTCACGACACTAAGTGGGCGGGACACCCTAGCCAAAGGAGGACATTAGCGTTGTTGGAGACCGCTTACTTTTGGTCCCAAATGCGGGATAGTGTGGAGTTATATGTGAAGACTTGTCTTGTGTGCCAACAAGACAAGATAGAGAACAAACAACCTGCAGGACTACTAGAGCCATTACCAGTTGCGGAGAGACCTTGGCACTCCATCACATTAGACTTCATTAGTGCCTTACCCAAGTCGGATGGATTTGGGTCCATAATGGTGGTGGTGGACAGATTCTCAAAATATGGGACGTTCATTCCTTGCACAAAGGATTGCACAGCCGAAGAGGCGGCAAGGGTGTTCTTTAAGAATGTAGTGAAGTATTGGGGGTTACCGGGAAGCATAGTAAGTGATTGAGACCCCCGCTTTACGGGAAGGCTATGGACAGAGTTGTTCAAACTCCTTGGGACGGAACTCAACTTCTCTACTAGCTTTCACCCCCAAACGGATGGCCAAACGGAGAGGGTGAATGCTCTATTAGAGGGATACTTAAGGCACTTTGTAAGTGCTAATCAACGAGATTGGGCCAAGTTGACGGATGTTGCTCAATTCTTTTACAACATACAAAGAAGTGAATCTATAGGAAGGAGTCCGTTCGAGTTAGCCACGAGACAACAACCTTTGACTCCACACACGTTGGTAGCGCCTATGTCTGAGGGACGTAGTCCGGAGCGGTCAAAATGGCTAAAACATGGGAGGAGCATGCAGATTTGGCTCGGACATGCTTAGAGAAGGCTCGCAAGAAAATGAAGAAATGGGCGGACGAGAAGAGGCGACCTCGTGAGTTCACGGTTGGAGACCAAGTCTTTGTGAAGCTACTACCGCAACAGTTCAAAGCTCTAAGGAGCTTGCACAAGGGCTTGATACGGAGATATGAGGGTCCGTTCCCTATAGTTGCAAAGGTGGGCAAGGTGTCCTACAAGGTCGACCTGCCAAGCACATTGAAGATACACCCGGTCTTCCATGTGAGTATGCTAAATCCATATCATGGGGACATGGAGGATCCGAGTCGAGGAGATTCTCACCGAGCACCGCCCGTAGTCACAAAGTCTTATGACAAGGAGGTAGAAGTGGTGCTTTCATCTAAGATAGTGCGTAGAAGAGGAGTTTCCCCTTCAACGCACTACCTAATCAAATGGAAGGGATTACCCGAATCTGAGGCTTCATGGGAACCAAGGGAAGACTTGTGGCAGTTCCAAGACAAAATCAAGGCATACGAGGAGACGAGGACGACGCCAAATTTGGTAGGGGAGGATGTCACACTTTGACAAAGTGGACATGCTAAGGGAGCTAAGATTTCTAGAAGGTTCCACATTACTCCAAGAATGACTTAGAATTATGTAAGTATATGGGAGATTACTCTAGAATCCTCCACCTTATACTACACTTGTAAATACCCTAGATATTTCTTAGGGAATATTCTAGATAGTAGATCTAGACCATTCATGTAAATAGATCCTAGCCATCCATTGAGGAAGTGGATGCCTATATAAAGGGGAGGCCTCATTTGGCCAATCCATCCAAGAAGTTGTAAACATTCTTGAGCAATACAAGTTATTCTCTCATATTCTCTCTTGCCTTCTTTACTTAACTCTCTAGCCAATCTTTTAGCACACGATAAGGGGTCGACTAGGCTGACTTAACTACTGTGAGGGGCAGAAAAAGAGCTAAGGTCGCACGGTTCGTTGTTAAGAGAACAAGTCCGTGACACTATGCCTTGGTGGTTGCAGCCAAAAAACTACGGGCATATTTCTCAGCCCACCCCATAGCCGTGCTGACTAACGCTCCTCTGAGGAAGATATTACATAAGCCAGAAAGTTCAGGCCGGCTACTTAACTAGTCAATAGAATTGACAGAGTTTGACATTGAGTACAGGCCTAGAAAATCTTTGCAAGCTCAACCTTTGGCAGACTTCTTGGTCGAGCTTACGTTCACCAAGGAAGATAATAAGGAGAGCACCCTAAAGGAGAGCTTGAAAGGGAAAAGAACAATCAGACCAATAGACAGTGAGCTTACCCATTAGCTGCTGGAAGGTTTACTCTGATGGATCTGCGACCAAGAATGTGAGTGGAGCTGGGATTGTGTTAATCGTGCCAGAAACTGGAAATGCCTTTAAGGAAGCTTTAAGGTTCAAATTCCAAGCCTCCAACAACCAGGTTGAATATGAGGCATTGATTGCAGCGAGTGATTGAATATGCCAGATGATTTGGGGCGACAAAGATCAAAGCTCATTGTGACTCCCAGCTGGTCGTGAATCAAGTCAAAGGTGAGTATGAAGTGATCAACCCTACCTTGATCAAGTATTGCGAGCTGGTCAAAAAGTTGGTCCAAGACTTAGAATTCTAGGAGATACAAAGGGTAGGCCGTGAAGAAAATGAATTGGCTGACCTACTATCCAAGCTAGCTACTTCGGACGAGCAACATGGAGAACCAATCTCATACTTAGAGCATCCAGCATACGAAAGAGTGCAGGTTCTATGCTCGGTCAACAACTCTAAGTGTTGTATTGGCTAAATGAAGGCATACATCGAAACAAGTGAGCTACCAGGTGACGAACAAAAGGAAAGAACGATCAAGAAGAAGTCCCCAAGGTTTGCTATACATGGGGATGCATTGTTTAGAAGATTGTTTGTGAAACCACTAATGAGGTGTGTTCATCACATGGAAGTTCCTGAACTCTTGCTCGAAGTGCATAGTGGGGTATGTGGTGGACACCCGGGGGCCAGAACCTTGGCAGACAAGATACTCACTCTGGGATACTATTGGCCTCATCTAAGGGAAGACACTCATGATTTCATGAGAAAATGTGACAAATGTCAAAGGTATGTCGACCTACCAAAGCTCCCAACAACCGAACAAACACCGGTGATTACAGCTTGGCCGTTCGACATGTGGGGGGGGGGAGTTAGATTTGATCGGACCCTTCCCAACTGCTCGGGGAAATTGTAAGTACGTTATTGTGGCCATTGATTACTTCACAAAATGGATTGAAGCAAAGCCTTTGGCAAAAATAATAGAGGAAAACTCCATCAACTTCATCCACGATTACATTTGCTGCCGCTTTGGGGTGCCACATTCAATTGTTTCGGACAACGGGCTACAATTTTCTACAACTTTCGAAACAGAAATGAATAGGCTGGGGGTGAAACATTGGAAGTCATCAGTTGCTTATCCACAAGGTAACGGACAAGCAGAAGCAGCGAATAAACTAGTTTTGACAGCACTAAGTAAGGGCCTCATTGGTCGAGCTGGAAGGTGGTTGGACGAACTACCCCTTGCTCGTTGGGCAGTCCGCACAACCACCTGGGGGCCTACAGGGGAAACCCATTTGCCCTTACTTTTAGGTCAAAAGTTATGGAACCTGCAGAGCTACATATTCCTACGGCTAGGGTGGCTTTATTCGATCAAAATCAGAATAACTCCAGCAGGCTGCTCGACTTGGACTTGCTAGACGAGAAACGGATGACTGATCAGCTTAGAATGGTAAACTACAAACATAAAACTAAGGGTTATCACGACAAGAAGGTCAGGAAGAGGTCGTTCAACATTGGGGACTACGTGCTAAGGAAGATCGAGGTAACTGGAAGAAAAGCTGAACATAATAAGTTATATCCGAATTGGGAAGGACCCTACATCGTCACTAGAATCGTTAAGGAGGGGACCTACATGATTGGCCATCTGGATGGTGACGAGCTGAAACATCCTTGGCATGCTAGCCACTTAGTTAGATATTATTTCTGATTAAGCATTCAATGCAACGTTTTACTTCATCAAATAAAATGGAAGTTATATCCACAGACTGTGTTCACTCTTGTACTTTATTCAACTCAGGTTCGACTCTTAGTCGATCTCGACATATTAAACAGACTCGATCAAAGTCCTAAATCAACCTCATTCTTAAATAGGTTCGACTAAAGACTTATGTTAGTCTCGTTCCTTAAACAAACTCGACCAAAATCTTAAGTCAACCTCGCTCTTAAACAGGTTCGACTGAAGACTTAGGTAAGTCTCGTTCCCTAAACAGGCTCGACCAAAACCTTCCTTCGAACAAGCTAGACTAAAACCCTAGTCAGCTTCATTATTGAACTGATCTGACTAATACTTTTCAGGAGATAAATATCAACAAAAACCAACGACCAAGTCAAGCCTATTTCAAACATATTTCTAACGGAAGATCAAGTCATGGCAAACAGCTCCTTATCTTTAGCAACCTGCCCCGAATTTGTAGGGATTTTCGGTTACTTTGTAATCTTCATCTTTTTTTGGGGTATTTAAAGAGAGATAGGGGTAGGCGCCAAGAGAGGCAATTTTTGTAACTCTCTCTATACTTCCACTTTGTACTCTCTCAAGAAAGATATAAACATTTTTGGTTTTATCCCGAGATTTTGTGCCGGAGATCAATTGATCAAGGGTTTTTCCTCGTTACATCTTGGTGTTACATCTTGAATTTTCCCGTTCTTATATTTCATTTGTGCCAAAAAATTATTCCACTAATAGTTCAGTTTCAAAGCATACAAAAAATTGACCAAAACAATACAATGCCAACTTAGCAACTCTCTCCGCCGAACTTCTCAAATAATTAATTTTATAGTGTCACCATATAAATTTCTTACTCTTTTAACTTTTTTGCACACCATAGAAAGAAAGATTCATTCGGAAAAGTACTCACGTCAACATATCACGTCATCACGGATCCCACCTATTATTGAAATAATCCCCTCCCATTTATTTCTTAATGTTATCGGACTGAGATAGAAAATTAAACCAGTGCCAAAATTATTTCTAAAGGGGTGTGTGGGTGTCTGTTTGTATAATTTGCCATAGTTTGCGGCCATGGGAATTTCCAAAATTAAGTCAATCACTTTTCAATTACAATATGCCTTTTGAATTTGTATATATATAACCTACCTACAATGTTGCAAGAAATACCTCTCTCCTCTCTCTCTCTCTCTCTCTCTCTCTCTCTCTCTCTCTCTCACTAAACTCTTCTTCAGATTCCGACACTCAATCCAATGGTCTCCTTCACCGGAGTTTGGACGACAGTCTCCGGCAAGATCACCGGCGTTTTCATGTCTTTCAAAACCTATATTTCACGCGACCAACGTATTCCCACTTCACGTAATGCCAATCTCATTTTCATAGTCTTTTCTCTCCTTGGTTTCCTCCAAATCAAGTCTCAAGGAAATCCTAATGATTCTCCTTTCGTAACGCACCCTAAAACGTGCAATATTGCTATTGCTATGCTACTATTCTATGGCTTGGCATACGATGCTGAACAAAGATTTTGTTCTACTAATTCTAGCTATGCAAATGCAGCTCGTCGTGGTATGGGCTTGTTTGGTTCATTGTTAATGGCTTCCTTAGCTTCAATTCTTTTTCCGAGTTGGGTGCTGCCCATATTGCTTGTCCTCTACATACTTTTTTATGCAGATGAGTTTATAGATTGGCTACAACGGAGATTTGTTGACGAAACTAAAGAAACGGATATTTCTCCGGCATAACCATAAGGCTCATTTGATATTTCAAGAAATGTTTTTTTCATGCTATAGGTTTGTACCATTGTAGGAAGTGTATGGGATCTCATGTATGTCTGCATGAAATCAAAACTATTGTACACTTTTTGTATCGCATTATACACCACATGTAATCCATCCATTTACATGTTTGTATAACGTATATCAACCCTAATAATTATGAGTCGTTAGATTAGATGTGGTACAAGACTACGAGGAGGGTGTCGTGCGTAAGGTAATACTGTGAATGTGGGCTATGTTCCAAGATGATACTTTCATACTTTCAATGTAAAATATACTGCCAAGAATTACATATGGATTCTATTCAAGATCATTAGTTCTTCCCACAAAGATCACTTTGCTAAGGTCCTAATTACTACTCCATCTATCCCAAAATAAATGTACACAAGCTTTTCAAATTTCCTCTTGATTGCTCCGTAATTAACATTGAGAGAGCAAGGGAGGGTGCCATTCTGTCAGCAATGGAATATGGGGAAATTGGAACAGTTCCGGTGGACTTTGTTGCAGCAAGTTGTAGTGAACAGTTCAGATTCTTCCATATCCCCTGCTAACTATCCAACGGTTAAGCTTAATTTTGTTTATATGAAACCCACCCAAAGAAAATTTTATCTCAACATTAAATATATGGAAAAAAGAAGTGTGGTAAAATACGAATCACCCTCTCCAGCGCTCTCAACTTTAAATATCAAGAGAAAGAAGTTAGTAAAACCCGAGTCATCAAAAAAAGATAGCTCGAACTAAGGTAACTACCGTAAGTTGGCTCATTACTAACTTAGGTAACTAAATACTTTCTATTCTTGGAATATTTCTCAATAATCTAACACAAGAAAGTTGACAATTTTTTTCTTTAACTTTGAACTATCGGCCGAGATAAAGGGAATATTGAATATTACTAACATCATCGTCCCCTATGATTTTTTCAACTTCATCATCGTCCACCATGATTTTTTCAACTTCATTTGTCACTAAATGCAATTATTTATTTCATCATGAGCATAATTGATAATGTTTTAGATTACTACTCATTTAGTGTTTGTAAATTATCCCATTTTTTTATTGAAATTTTCTTAGTTGGTCCTAAGCTTGAAGAATGGGGAAAGTGGTTAAAGACACAAAATGACACTTTCTTTGGAACTAATAAGCGGGGTGGTTGATCGATGGTTCGGTCAAGAGCAACTGTTATCAGTTGCTAACATAAGGCTCATTTGATATTTTAAGAAATGTTTTTTTCATGCTAGATTTAGGAAATGTTTGGCGATCTCATGTCTGTCTGTATGAATTCAAATTTTCTGTACCATTTTACGTACCAAGTTTGAAAGCGACGACAATGATGATGAGCAACAAAGTCACCCACTCCTCCACATTATAATTATATACCCTCTAGAATTTCCTTACAAACCTCCAAGTCCAATCGTCCCCAGCTGCTAGCAGCAACTTTTGTCCCGAAAGAAGGGGTAAGAAAAAAACTTAAGTAAAAGAATAATAAATGGGTGCTCTCAATTTTTTTTGGTTGTTTTTTCATATATATAATAGTACAACAACTTTAGATATAAATATAGTTAATTATCTGTTTTACTTTACTGATAATAATACATTAGTTAATCTCAACACATTTATAATATAATTACACGTATTAAAAGATTCAATATATATAATTGTTCATTTTCCACTAAAAATTATACTCTTTACCTATTTAGGTGTCTCATTAAAAATTACACTTTTTTAAAATAAATATATTTTAATATTTTTGTATTCAAAGGGACACACTTACATACCCACAATAATTATTCACTTACACTTACTCCTTATGTCTACAACAAAAGTTTAATTCATATTAAAATAAAGTGTATTTTTTAGAGGGACGGAGGGAGTATAGTTATATTGAGTATAATTGTATTTATATTTAGAATGAATTGGGTTTTAAAAAAATAAAAAAAAAATCAAAACATGGACGGTTGCCCCCTTGATAGTTTCGCCCATGCCTCACACTTTTCCACTATATATAGAGAGACATTCAACGACACAAAAATTAAGCTAAGAAAAACATATCTCCCTTTCTCTTCTCTATCCTGTTTCTCTCTCTAACTTCTTCTTCTTCCCATGGCTTCCTTCCAACCAGTCTGGACGAGCGTCTCCGGCAAGTTCAACGGTGCTTTCATCTCTTTCAAAACCTATATTTCACGAGATCAACAAATTCCTACTTCACGCAATGCCAATCTGATTTTTATCGTCGTTTCACTTCTCACTTTTCTCCAAATTAAGTACCAAGGAAATGCTAAAGATTATCCCTTCCAAACACACCCCAAAACTTGGTATTTCGTTATAACTACCCTACTCTTGTATGGTTTGGCATATGATGCTGAACAAAGATTTTCTTCTACCCATCCAAGTTTTGCAAATGCAGCTCGTCGTGGTATGGGCTTATTTGGTTCACTGCTAATGCCATCTCTAGCCTCTATTCTATTTCCGGGTTGGGTGGGGCCCGTTTTGTACGTTGTTTACATCTTGTTTTACGCGGATGAATTGATAGATTGGGTCCAAAGTAAATTTGTTGATTAAATCAGAAAAACGGATACTCCTTCAGTGTAACTTCAAGCATAGAGTGAGAAGAGTTTTTTTGTAATGGCTGTGTATAATTTCAGGAAATGTCTTACTACCCTACTCCTGTATGGTTTGGCATATGATGCTGAACAAAGATTTTCTTCTACCCATCCATGTTTTGTAAATGCAGCTCGTCGTGGTATGGGTTTATTTGGTTCATTGCTAATGCCATCTCTAGCCTCTATTCTATTTCCGGGTTGGGTGGGGCCCATTTTGTACGTTGTTTACATCTTGTTTTACGCGGATGAATTGATAGATTGGGTTCAAAGTAAATTTGTTGACGAAACTGAAGAAACGGATACTCCTTCAAGCATAAGAGTTTTTTTGTACCGGCTGTGTATAATTTCAGGAAATGTCTTACTATCCCTTGTTTCCTGAGGATAAACTTTTGTTATGTGTATTTGTGTAAAATATGCTTTCCTGTAATACTATAATATAGAAGGAGGTTAAATTATAAAATTTGTGACCGTATTTTAAATTTCCTGTACTCTGTTATTGCTCATGGTCACTTGAGCAGAGTTATTTTCACGTACGTGTTAATGTCAATTTTCTTAAATATTTTTATTTGAGCTTCTTTTCTTTCTCCATAATATTTTCTTGTTTGTAATGCAGCAAAAAAGATAGAAGGTGTCAAGCCTACTTTATTTGAGCTTCAGAAACAAATGCATATACGTAAAATTAGAAGATGAGAAGAAACTTACGGAGGAAATATTAGAAGATGAGAAGAAACTTACGAAATCAAGTGCTAGAGCGTGTCAATAGCACAACTCGGGATCGCCCACTTTAGTTTTTTAGTTGTTTTTAGTTATTGATACTTCAAAACATTTAGTATTATGTTTTATGTTGAACGAATGTTATAACATGATTGGCTAGTATGTTTAATTTGAAATATTAAATATTTTTTATTGTTTTATATCATTTTAGTGAGACGACGTTTTGGAATTAATAATGCATCGATATATGAAGCAGGTATTCCCATTCCGAATCAGAAAAAATGATAAAAATATTCATATATTTTAGTGACGGAATAATTCGTCAGTAATATTAAATAATAAAAATTACTATTACAGCATAAAAAATAGCGACGGAATATTTCGTCAGTAATATTAATAATAAAAATAATAATTACAGCATCATAAATAATAGCAACGAAATGATCCGTCGATAATCCGTCACTAAAATGGTCCAGAAAAAACGACCATTTAAATAGCGACAAAATGATCCGTCAATAATCCGTCACTAAAATGGTCCAAAAAAATAAAATGACCATTCAAATAACGACGGAATAATCCGTCGATAATCTGTCACGAAAATGGTTCAAAAAATAAAACGACCGTTTAAATAGCGACGAAATTTTCCGTCGCTAATCCGTCGGCATAATGCTTTAAATTGGTCGTTTATTTTACCAAATTACCGACAGATTTTAAAACGTTAGCGACGGAAATTTCCGTCACTAAATCTGATTGAGAACCGTCGGTAATCCGTCAAAAAATTTAGCGACGCACGTTTTAACATCGAATTTTTTACGTCTAAAATCCGTCACTAAATTGATTTAGTGACGGATTTTTGGCATTTAGTGAAGGATTTTTCCGTCGGTAACTTCCGTTTTTCTTGTAGTGCTTGTAACTGTTCCTTCAGTTCTTTAAGTTAAGTCAACGCTATTCTGACGGTGCCTTAGATATTGGTGTGGTTTCTGGTGCCAAATCTATAGAGAATTCCACTTCTCTTTTTGGCAGTATTCTAGGAAATTATTCTGGGAACACATCCTTGAAATCTCTGATCACTGAAAGAGATTCTATACGCACTTCTTTCTTATCCCTCTCACTAATATTGGCTAAAAGCTTTCACATCCTTTTCTTAACATCATTCGGGCTTTCATCTCCGAAATAAAGTTCACTTGGGGTCTAGAATTCGATTCTTGATCATAAAACTATTCTCCAGATGGTAATCTGAAATACACTTCCTTCTTAAAGCCATTTTTCTTGGCATGGTAAGCAGCTAACCAATCTATCCCCAATGATAATATCAAATTCATTCATTCCTAACTCGATAAGGTCAATCTCGAGTTCTCTTTCTCCTATTTTCAAAGGACAATACTTATATGCATATGAAATAGGAATTGACTCTCTCGTCAGAGAATATATGACCAGAGGTAATCCTAACGCCTCAGGTTCCAAGTTCATTTTCTTTGCCTAATAAGCACTAATAATTGAATGCGTAGCACCAGAATCAAACAATGCATACACATCACTAGAATAGAGTTGAATTGTATCTTCAACAAAATCATTTGTGGCTCTTGTGTCCTTGACAATCATGGTAACACTCGTCCACAACCACTACCGGTTCTTTTATCATCTTTTTCTCCTTGAGCAATTTCAGCTTCCTTTGGTTCTTGGTACTTCCACTGCGAATGTCTCATCTTGTCACAATTGTAACATTTCTTTTCCTTGTACTAGCATTCATCAGTCTTGTGCTTCCTCTCGCACACTTGACATTTCCCAGTAGTTCCTCGCCCTTGGGCATCAATTTTTTCCCATCCGCGGTTATCGAATTTCTTATTCCGGTACTTGCTTGTCGTACCTTCTTTCCACGGTTCTTATCCGTAGCTTTCCTTTTGTTATTGGTCCCATCTTGGTCCCAGCTTCCAGTGTAACCCTTGGTTCCACTTGATTCCTTGATAAGTATCAATAACTATAATATTTAGTTTAACTAACTCACTACATATATATACGTAGTCGTCTTGCTAGTTAATACTTTACGGTTCCGTCTCAAAAGACTAACTTCGATTTTATATTTTCATCTCAGCAGACTGTAATTAAATTATTATTTTTTCGTCTTAACAGACTATAATTAACTTTCTTATCTCCGTCTCAACAGACTTAGATTTTAACTTTTGAAGATTTTCCCTTTTTAAAACACTTTAATAGTTCTTCTTGTTAACCCACGAGTTATTCTTAACTCCTTGATTTGGTTAACTAATCTTTCTATTTTAGGCAACTTTCCTAAAATAGTAATTTCTACACTTTTTATTTTAGGTACTTTCCTAAAATAGTAACTTTCTAAACTTTCTACTTTAGGCATTCTCCTAAAATAGTAACTTCTATACTTTCTATTTTAGGTACTTTCCTAAAATAGTAATTTCTATACTTTCTATTTTAGGCACTCTCCTAAAATAGTAATTTCTATACTTTCTATTTTATACTTTCTATTTTAGGTACTTTCCTAAAATAGGAACATTTATTCTTTCTATTTTAGGTACTTTCCTAAAATAGTAACTTTCTAAATTTAGTAACTTCCAAAATTCAGTAACCTTCCCCCTTCAGACATTATAGTTAGGGAAAGTATAACTTCTTATAAGTTATTACTTAGCTAGTTATCTCATTGAAGTCCGTCTCAAAAGATTTTAACTTTTTCCTTTCAATCGTCGTTTTATTAGATCCTTGGTCGTTTCAATAAACCACTTATCAACTACCGGTCGTTTCACTAGACCCAAACTTAATTACACTTGACCGTTTCAATAGGCCGTTCATCCTTTCACATTGGTCGTTTCAGCAGACCAATCATGGTTCTCACTTGGCCATTTCAATCAGCCAATTACTTTTCACACATGGTCTTTTCACTCGACCAACTTTCTCGTTCTAGGTTAGCACACACGCTTAACACTTAAGAACAAAATACAAACAATTCCCCAAAATAAACTCCAATATTATCATTGCATTAAACTCTTTAAATTCAACAAAATATCTGGAGTTCGTTTAGAACTAACTACTCATTTTCTCTACTCATAAATAATTCGACGTCCCACTTTTCATTCGTGAAACAACACATTCCTAGGTCTTCCCCTAGGTCTTTCACTAGGTACCTTTTGGTGTCTTTTTAGAACCTCTTGGTCTTCCTCTAGACCTTCTTACTGTCTCTAACTCTTGATCATCATCTTCAATTACAATTGGAGTAGCTTCACTACTCCCAATCTCTTCAGCTTGTACCTCAAGTATCTCACCTTAGAAACATCATTCTTTATTACCTCGATAACTGCCTCGTCTTTTTCTATAGGTACCTTTGACTCTTCTAGGTCATAGTACCAGCCAAAACTCAAAGAATATCTCCTGATCATCTCCTAGAATCAAGACAGATCATCATTAGTATATCTTCAATACATAATATTTATATACTTAAAGTAAATATGCTTTAATCTTCCAAAGCAACGAGTAAGTTATTCCTTTAACTTTTCCACTAGTCTACTTAACTCTATAATTGCAACTTAGAGCTAACTTTCAACTCTTGGGTCCATTCCTCAAAAGTCAATTCTATCAACTCCCAGGTACTTAGATCTAACACTTCCCATAAGACCTAAAACCGGAGCTCTGATACCAACTGTAACGACCCCAAATTTTCATAATTTGTATAATTCCATAAACATAAATAAATACCCCAAAAGACGGTCCATAACGGTAACTTAATTCAAACCATTACATAAGTGCGGAAAAATCAGATGTAACGGCTAAGTACAATTACTAGTACTAATAAAAGTTCTGAAATCCGAAATCATTAAATAATTAATTTATTCTATGCAATTGCTCCGTCTCTTCTTGATGACGGTTCTCCTCCTTTCTATTCCGATCCTGGGGAAAAAGAAAATGAAAGAATGAGCGAACAATGCCCAGTAAGTTCATACGTGGTCTCATCGGTACAATGAGGAGACGACTAGAATGAACGAAGCCAAAAATTTTATTCAAGGATAGGTTATAGACAAACATATATGTGTATATTTCATAACAAAGAAAGTGTGGCAACTACAATTTTGTTATACTTTCAGCCTTCCGTCAATTCCATGGGTTATACCCTACATTGAGTATTCCCAACAACGAACACCTACATTGATGTCGTGTTTTCATAATACATGCTTTTCATTAAGCATGAATTTCATGGGTTATACCCTACATTGAGTATTCCCATATCGATCACCTACATTGATGTCGATTTTCCGTTACACTTACTTTTCATTAAGCATAGCATAATATAACTAGCATATAATATTGCATACTAGTCTATACATACAGTGCATTCATAGGTACAAGAACACACATAGCAATTTCAATATTTACAGATATTCCATGAACAAGAACATATCATAGAATAAAGAATTTCCAATGACGATACATTTCGTAAGAGTATTTTAAAAAAATACTATTAGCCATAGATAGCATTCATGTTTTGAAAAGACTCGATGGAGTTTCCAACGAAATTGATACACAAGAGTACTTAGGATCGTAATTCCTTACCTTAGCTTTGCTTCCTTCCTTAAGCAACGCCTTTACGCGAAATCTACAATCACGTAATAACATATCTTAGGTACAAGTAATCTTTTATTACTTCTTATGCACCTATACTTCCTTTCCTTAGTTAACCTATGAGTTACTCTTAGACTCACCTTAATTGGTTAACTAACTTTCTATTTTTAGGAACTTTCCTAATTTAGCAGTTTCTTAACCTTAGAAACTTTCTATTTTGAACTCTAATACTTTGGAACCTAAGTCTTTTAGTATTCCTTTTTAATCTTAAAGTGTTATTTTTCTTCTTTTCCCTTGATATAATTCCTTTAAAGTCTTTGGACTTCCCCTAAATTTCAAAAGGTTCCTTTAGGTTTTCTTAATTTCAATAAAGTCCTTTAACTTTCTAAAATTTACAAAGAGGTCACTTAACTTTCAGAATTTTACAAAATAGTCCCTCAACTTTTTGAAAAATTGCAAAACAGTCCCTCAACTTTTGGAAAATTACAAAACAGTCCTCTGACTTTTAAAAATTACAGAACAGTCCCTCAGAACCTTTGAACTTTTCAGTTCAGTCATATAGTTAACTGTTCAGTGGAGAATTTAACTGGAAATCAGAATACAATCCTTTCAGCTTTGTAAACTTTGCAGTTTGGTCCCTTTTCAGTTTGAAAACTAACTGTTTTTACACAAAATAAACCAAAAGCTTAACACCTAAGAAGAGACACATCCCAAATCCATCTAGGTCAATTCGGCCGACCCT
The DNA here is from genome assembly GCA_022495995.1 of Adenophora triphylla var. japonica. Lineage (NCBI taxonomy): Eukaryota > Viridiplantae > Streptophyta > Magnoliopsida > Asterales > Campanulaceae > Adenophora > Adenophora triphylla. The sequence goes on along the minus strand of JAFEMH010001936.1, from coordinate 155,800 downwards.
AGATGGTTCAAAAATATGATTTTTGTTCCTCTTTTTATTTTCCAAACATTAAACACATCATTTAATTTATATACTCTTTAATAAAAACACCTTTAATCAAATTAATTTTGTTTGATTTAATTTCAAAACAATATGAACTAGGGTTAGGGTTACATCATTATAACCTACAATTCCCCATTAATCAAACCCTCAATTTATTAAATAAACTCTAAGATTAAACCATTAAAATCTAAGAATGGCTAAACCTAGAATTTAAATAGTTTTAGAATTTCAAAAATTCATATCTAATTCAATTTAATTCTAAATTGAATGAAATAAAAACTAGGGTTTAGGGTATCATCTTACCTTGATTATGATGAAGAAACAATGGCCAAAGAAGACCAAAAACTTGGCTGTCACCTCCCTCAAGCTCTCGGCCGCCGCCCCCTCTCCTAGGGTTTTTAATTTTTTTCTTTTTTTTTTATTAATGAAGGATTATGAAAAATATAATGAGGAGGTTTATTATTTATATCTAGGCTTTCACCTCCTTGGGCCCCTTTCACCTCCTAAGCCCGACTTAGCCCACTTGACTTAAATCATTAAATTGGTCCATTCAATTAAACCCAAGTCCAAATTAAATAAGGAGTATTATTTTATTTATTATTCTAATTAAAATAATACTAAAAAAAATCAAAATTTTTCGGGTCTTTACAGTTAAAGTTTTATATTTTAATATTTTTAGTGTATTTAGATATATTGTGAATGCTTTAGATTATTAGAACTTTAAATTTATTTTAAGTAGATTTGTTAATATATTGTTTCCTATTTTTAAAGTTGTATATTTTAATATTTTTAGTGTATTTAGATATGAGTTCTAGTAGAGCGGGCAGGAAGACACGTCCGGTGTACACATCTATTACTGGGGATGCAACCGTCCCGATCTGATACCGGTGTTATCGATAATGGTGATATTGACCCTACACATAGTAGTACCAGCTCCTCCTCTGGGGCCGGTAGTACTATGAGTCCTACTCCTGTCGATTCTGAGGGGAGGACGTTTCTCCGGATATCGCCACATTATGCACAGTAAGTAAGTCTTCATTAATTTGATATAAGTTGGTTCCTTTTTTTTTTATATATATAATTCATTATTTCAGTTAAAATGTTATTGTATAAATATACTTGGCAGGTTTATAGGTGGATACCCTACCCCCGGGATTAGGATTGGGCAGTATTGGCGGTCTCGGGTCATGCAAGAGTTTTGGCCCAACTGAAAATCATTGCCACGGGAGGAGAAGGATTATGCTTGGGAGGAGTTTAAGGTAATGTGTTAATGGTTTTTATTTAAAACTTAAATGTTAGTTTGTTATTAAAATGTTATAATTAACAACGATTATACTCTTTTAATTTTATAATGTTATCATTATATGTTGTAGTTGAAATTTACATGGGCGCCAGATATCGACGAGGGGATGGTTAAACTTATTTTCATGGGGTAGTGTAAGAAGTTATTTCGGGATCATATTGGTAACATATTTATCTATCCTTAATTAGTTTAATAAACAATGATTATACTCTTTTAATTTTATAATGCTATCATTTTATGTTTACAAGATATTCATATTTTTAATAGGTAACACGAAGTCTAAATTTTATATTAAGCGGCTGGAGGAGGGATTAGCGCCCGAGACCCCGACTTGGATGACCGAGGAGGTGCTTCGTAGATTTTGCGAACATTGGTCGTCGGATGGGTCGATAGCGATCACCCAACAGGCTCGGGCAAATAGAGCGGGCTCCTCGGGATCGGCGACAAAGCATATGATGGGGACGATCAACGTCGACGAGCATCATATGCGTATGGTATGTATGTTAGTTTAAATGTAGTGCATGCATGCTTTGAAATCAGTTTATATACGTATGTTAGTTGGGGAGCCATGTTGATGCTATGAAATCCATGGTTTTAGTTTAATTGACTTTAAAACCAAACAGGACGGTTGTATGCACGTTGTTGGTGGGTGTTAGTGTAAATGATAAGAAATACTTGGGGTGTTAGTTTAAATGTAGTGTATGCAAGCTTTTAAATCAGTTTATGTACGTATGTTAGCTGGGAGCCATGTTGATGCTATGAAATCCATGGTTTTAGTGTAAATGTAGTGTATGTTTTCTTTTCTAAGATTACCCCTAAATCCTAATGAAAGTAAATATTATACTCACAACTTTAGTGATTAAAGAAAACATATTTTTATCACAAGGATAATATGGGAAGCTAAATGTTGCATTTATACAATTTCAAAATAATAACTCGCTTCTTTTATTTATAGGAAAATGAACATGGCCCCGATGTCAGTTTTTTGGATGTTTTCGTTAGCACGCATGTTAGAACTCCTACATATGCCGATCAACCTCCGCAGTGGGTTGATGATCGATCTGCTTTGGCCTTTGTAAGTAAACTATCATTAAATGAGTACTTGATTTTGAATATGTAAATTTATTTATGTATATTGTGTATATGATTATATTTGTTTGTTTGACAGAATACATATCAAACCACCGTTGTTCCCGAAGGTACTCCTCCCGGCCAGCCTGTTCCATTCGTGCCTGAAGTTTGGCAAGCGGTCACCTCAGATGGACATCCAAAGAGAGGAGACCGAGTGTTAGGGATGGGGGATCGTGGGCTGCAATGCCCATCGTCGTCGACCGGCCGTCGCGCAAATGTTTTCAGGCCTGATCCTCAGTATGCTTCGAGGATCGACTCTCTGGAGGTTCAGGTGGCTGAGGAGAGACGCGTGGCTATGGAGGCTAGGGCACTGCTAGCGGAGGCTCAGGCAAAGGCTTCGGAGGCTGATGCAAAGGCTGCGGAGGCTCAGGCACATGTTGCGCAGCATCGGGAGGAGACGGATCGTCGATTTGCGATGTTGATGGCCCAGATGCAGAATCTAGTGCAGCAGGGTAATTTCCAGTCTCCCCAATCCCCCCGAGTTGATTTTGTACTATTTTATACTTTTTGTAATAACATTTGTGATATTTGTTTGTAATAACATTTGTGATGTCCCCATTTCAAGTCTCCTCCCCCTCCCCCGATTTTGGGTACTGGGATGTCCCTGCCCCCCACCCCCGCCACCCCTCCCCACTGATTTGGTACTGGGAGTCCCCCGCCCTCCCACCTCACCAATTTGGTACTGTATTTTGATTTTTAGATTTATAGTTTTAGTTGTATCAATTGTTATATCAGGTACAAAAAAATATTATAATTGATATTTACGATTTTTTTTTTAATTTATTGCATTATCAGTGGCGGAAATTTCCGTCGCTGAGTTAATTTATTTTAATTTAAAATTTATATCAGTGACGAAATATTCCGCCGGTGAAATAAAAATTTAATTAAAATAAATTAATTCAGCGACGGAAATTTCCATCGGTGAGGTAATTTATTTTAATTAAGTAGAAATTTCCCTCGCTGTTATCATAAGATCACTATCGGAATACTATTTCCGTCGATGGACACCGACGGAATTTGGTCTGTCGGACCATTGCGGCGGGATGCCAGTGGCGGACCACCGACGGAATTTTTTCGCCGGTGACCGACTTTTAGCGATGGAATTCATACTCTAGCGGCGAAAAATTCCGCCGCTAAAAACACTTTTTTCTGGTAGTGTTAAATATAGCTCATCCAACCGCCAAAAGTCAATCGTCGAGAGTGACCTACATCAAACGAATCGACCTTCGACTTACAACCATAATAAGTAACTAGTGCTACACTCGTGCGTTAAACGCACGAATAAAAAACTATTTCAAAAAAAGTTAAAATTATAAGAAATTATCCATGTATAAAATTATACATAAAGATAAAATAATAATTGTTTAGACAATGTTCTTCATAAATTGATGATAATGTTAATGAAATAATATTACAATTTTTTAATACATTTCTTGTATACAACATTAATTGTTATAATTTCATAAAATTGCACTTCCAGTTTTTCACAATTTTAGAAAAAATAAGTATCTTTCCAGAAGGACGAAGATAGAAAGTGTTTTAAAATGGAGAAAGTATCAGCATTTGTTTCTTAGCCCTAATTTTTACGAATAATCATTGTGAGCCGGAAATAGTAACTTTCATTCTATCATTTATAGCATGTTCATTTTTTGAGCAAAAAAAATAATCATTATTAACTGTTAGGCTGGATCATGTTTGAGCATTAACAGTGTCTGGAAAATGACACTATATTTCTTACAAACCTGCTTAATAATATATGAATGACCCTTCTCAAAAATATCAAAGGTAGTTCCTACGGTTAATTCGATTTAACAATTTTCTGGAAAAGAGAACAATAATAATAAAAATGTACTACAAAGCTTTGAAATAATGGTTTAAATATTACATATTCGTTTCTCTTTTCCAAAAAAAAAATGATAATTATAGTCCTGACTCTCTGTTGCTTTTCTGCACATAAAAAATGAAAATAAATGTTAGCAATTTAAAATTAACAACAAAATATATTAATCACTTTAAATAGAAATGGCAGCCCATAAATTCGGGAATATGGAAGGTTTCTTCCTTCACTTTATAAAGCCTCTTTCCTTCCAACTTCATTCATTTTCCATCATTTTGCATACAAATATACTCAGCTGCAAAATAACTAAGGAAAAAAATGTCTTTGCCTGCTACTCTCTTCAAGGACATTCGAAAGCAGAAATCAATTTGGTTAATTAAAGTGAGGGTAGCATGAAAATAGGATATTCCATCTGTCAACGAAGTGAACTTCCTCCTTCCCCTCCTTGAGTTGCTTACAGTTGATGTTGAGGTTAGAAATCAGTTAGATTGAAAAGAAAGGAGGCATATTATGAAGGATTACTTACCTTTTCCAGTGCCTCGACATGGAGTAGCACCCACTTTTGAGCTTGAACTTTCTGTTGTAGTGCCTAAGAAAAATTTAAAAGAATTAAGAAGGGGTAGAATATCACAGTAGCAACAGAACTACCTTACTACCAAATAACTCCAATGAGAACGGGATAAAATCTGTAAGCTATTAGCAACAAGACAAGTAACAACCAAAAATTAAAACCTTTCCAATTATCACATCCAATGCTGGTTTTCCATATGCATTCCAATGAGTCACAGTAAAGGACTACATTAAGAGTCAAAAGGCGAGGTTTAGAAAATATAATTCAAATACCACTATACCTGACAGAATTGTACAGGTTACAAATAAATAGTACCTAAAAATGAACTAAATGTACTGCAAGCCAATGAGGAATCCATGCCTCACGGACCTGGTTGACAAACAACATGCTCAGATAAGTAGTAGAAAACATTAAGAAATAGGAATTGTATAAGAGAGAAGAGATTCGGCTGTAGATTTACTATTGCCAACTTAAGTTACTGCGACCACATGTATCGCCTTCTCTTTGGGTGCTGGAATACAGTAAACCCTCAATTGTAAATAGAAAATAACACACATACACACACACACACATCTTACTCCATCTAGCGACATGGCCCTTTAACCTGATAAATACAGTTGTATTAATAAATTTCCTAGATGTGATGCTTATTTAGGGGAACAATAGAAACTCAAACTTGACAGATTGGCGGATACAATGCCAGCAATAACAATTAAAATCCATAAAAACAAGTTTAAGAAATGGGAATTACCTATTTTAGTTTTTCTGTAAAGTCACTGGCCTCAAGTTGAACCCTCATGCGTTTTTCCTGAACAGAGCTTGACATTAATAATTTATCAACATTGAGGGAAATGTTAATGTTGCCAAAAATACAGTGTGAACAAACCTCAGCTACTTGGAGAGCACGTTGTGTCTTACGAATTCTCATCTTCTGTTCATCATCAATCCTCTGGAGCTGGCAACGACAAGAATATGAAAGTCAAGAAAAGAGAAAGAATTTGATTGCCATCTTTTCTTAGGCCCCAATTACACCTCAATAAACACAAATTGATACAGAAAAATGAAGGTGAGTGCTATGTAAAGATTGCTGCAAAAGATGAGTAGCACAACAGTGTCCACTACTAAACGTCCAAGAGAGGGGTAATGGGTATAAAAAATGCAACTACAGCTACATTATTATTTAATACCCTCTACCAGAATGGTAAAGAAATATCAACCAAAAGAGCAGAACATGATAGTGGAAACTAAAGCAAGCATGTACAAAAGAAAGCAAACATCATTGTTATAACTAAAAGGTTTTGTAAGTGAAACAACAACCTCAGAAGATTAATAAAAAAAAAATCTGATTCCTATTATAAATTGAACTTACATTCTCAAGTTTCAAATTCAGTTCCTCAATTTTCTTATCAGCTAGATTTGCTCGCCTTTCCAGTGCTTCCTTTCTCATGTTCTGTTGCGCTATTTCCTTTCTAAGAATCTCAACCTGAGAAGCAACATATTTAGAGGTGTGCAGCAATGCAAGGAAGAATCAACATGTAACAATGAAGCATATCACCTGCTTCTCAAGCTCAGCAGTTCGTGCATCAGCCTTACCCTCTTGGTCCTTAGTTTCAAGTGATCATTTTTCCTAAAGATATGAGATTAGGTTAAGAATGACTCATCTTCATATGCTATTGGAACCAAGAGAGAAAATTGAATGTTAAGTTCCAAGATAATATGCTCAACAACTTGGAAAATGATTTAGGAATGGGACCATTGAGCTTATTTCCACTTAAGCTACTGCACAGAGAATTAAAATGAGTCCAAGCTGAATTCTTAATATGAGACCTACAATATGTTTCTATGATAAACTATCTTCAGCATGAATTCTTAATATGAGTAGTTGTGAAGCCGATCCCTAAATCATATTGATCGTACTGTTGTATAGAACGTACCAAGCTAACAGGACAAAATAGACAATCAAAAGTATAATTAGTGTGCTACAAGACAAAACACCCTTTCAGAAATTTGACTGATGGAAGTGTGACATGCAATTGAAGCAATAAATAGATAAATGCAAATGTGACCAAACAATAAAGCCAAAGAGAGATCCCAAAACAGGTCTTCAATCACAAATCAATGCAAACAATCTTCCCATTTTCACTATAGAAACACACTCCCTCTGCTATAGATGGAACAAGCATAAAAAAGGAAATTAATACAAATAAAGCATTAAAAGGACCACAAACCTAACAAAAAATTAAAGTAGGTAATTTTTACTTGGTTTAGCATAGAAAATCAGGAAAAGAAAACAAGTAGATGTAAAATAACAGTTATGGTGATAGATTAAGAATCAAATGAGAGATTGAGAAAGAGCTTACGAATATGGATCGCGTCGGTGAAAATAAAACCCTAGCGGAAGACGAAGAAGAAGATTGGGGTGGGGAGAAATTCCATGATCTTCAAATTCTTTGCTTCTATTCATTTATTTTTTCCCAAATCAAGTTTTTGCTATAAGATTTTGGAGAGGCAACGACAACAGTCATGGAAGAAGGGAGAGAGGAGGGAGAGGGAGTGGCAGCAACCATGGAAGAATAGAGAGGGGAAACGGCAGCAGAAGGTGGGGTTGTTTGGGGGAAGTGACGTCGGAGAGGGAGGAGAGAGAGATTGAGAAGAATAGTGGAATATAAACGGGCACGGCTTATTATTTTGTACGCTATATATGTGAGGCAATTTGGGGGTAATGTTTGTTATTTGAGAGAGAGGTGTACTTGGTAATTGATATAGGGGAGAATGAATTTGGTCTTTTTTTCAGTCTAGGTGCTAATTTGAGCGGGAAAAAAGTGGGTGTGCTGAAGTGCTTTGCATTTCAGCTTTTATATAGTTATAGATTACAAAATTTTCTATAACTTCCAGCTCGATAGGTCGACCCAGAAAGTTGGGGGCCCTGAATGAAATAAAAATGATGGGCCAGGCCCAATACATATGGATCAATGTCCAGATCATCCCAAAGGAATGTCAAAAGAAATGGGCCTATTAAGCAGCCCCAAGTCTATCAACCCATTAGTGGAGATCAGTCGACCTAGCTCATTGTTCGACCTTCCTTGGTCCCTACCAAGCTTTGTCTGACATACGATCTCTCCTTTGAGCTATCTCTGCCTAAACAAGGAACGAATTTAGGTCACCCTTAATTATTCAGGTGACCTCGACCAACCAACACGTGCATCTATCCACGCTGTTATTTGTAACCGCCTCCTACATTCTCGAAGACAATTACGCCAACAGTATCTCCGTAATCCTAGGGATTCATAATGATCCCTTAACACCACTATATATACCAGCAGCATCCTAGGTTAAAAGGTAATGTTATCTTAGCTATTTGAGATTACGTCATTTTCTATATAGTTTTATAAACTCGTAACACTATATCCCATCATCACGGCGAAGGGTCTTAGCCAAGACCTTCCCGACAAGTCATTTGTTCGTGGTTTCAGGTCATAATAGCTGGATTACAACCTTTTGTTGGACTAAGGTTGATCTGGATCGTTTCCTACATCATCATTAATCAAATAATCCACATCATATTTGTGTCATGAATTCGAATTATTTTGTGCCCTTTAGTAATATAAATTACGATTTATAATATGTGTTACATTTAATTAAAAATTGTGAAAATGAATTATTTATTATAAAGAAATAAATTTTATATTACGTTTTAGCGCAAAAATGTGTTTTAATATTCGTTCAAAATATTTGACATTTGATAGTAGACTTTTTACATTACTAATTAATATGGCTGGAGCGTTATAGCATTTTGAAATCTGGATTTGGGAACTATGGGGTCTGATTCAACAGTTGTCCGATTTTGCCTATTATAAAATTTATTTTATTACTCTAATGAAAATTTAAATATTGTTATTGAAACACCATTAAAAATAATGTCAATAGAATTTTTTAAATGTTTATTAGAATAATTAAATTAGTCCAATATATTGCTCAAAATAACTTTGTATTAACAACCACAAAGGTAAAATGATCATTTTGAAATGGAAAAATATAACTTGAATTGTCTTAATATCCAACTGCATCGTATCTGGTGAGAAACAATATGATAACTTTTTTAAAAAAAATTATACAATGACACTATAAAACTCATTATTTGAAGAACCTAATCAATATGAATATTGATTGTGATATATTTCTAATACTACTAAATATCAAATCATCCATTGAATTTTTAGAGACCTAAATGAGGAGGTATTTAGTGTGTAAGTGTGTGGTGACTGCAACAACAATGCCAACTTAGCAACTCTCTCCGCCGAACTTCTTAAATAATTAGTTTTAGACCATTCGCAGTGTTGACCAGGGCATGGTTACTCTCTCTTCTCTACGTCATCAGTCATCAATAACCATAACTTCATCCTATTTTACCAACAATGGTGATAAAAGTCATCAGTTTCTCTCTCATACTTTTTACTATACGCACTATATTTTCTTTTTTCTATTCATTTCAATACCAATTATTATTATTATTCATATTATTTTATTATTAATAATTATATATGATAAAATAATCTATATTTTAATTATTAATTAAATGATTTTATTAATATTAATATTATTTAATAATTATTGCCTCCTCACTTTGAGTGTGTCATTCACAAAGAAAGTGGGACAGGGCTCACTTTTTAGCCACACCAAGGATTCGTTTCCAGCCCAATTTTTAAATCAGTCATCAAAGAGTCATCAAAGAGCCGAACTTTTGTGAGTGTTAAAATGTACCATTCTTTTGACTCACTATCTCGATCAAATTGAAAATTGCTTTTTTGAGTGTTAGTAGTGTACTAGAATCATGGGTGCTGGATTCGGGGGCATCATTCCACTCTTGCGGGCACAAGGAAGAGATGGAGAACTACACTTCCGGTGATTTCGGGAAGGTCTATCTAGCGGATGGCGAGCCTTTGGAAATCAAAGGGAAGGGGGATGTCAGAATAGGAGCATCAGACGGGAAGGTCTTACATCTGAACGGGGTCAGACACATTTCGAGTTTGAAAAAGAACCTACTTTCAGTTGGGCAGTTGGACGAAGAAGGTTACAAGGTGACTTTCGAGCTGCGAGGCCGGGTTATTACCAAGGAGGATTGTGAGATCGCTCGGGGTAATAAGGAGGGTACTTTGTATTTGGCGAACAACACCAAGGATAGTATTGCGGTGGCAGCAGCCAAGGGTGATACTGATTTGTGGCACTGTCGATTGGGTCACATGAGTGAGACGGGGATGAAGGTGCTTTGTTCAAAGGGACTACTACCGGGTTTGAAGACAGTCAACGTGGGGATCTGCGAAGATTGTATGTTTAGCAAACAGGGGAGAAATAATTTCTCGAGGACAGGTAGGGGTTTGAGGGAAGCAAAGTTGGAATTGGTTCACACGGACCTGTGGGGGCCATCTCTGGTTACGTCTCTGGGTGGTGCGTCATATTACATGACTTTCATTGATGATTCTACAAGGAAGGTTTGGGTCTATTTCTTGAAGGGGAAAGATGAGGCTTTCGAAGTGTTCAAGAAGTGGAGGGCCTTGGTGGAGAATCAGACGGGACATAAGCTTAAGTGCTTGAGATCAGATAATGGTGGGGAGTATGAGCTTGGTGAGTTTAGGGAATATTGTGCTGCGAATGGTATTCGTATGGAGAAGACTCCAAAGCGGACACCACAACTCAATGGGGTAGCAGAGAGGATAAACAGAATATTGAATGAGCGGGCTAGAAGTATGAGATTGAAGTGTGGACTTCCGAAGACGTTTTGGGCATATGCAGTTGACACGGCAGCTTTCTTGATCAATCGGGGACCATCGGTACCATTGGGGAATGGAATTCCAGAGGAAGCTTGGAGTGGCAAGCAGGTAAATCTGTCCTTTCTTCGCATATTTGGCTGCGTTTCTTATGTTCATGTTGATTCTGCTGAGAGAACTAAATTAGATGCAAAATCTGTTAAGTGTACGTTTATTGGGTATGGCGGGGATGACTTCGGGTATAAGTTTTGGGATGACCAAAATCATAGAATTATTCGTAGTCGAGATGTGGTATTCAATGAACAGGTATTGTACAAGGACAGAAAGGGGGCATCTGATGACACTAGTTTGGAACCGGAAATTGTAGAGGTGGATATTCCAAACTCGAGTGGGAGCAGAACAGTTCATGTTGACCATGGTCAGGAGGTCACTGATGATGAACCACATACTCCAGAACCGGTTATTCATTGCGTAGATCCGGCAGATTGCGTGGATCGCCCGGCAGTATACTCCATCCAATTATTATTTCTTTGTTGACGAGATAATGGGGAACCGGAATGTTATGCGGAGGCTGTTCGTAGTGCACTTTGTAACAAGTGGAAAGCTGCGATGGATGATGAGATGGACTCATTGAAGGCCAACAAAACTTGGGAGTTGACTAAACTACCTAAGGGGAAGAAGGCATTGCATAACAAGTGGGTTTACAGGATCAAGGAGGAAGCAGACGGTAGCAAGCGTTACAAGGCAAGACTGGTTGTAAAAAGGTTTCAGCAAAAGTACGGTATTGACTACACCGAGGTATTCACTCCGGTTGTGAAGATGACCACTATCAGAATGGTTCTGGGGATAGTAGTGGCAGACAACTTGTTGCTTGAACAGATGGATGTGAAGACAGCCTTTCTTCATGGGGACTTGGAGGAAGAGATTTACATGGTACAGCCAGAGGGTTACTTGTCTAAGGGTAGCGAGGAGCTATTTTGCAGATTGACTAAGAGCTTGTATGGCCTTAAACAAGCTCCTAGGCAGTGGTACAGAAAGTTTGATGGGTTCATGCACGACATTGATTTTATCAGATGTGAGGCGGATCATTGTTGCTACTTCAAGAACACGGACAATGGGTACATTATCTTGCTGTTATATGTGGACGACATGTTAATAGCGGGCTCTAGCAGTAGAGAGGTAAACAGACTGAAGACTCAGTTGTCAGAACGGTTCGAGATAAAGGATTTGGGAGAGGCCAGAAAAATCATGGGCATGCGGATTGACCGGGATAGGGAGTCGGGCAAGTTGGTTCTTTCACAAGCAAAATACGTTGAGAAAGTCTTAGCAAGGTTTTGTATGGAAGAGGCGAAGCCAACAGGGACGCCATTGGGTTTGCATTTCAAGCTATCCGAGAAGGACTCACCTAGGGGCAAGGAGGAGCGTGACAAGATGGAGAGAACTCCATATGCTTCAGCAGTGGGGAGTCTCATGTATGCAATGGTGTGTACAAGGCCGGACATTGCACATGCGGTGGGAGTAGTCAGACGATTTATGGGCAATCCAGGAAAGCAACATTGGGAAGCGGTTAAATGGATCCTGCGTTACTTGAAGGGTACTGCTGGTAAGGCTCTATGTTTCTCAAGCAAGGAGGTGGTGTTAGCGGGTTATGTTGATGCGGACTTGGCATCAAGTGATCTTTATAAGAGGAGAAGTACTACGGGTTATATGTTCACATTGGGTGGTACGGCAATTTCCTGGGCTTCTAAATTGCAGAAGATCGTGGCGCAGTCAACTGCAGAAGCAGAATATGTGGCAGTGACAGAGGCGAGTAAAGAGATGGTATGGCAGCAGAACTTCTTGGGTGAACTTGGGAAGACGCAAAGTGGTAACGTTCTCTATAGTAACAGTCAGAGTGCAATACATTTGGCTAGAAATCCAGCGTTTCATTCGAGGACGAAGCACATTGAACTGAGGTTTCACTACATCAGACATCTCTTGGAGGAGAAAATTTTAAGGCTAGAGAAGATATTGGGATCGGAGAATCCGGCTGACATGTTGACAAAGGTTGTGAACCTTGAGAAGTTGAAGCTGTGCAAAGCTTCAATTGGGCTTGGAGAATGAGAGAGGAGGATGGCACTACCATGATCGAGGTGAGCACTAGGAGGACACCAAGGGTGAGTTGAAGAACGGATACGGGGATTATATGTGTGGTTGATCTCTAGGTGGGAGATTGTTGGGATAGAGAACCGACCGGGTTAGACATCGAAGCAAGGGGGAGAAATTTGTCAGAGGTTGCCGGAGTCTAGAGCGGCCGCGCTAGTGATGTGCGCGACCGCGCTCTTGTACCGTAACTGATGCTCGGGGGGATTTCTTCAAGGGCGACCGCGCTGAAAGGGAGGGCGACCGCGCTGGAGGTTTTGTCAAAGGCGTTGGATCTTCTGGACAGTAGCGCGACCGTGCTGGCCTGGAGGGCGGCCGCGCTCGGCCCGTTTCAGCAGTCCAGATTTCCTTGTTTGTCTAGGGTTTGGTTTATTCCCTAGATCATATATAAGCATAGTTCCGCCCCTTTTCTCATTGTAACACAAAATTTACATATTATAGTGCAAGATCCTGGCTTGGTAGTGCCCCAGACGTAGCCAATTAAATTGGTGAACTGGGTTAACAATTTCTTGTGTCTTTTCTGTGCTTTTGATTTTCTTGTGCTTTGTTTGTGTGCTCTAATCATTCTTGTAGGTTTGCTTGGTAGTGGAGGGCCATATTCACAACACATTGTCCGACCTACCAGGTCCCGACCTTACTTAGTCCGACCTTACGATCCAAGTTTCACTTCGGGTACGATCCAGCTCTACCTATCAGTCAGGTCGACCCAACCTCAAGTGGCGACCTCGACCTACCAAGCAAGCGTCGACCTAACGGTTACAGGCGCACGTGCCTCTATACTTTCCATAACTGTTTCCCTACAAATCACGAGCCGTTCAGGACACGTTCACATGATGTATAACTGTCCCACAAATCTCGGAGCTCATGTAGCCCTACCAAATATATCACACTCATCAGCTATAAATACAGGACAACCACCACGGTTCTAAGATAACTGCAATTTTGTTATCTGAATATCATTTGTTCAATACATTATTCGCTCTCCAATTCATATACTTACTCTCACGCCCCAAAAAAAATAAGCCGGAGACACATCCGGCTAGTCGTGGGTTCTGGTTTTCAGGTCAAGGAGTCAGGTGATCAGTCCTGCCACGTGGAGGAAGATTGATAAGCACATTTCCTGCGGCATCAGTTTGGTTCCATTGCCGGGAAATCGTGCATAACTTGACCTCGAAAATTTTCTCAACCTACCATCATGGAGACTTCGGATGGACATGTCTCTGAGGCCTCACTTGAACACAACGAAGGAAACACTAACACCAATGCAAACGCTGGAAATGCTAACTTGCCTCCTCCCCCTCCGTCGCGTCAGCACGCTAGGGCAACTCGATCTAATAGTGTTACTGATAGTAGAGAATTGCCAGATGGGAGGAGAGACAAGCGACCTATGGAAGGGCAGGGAGCACCACCTCCTTCCAAGCGTCAAACATGGCAAATGAATGCTGGAAACAGGGAAGGTCCCTCGTCCAATCCATTAAGCAGAAAGGAGATGCTATTAGAGCGAGCTCAAATTCTGGCCGAATTAATAGCCATGGAGGAGGCAGAGCAGGCTGATAGAAGGTCAGAGAGGGTGGCTCCCTCTCAAGTTTCAAACAGGCCACCTGCTAGGAGTACTAGACCGAATGAGACCATGGGACAGAACGTCGAGCAAAGGATGGTGCTGCGGCCTCAATCACCTATTCATGTTCCAAGTGACGATCTAAGGGCCAGCCTCAACAGGAACAGAGAACAGGAAGCCCAGTCATACCTGAGAACACAGCTAGAGGCTAATCGAAGCTTGCGTGGTTTGCCTGCCAGGACACAAAGGTTGCAGTCCCATAGGGAAAGGAATGGGCGCAGGTCGCCTATAAGAGAGGGTAGGCGCAGGTCGCCACCCAGAGATGATAGGCGCAGGTCGCCACCTAGAGATGACAGGCGCAGGTTGCCAATTCGGTCAGTAAGGTCAAATGATGTCCCCCCTGCTAGAGACGACAGACCTGATGCTAGAGAGTGGCTGCTATGGAAGAAGAAGTTCGAGCAGTGGGAGGCTGATAAGAAGGAAGGTGCTGGAAAGAGTGAGCACAAAGACTTTTCTCTTCGACCCTTGGCCAAAGAGTTGCTCGAATTTGATCCCCTTCTTTTAAAAAGAGAAAAGAAAAAAAAAAAAAAGAGTTGCTCGAATGTCGACCTCTGCCAGGTTTCAAATTGCCAGCCCTAGAAAAATATTCGGGAGTGACCAACGCCAAAAGCCATATACAACACTTGGAGGCCACCATGTGCTTTGTCTCCCACGAGGACGACATGATGTGCAAGGCACTTACAAGCACACTCACTGGAGCAGCCCTTACATGGTTCAATGGTTTGGCACCAGGATGCATCTCAACTTGGTCTTATATGAGGACAAAATTCCTGGAACGCTTCTCGACTACTGGAGCTAGGAAGATGACAGTCACCGACCTAAACAACTTGGTGCAAGGGAAAAATGAAAGCTCGATGAGCTACTACACCAAGTTTAAGGAAATGGTTGACAAGATCGAGGAGGACCTCACAGACAGGGAGGTGATCAATTGTTTCAGGAGTGGAATCACTTCTACAGACATGGACTATGAGCTGACAGTTCGAACAGTTACTACTCGCTAAGAGTTGTTCGAGAAGGCCTACAATGTAGCTTTGGCCGAGGAAAGAAAAGAAAAGAAAAATGGGAAAGGCCCCAAGACTGAGGTCGCTGATGATAAGAAGGACTCAGCCAAGAATGGGGGAAACAATAAGAATGGCAAGAACAGGACCAGGGTGACTGAGAAAGTGCCCGAAGCTTTCACTCCCCTAACGGTGAGTCGAACTGAAATAATGAATGCAATCGAGCTGGCCCCACCTGCCCCTATGAACCCGGCCAATAAGTTCAGAAGGGACAACATCAAATATTGTAGTATCACAAGGATACGGGCCATACTACGGAGGATTGTATGAGTTTGAAGCGCATAATTCAGAGGATGGTCGATCAGGGAAAGCTCGACGCATACGTTAAGAGGTCTCAGGCAGGCGGTGGTGAGCGATCTGCATGTAGACATCTAGAGCCAAGGCAACCTAGGATGAATTTGGGCGTCATCACTGAGCAAGCCAGCAACACAGCCATCAAACATAAGATTTTTTCAGTTCAACAAAGCCCCACATGTGCCGCCAAGGAGCCACGTCAGGGATGAGGTGATTAGCTTTTATCCGAATGAGCTAGCAACTAATATGGCGGCTAGAGAGCAAGTTCTTGTCATCCCAGGACTCATTGATGGATGTACGACGAGCAGACTCTTAGTCGACACGGGGGCCTGCAAGGATATTCTGTTCTACAAAACATTCCGGGAAATGGGTCTCTCAAATGAGCAGCTCGAAAGGTATGATGGCAGATTGGAAGGCTTCACCAACCACCGGGTCGATGCCAAGGGACAGATCGAGCTAGACGTCGACCTAGGCCAACACCCCTACAGGGTCATTTCCAAGGTAAAATTTATTGTTATTGATGTGAACAGTGATTATGCTGCTATACTTGGTATCCCTGGCCAGGTCGCACTTGGAATGGTGGCCTCAATCCCCCATCAGCGAGTTAAATTCCCTACACCAGCTGGAGTCGGCTGTGTACAAGGCACAGCTCGAGCATACCTTGATCACGTCCTTCGGGAAAGAAAGAAGAGGGAGCTAGAGATTGAAACTGCTGAAGGATACCTAAAGATGTCTCAGTCAGTCACCAAAACTACTCGACTATCTACAATCACCATTGTGGAAGAGTCGACCTATCGCTCACATGACGAGATCATGACTGAGTTGACACGTCACTCTGAAGCCACCATGGTCAATCCGGATACATTTATGGTCGACCAAGTCCTCATAGGCGAGCAATGCCTCCAAGTCGACAATAACTCGGGGGCTACCACCAGTGAGATCGCAGACAAGCTAGATGACATGATAGCTGAGAAAGCTCCACACCTGGGGGCCGAGGAAAGACAGAGGGTTAGAGAGATCATCATTGAGACCCTGCAATTCAGAGACGGTCCAGAGCTGGAGGCTGTGGACGAGTTGGAAGCAGTGACTACAAATCCTTCCTATCCCGAACAAAAAATTCAGATTGCAAAGCAATTGTCACCTGAAGAAAGGTTGGAGATTGTCGAATTACTCAAAGAAAGCAATGACGTCTTTGCATGGCGAGTAGAAGATATGAAGGGGATTAAGGAGGAGGTCGCTGTTCATAGGCTGGAGGTCAACCCGACCATAAAATCCAAACCTCAGAGGCTGAGAAGCTTTGCTCGCGACAAAGAGGAGGCCATTAAACTTGAGGTACAAAAACTTTTGAGTGCAGGTATCATAAAGGAGGCCACACATACAACCTGGTTAGCCAATGTGGTCATGGTGAAGAAGTCAAATGGCAAATGGAGATTGTGCGTCGATTTCACCAATCTCAACCTTGCCTGCCCAAAAGACAGCTATCCTCTCCCTAGAATTGACAAGCTCGTTGATTCCATTGCTGGCCACTCCACCCTCAGTTTTCTCGATGCCTATTCAGGCTACCATCAAATCAAGATGCATGAGAATGACATCGTGAAGACAGCTTTCCAAGCAGCTGGAGGCATCTATTGCTAAACTATGATGCCATTTGGGTTAAAGAATGCAGGTGCGACCTATCAACGTATGGTCAACAAAGTCTTTGCTTCACAGATAGGCCGAAACATGGAGGCCTACGTCGACGACATGGTCATCAAAACAAAGGCCGGACGTCACGTGGTCGACCTAAAGGAAACGTTCGCCAATCTGCGAGCAAATGACATGAAACTTAACCCAAGCAAATGTGTCTTTGGGGTAGCAGCTGGCAAGTTCCTTAGATTTATGGTGTCACAACGAGGAATAGAAGCTAATCCAGAAAAGATCAAGGCTCTAGTCGACATGAAGGAGCCCACAAGTATAAAGGAGATGTAGCGACTTAATGGTAGGGTGGCAGCCCTAGGTCGTTTCATAGCCAAGTCGGCGGAAAGGTCTCTCCCCTTCTTCAAAGCTTTGAGGGGGACGGAAAATTTTGAATGGACGGCCGAATGTCATTCGTCGTTCCAACAGCTTAAGGAGTACCTCGCTACTCCTCCTCTATTGAGTAACCCGACTACTGGAGAGACTTTGTTCGTGTATCTATCTGTGGGAGACAAAGTAGTTGCAGCAGTTCTGGTTCGAGAAGAGGATGGGCTTCAAAAGCCCGTGTACTATGTTAGCAAGGCCCTGTCAGACGTTGAGGGCAGATATTACAATGCGTAGAAGGTCGCCTATGCCTTAGTCGTAGCTTCAAGGAAGCTGCGAGCTTATTTCCTGGCTCATCCTGTTGTGGTGCTCACGAATGCGCCCTTGAGAAAAATTCTACACAAGCCTGAGAGTTCAGGTCGTTTACTCAATTGGTCAATTGCTCTCACAGAATTCGACATCGAGTATCGACCTCGAAAGGTATTGAAGGCTCAAGCCTTGGAAGATTTCTTGGTCGAGCTGACGTTCACCAAGGAAGATAGCGAGGTGCGAGCTCAGAAGGAGAAAGTTAAGGGGAAGGAGCCAGAGTCTCATCTCGTCACTTCTTTACCCGACGATTGTTGGAAGGTCTACTTAGATGGGTCAGCTACAAAGAATGTCAGTGGAGCTGGGATTGTTCTGATCGAGCCAGAGTCTGGGACAGTATATGAGGAGTCATTGAGGTTCAAGTTTGATGCATCCAACAACCAGGCGGAGTATGAAGCTTTGGTAGCAGCCATCGAATACGGAAAATGCTTCGGAGTAACCAAAATCATGGCATATTGCGACTCCCAATTAATAGTCAACCAGGTCAGAGGGGAATATGAGGTGCTAAACTCTACCTTGGTCAAATATTGCGACCTGGTGAAGGAATTGACAAAAGACTTAGGGTTTTGGGAAATTCAGAGGATTGGTCGAGAAGACAATGAGTTGGCCGACCTACTCTCGAAGCTAGCTACTTCAGACGAGCCACATGAAGAGCCCATCTCTTACCTTGAAAGCCCAGCATATGAAAGAGTTCAAATTCAGTGTGTGGAAGACACTTTGAGGAACGGGGTTTATAACAAGTGTTGGATCGAAGAAATGAAGGCGTACTTAGAGACAGGCGAGCTCCCTGAAGACGAGAAGAAAGCTCAAGCTATCAAAAAGAAAGCTCTGAGGTATGTTATCCAGGGAGGCATGCTATTCAGAAGATCATACACCAGGCCATTGTTGAAGTGCATTCACCCTCAAGAGATCACTCAGTTAATGCATGAGGTGCATAGTGGAATTTGTGGTGGACACCCGGGGGCCAGAACTTTAGCCGACAAATTGATCACTTTGGGATACTACTGGCCAGACATGAGAGCTGACACTCATGACTTTGTTCAGCAATGTGACCAAATGTCAAAGGTTTGCCAACCTACCTCATCTGCCCACAACGGAGAAAACTCCAGTGATCGATGCTTGGCCATTTGATATGTGGGGCGTCGACTTGATTGGACCCTTCCCACCCGCCCGGGGAAACTGTAAGTATGTGATCATCGCAATTGATTACTTCACGAAGTGGGTCGAAGCAAAGCCACTAGCTGGCATCACAGAGGAAAATGCCATCAACTTCATACATGACTTCATCTGGTGTCGATTTGGGATCCCTCGAGCTATAGTATCAGATAATGGCTTACAGTTCTCCAGAGCTTTCGAAGAGGAAATGAATCGAGTAGGGATCAAGCATTGGCAATCATCTGTTGCCTATCCTCAAGGAAATGGGTAAGCTGAAGCAGCGAATAAGCTCGTCCTATCTTCACTAAAGACGGGCTTAGTTGGTCGACGCAGTAACTGGTTGGACGAACTCCCCCTTGCTCTTTGGACAGTTCGCATAACCACTCGGGGGCCTACGGGGGAAACCCCATTCGCTCTTACATATGGATCGGAGGCCATGGCACCTGCCGAGATGCGATTTCCTACTGCTAAAGTAACCTTCTTCGACCAAGAGCAGAACAAAACTAGCAGATTGATCGACTTGGATTTGATCGACGAGAAGCGAGATACAGCTTACCTGCGAATGGTCAACTACAAACAGCGGACCAAAAGTTACCATGACTAGAAGCTGAAGACAAGATCATTCCAAGTAGGAGATCATGTGTTAAGAAAGATCGAGGCAACAGGAAGGAGGACCCAACAGAATAAGCTATCTCCTAACTCGGAAGGTCCTTATATTGTTACTCGAGTCATCAAGGAGGGGACTTACATGATAGCTCATCTAGATAGTGAGGAGTTGAAGCATCCATGGCACGCCACTCATCTCATCAAATACTACTTCTAGCTCAGCTCCCCAGTTCAGTTCGAAGGTTAATGCAATTTACAAGTTTGAATTTGTCATAGTTCTAGCTTTCCATCTGATGTAAGCATGTTCGTACTTCAATAAAAATCGCAGTTCTATTCGACCAAACATTATGTTTCACTAATTTCAACAAGCTCGACTCTTAGTCAGCTTCGTTTTAACAAGCTCGATTCTTAATCAGCTTTGTTCCTTTAACAAGTCCAACTCCTAGTCGACTTCGTTCTAGCAAGCTCGACTCTTAGTCAGCTTCGTACTAACTAGCTCGATTCTTAATCAGCTTTGTTCCTCTAACAAGTCCGACCATTGGTTGACTTCGTTCCAATGAGCTCGACTCTTAGTCGGCTTCGTTCTAACTAGCTCGATTCTTAATCATCTTTGTTCTCTTAACAAGTCCGACCCTTGGTCGACTTCGTTCTAATAAGCTCGACCCTTGGTCAGCTTTGATCCCTTAAACAGGTTCGACTCTGAGTCAATCTCGTTTGCAAAAAATCTTTACAAGTCTAAGGTCAACTGAGTTACCACAAAACCAGGCCAACCTTAAGCTGATGGCGACTTATTTGTCCTATTACATCTAGCTCGACACACACATGTTGAAATCAAAAGCATACAACATACGAAGATGGAAAGTCTGCTATGATTAAATATAACCAAGTCTCCCAAAACGGGCCAAGAATTGTGCAAACAAAAGTAACGAAGTATCACGCCTCCTAAAAAGCTGGGCCAAGGCATTTAAATAGTTACAAAAACAAAAGATAGAATTGTTTTGGGACTTGTTCCTTTGCACACAAAGTTCATCTAAATCAAACGGCTGGGCTAGAGGCATTTGGGTCATCGTTGGTAGTTCGATCCTCAGTAATCGGTTCTTGTTACTGAGGGCTTAAAGGTTTACCCGACTCTGAGTAAACTTGTTGCTCAGGTTCATCGTCCTCCTCCATCTCTTCAGCATCCTCAATTTCCTGCAACACTACGTCAAAATTCCTAAGAGCCAAAGCTGGGGCAACCCACGGCTCACAGGCCTCCTCTTGGTCTTGTTGGGCAATGAAGGCCAAGTCATTGTCGGAGTAAGGAACGATCGAGTGGCCACCTCGAGCTGCCATGTCATATTGGGGTTCAGATGCCCAGCGAGCCAATTGTTCGAGGGAGACTTCAACAGTGGGATCAATCAAGGCTCGATGAGCCATATGGCGTTTGCCCAAATCAAGAAAATCCCTCGCCTTCTCGACAATGGCGTTATAATACTCATCCATATCTTTAAACTTCTCAACAGCATCCTTAGCGGCGACTTGAAGGTCCTCCTTCCACTTTGTCCTGGCAGCGTTGTGCTCCTCATTCAGCTCGATCAAAAAGGTGTCTTTATCCTTGAGGAGTTTGGAAACTGTTGCTAGTTCTTTCTTAGTCTCCTCATGAGCAAGGTGCCCAGCATCTCTCTCGGCAGTCATCTCACCAACCTTGGCATCAGCAGCCTTCAGATCTTCCAAAGCTTTCTCCTTGTCAGCCAGAGCCTTCTTCTTCACCATCTCCAGAGCATCAAAGGAGTTGTCAAGATCGTTGTATTTTTCTCTTAGCTCAGACAGCTCCTGAGACTTCTTAGAGTACTGGCTCATGGCTTGCTTATCCCTCTCAATGGAAGCCCTCCAGGAGCTCTTAGCTTGCTCAGTCATGGTGAGAGACTGTATTAAAGAATATCAGTGAAGTATTAGCTCGTCAAATATTCGGAAGCTGAATTGACAGATTAAAGAATAAGCGACTAAACAGAGAGGGAAAGTAAAAGCTTACCTCACTATGCACCAATCCGGACCGAGCTGAGAATTCCTCAGGGGTCATACCCTTTTCAGCAAAGTGAGCCAAAAGATCGACATCAATGGCTCTCCTGACCACCGCTTGGCTAAGACTAACTTCTGGGTAATGGCGGGTCATGCTGTTGACCCCTATGAGTGGAGGAACGTCACTCAGCCTCTGTATTTGAGCATCCATTGACTCTTGGCTCCTGGAAGGAGGGATTGGAGGAGGAAGTTGGCTCGGGGAAACAGCTTTCCCCTTATCAGTTCTCGATCTCTTCCTTGTCTCCAGAGGGCGATCATCCTCCACCTCAATAGCTTCATCCTCAATATCCAAAAAGTTTAAGGGGCTAGCCCCAGCTGTCCCAGCACCAAAGGTCACTGCATTGGCTTCAGAGATTGGGTCGGAACTCAGACTTGGTCTAGTCGACCTGTTGGACTCATTGCCCTCTTCAGTTGCTCCTCGAGCTTGGCTGCTGCTCTCTAAAGGATCCTCTAACCTAACCTCCTCCATGGGAACCATCCCAGCATTGTCCTTGGATAATAAGTTGTTCCTTCTCTCAGTCTCTCTCTCTCTCTATTGGCTCGAGCATTGGCAGCACCATGGGATTTCTTAGCTTTTTTCTTGTTAGATACTCCAACAATGCGCACCATGTTTCCTTCCTGCTCAGGGGTCAAAACTGCAAGAGATCAAGATAACAAAGGGTTAGATCGACATATGAGATTTCTACATACGAGCTGCAAGTTCTATGTGCGAACTAAACATGTACAAGCTAATTATTCTACATGCGAGTTAACCAACTGACGAGTTAAGAGTCGCGCATACAAGTCAAATTGTTTCTAGGCAGAAGCCACAAGTTCTACATACGAGCCAAAGTTCTATATACGAGCAAACTATGTACGAGCTCAAATTTCTACGTAAGAATTAACAATTGACGAGCAAAGAGTTGTGCATGCAGATCAAAATAGTTCTATGTGCGAACTGTGAGTTATACTGGCGAGCTAGCAATTGACGAGTTAACAAATAAAAGCGAGTAAACTCTTACCACCTACGTGCTCCCCATTGGCTTTGCAGTAGTTAGCCGTCCGTTGGCAAAACTGGCATTTATCCTCGAACCTACCCAAAGCGTGGGTGACCCAGTCAGGGTATATTGTGCCCCTACCAACATGAACAAGGGGTTGCACTTCTCCTTCACCAGCCATCATCCCGGCTTGGATATAATTATATTTATTTGTACCCAGGCGTTCCCAACTAATAGGCCCCCTATTAGCCAATTGGCATAGCCTCTTATACAGCTCGAAGTGCCAAGGGGGCTCCCAGTAGTTCTCCTCTTCTATGACATCTGTTTCAGAGTTAGGTAGAGGGAATTCCCATCCTAATCTGCTCTATACTACCACAACATGGGAGTTCCAATAGCTCACTTTGCTAGGAAGGTTCATGAACAGTTTGGGGGAGTTGGGTTTAGAGGGAGTGGTGATTCCCAAATCAGTTTTGCCAAACTTAACACTAAAGAATTCCTTGAAAACCCTCATGCAAGGCTCATATCCAAGAAACCTACAAACCATGGCAAAGCATACTAAGACCCGGCAAGGGTTGGCTCCTAGCTAGAGAGGCAAAGCATCACTACACTCCAGGAATTCATTAATAAAAGGGTCAAGTGGCAACCTCAAGCCAGCTTCGAATTGGCCGTAAAAGAAGGCTACCTTAGTGGCGTCCTTGGTATATGTCTTCCCAAATTGAGCCAGAAAGTCTTTCTTACTATGGATGGTCACCTTATAATCCTCCCTACTAACATCACAGAAGTCATATATCATGGAGTAACGGGACTCCAAATTCTTCTTCCCTCTCATTGGCCATTGAGGGACATAGCCCCTTTCATTCCTCCCTGGTACAGCCAAGTCGTCAAATGCGTCAACAATTCGAGGACTTGAGGAGGTAGAAGCAGTAACGCCACCATGAGTTGCCATATCTGTACAAGAAGAAGGAGAAACAGGGGAGTCAGGCCTACGATCACAATCAGACGACCTACCTAAGGGTGACCTAGACTCCCCTGAAAAACCTTTCCTATTCCTAAGGAAGGAGGGTTTACTAGCATCCCTAACATAAAATAGTGATATGTGGTCAAGCAATTCATGGAAGAGATGAAAATAGACAACATTTGAGTCGTCTATTATCAATTCACCTACGTCTTCTCCTATGGGCAGTCCTATTTCACTAAAATTCAGTCCCCACCTTGTCAAGATGGAGGCACATTCATTCAAGTACATTTCTCTCCACTCTCCATTCATATGCTTGTACACTCTATGGTTAACGGTGCAATACCCATACCAAGCTCCTGGTTCGCTACTGAAAGTTCTAGCCATGGCAAAATCAAAAATAGAGCAACAATCGAAACCCTAAAGCAAGAAAAAGAAAAGAATACCTTAGTTGGTGTCGGAATAGGAAGCTGTTGCAGAGGACGAAGGTCAAATTTAAATCAGTTGCTTCTTCGCTATCTTCGTCGGAGTTTATCAGAGTTCAGAGATGGTAAAAGTTCGAAATGAAGAAGGATTCTGGTATTTATATTTTCCAAAATGGAAAGGGAAAAAGGAAAAATTCAAAATTATTTTCCTAATTAAATGAGGAAAATGGTTTCCAAGACGGACTCTGAAACGTCAAATAGTAATGATTACAGAAAACGGCGCTCCTCCGGATCTGACCGTTCATCGCCAACGCCCAGGATTGAGCAACGTCACCTTTGGTCGACTGAATTTCAGAGAGAGTAGCGACCTGCGAGTCACAATAATCTTTATCAAATTTTACTTAACTTCCTGGTCGACAAAGTCAACTCAGAAAGTTGGGGGCCACTGAACCTACCAAAAGTGTCGAGCTGGGCCAAGCGGGTAAAGCCCAGTCCTCAAGCGATTATTGCCACCACACTCTCAGTGGGCTAGGCCCAATTAATACATGGATCAAGGCCCATCTTATTGATCAGTCGACTTAAGTTCATTGTCCGACCTACCAGGTCCCGACCTTACTTAGTCCGACCTTACGATCCAAGTTTCACTTCGGGTACGATCCAGCTCTACCCATCAGTCAGGTCGACCCAACTTCAAGTGGCGACCTCGACCTACCAAGCAAGCGTCGACCTAACGGTTACAGGTGCACGTGCCTCTATACTTTCCATAACTGTTTCCCTACAAATCAGGAGCCGTTCAGGACACGTTCATATGATGTATAACTGTCCCACAAATCTCGGAGCTCATGTAGCCCTACCAAATATATCACACTCATCAGCTATAAATACAGGACAACCACCACGGTTCTAAGGTAACTGCAATTTTGTTATCTGAATATCATTTGTTCAATACATTATTCGCTCTCCAATTCATATACTTACTCTCACGCCCGAGGGTCTAAGCCGGAGACACATCCGGCTAGTCGTGAGTTCTGGTTTTCAGGTCAAGGAGTCAGGTGATCAGTCATGCCACGTGGAGGAATATTGATAAGCACATTTCCTGCGGCATCAAGTAATATGAATGCCAGAAATTTTGATTAAGGCATTTAAGTTTCACACGTCACACAATGACTTGAAGATTTGTCACTCGGTGCTCTTAGACCATCCGCGGTGGTGACCTGGTCATGGTTACTCTCTCTCCTCCACATAAGCTCCACGTCATCGATCATCATAAATCATAACTCCATCATATTTTATTAACAATGGTGGCCGGGTCATGGTTACTCCCTCTCATATTATTTTATCATATATTATTAATTATATATGATAAAATAATCTTTATATTTTAATTATTAATTAAATAATTTTATTAATATTAATATTATATAATAATTATAATAATTTATATACCAATTATTAACATTATTCATATTATTTTTTTATTATTAACTATATACTCCCTCCGTCCGCTTACATGGTTCACACTTTCTATTTTGGGCGTCCGCTTACATGGTTCACACTTTGTTTCTTTCCTAAAAAGGAAACCTTAAATCACTATTCTCTCCACTCATTCTCTCTCCTACATTATTTTAATACTCACAACACCATTATAATTTACTATTCCCTCCACTCATTCTCTCTCCTATTTTATTTCACACTCACAACACTTTCAATATAATACTCCCTCCTTAATTAACGTGTAAACAGTAACTGTGAATCTTCTAAGCGGACGGAGGGAGTATTATAAAATAATCTATATATTTTAATTATTAATTAAATAATTTAATTATTAATTAAATAAGATTATTAATATTAATATTATTTTATCATTTCTATACCAATTATTCACAAGTCTGGGGGACAAGCCTGGGAGTAGGGGTGTGCAACAAAATCAAAAAATCAAAAAAATCGAATCGAAATCGAGAAAATCGGATCGAAAAAATCGAAACCGATAAAACCGAAATGTTAATAGTTTTAACCATTTAAAAACTGAAACTTTCTATTTCGGTTTTGGTTTCGAATGAAAAACCGAGCCGATAAAATCGAACCGAATCGATATTATTAAAACGACGTGTCATTTTAATATATATATATATATATAATTCATCTTCTCATCTTGCTTTGGAGTTAAAATTATGCTTACAGTAGTTTAACTGTTATTTGTAGTGGCAGGTGGAACACTTAAATTTGTCATGAAAATCTTAAGTACTTTAGTATTGCATCTTCTCATCTTGCTTTGTTAATGAGGAATTAATAAATTTCATCTTGGTGAATGTAACTATCATAATCCAACCATCAATATATGCATGTTCTTCTCATCTTGTTGAAACCGAACTACACCGAACCAAATCGACACCAAACTGAAACCGAATAAAACCGAAGATTAATGGTTTTAAAATACAAAAACCGATATCTTTCGGTTCAATTTCGATTTTAGCCTAAAATCGAACCAAACCGAACCAAGCACAACCCTAGGAGTCTTTCCCCAGCCAAAAATTCATATCGGTCATTCCAAGCCCTTGTGCCTGATCACCATTGTGGCCTATCATGCCTGGTCATGCCTTTGCCTTGTATGATAGCAAGCCCAGGAGCCTTTGGTCACCATTGTGCTCTTATATACTTCCTCCGTCCCACAGATTTTAAGAATAAATTGACTTTTTTTTTGTCAACTTTTGATAACTTTGATTAAAATTTTATAGAAAATTTGATAATCTTAACAAAAATTTGAATTTTTTTATTGAAAGTATTTTAATAGTGAATCATTTTTTTAATTTTTAAATCTTTATTAGCATCATAATTTTTTTATAAAATCTTGGTCAAAGCAACTCAAAGTTGACAAAAAAAAAGTCAATATATTTTTAAGATCGGTGGGACGGAGGGAGTATGTCTATATAGAAAGAAAGATTCGTACCAAAGTGGCCTTGGCCCAGTGGTATGTTGGTGACCTCCCAAAGGGGAGGTCACCGGTTCAATTCCCCTCAAGGAGAGTTTCTGTGGTTTAATTTCTATCTTGGTTCAGGGTCCTTTGGAGCCTCTCGGGGCACATCCGTGCAGTTAAGGAAGCAGCATTGCTGGGCTTGTATCCTCAGTGTGGGGAGTTCGAATCTTGGCAGGAGCAGCTGGAGCAGCCAATTGGTGTTGTAAGAGTGATGTAATTGCCTCGGCAGGAGCAGCTGGAGCAGCCAATTGGTGATATAAGAGTGATGTAAATGCCTTGTAGGAGGGCTCCCTTGGGGCTCTGGAGTATAAGGGGTACTGCCACCCTGGCTGCATAGGGCACATCCCCTGAGAACCTGGGTATCAAAAAAAAAAAAAAAAGATTCGTTTGGAAAGTACTCACGTCTTCATATCACGTCATTAGTGGGTCCCACCTATTATTGGAATAGAGCAAGTTTTGGGAGAAACTAGTTTCTTCATAAATTATAAAAAGTCCACTTTTTTTCTACTTGCAAGTAGTTAGCGAATATTTAGGAACAGTTTATAAAACAGGACTTTCTATAACTTAAGGAGAAACTAGTTTCCCCCAAAATCTTGTGATTGGAATAATCCCCTCCCATTTATTTCTTAATGTTAGCGGTGAGATAGAAAATTAAACTAGTGCCAAAATTATTTCTAAAGGGATGTGTGTGTGTGTGTTTGTTTGCCACAGTTTGCGGCCATGTGAATTTCCAAAATCAAGTCAAATCACTTTTCGATTAAAATATGCCTTGAATTTGTATATATATAACCTGATGAGCCCGGATCTACTGGACCGGGCCCGCGCTCGGTCTAGTCCAAGGAACCAGTGACGTGGCATTTCCTAGACCGCTGGAGGGAAGACCGCGGACAAATAGGCCCTTGTGGTCAAGACCGTGTCCCTCCTCGCATCGTCCCCATCGAGGACCATTGGGACCCTGCTCGCTGGATCCATGCCCGCATGAGTCATGCCCGCATCAACCGTGCTCGCTTCTTATATCTTTGACCGCGGGCACAACGTTGACCGCGGGCACATGCTGCTTCCCGGTTAATGTCAAGCCTTACTGAGAATGTTAGCTTGCGGCTCGACGACGGGCCACTTGCCGGCTCCCCATCACGCATTCAATGCGGCTCGGTCCGCGCCTACTATTCCATTTAATGCAATAAGCCGGCTACACGGCTCATGTCCCTTTCGGCCATGTCCCTTGGACGGTCAATGTTCCCTCCACGACGGGACCAATTAGGCTGCGGACACGTGTAGGCGGTCAAATACCAAAGTGCCCCCTAGAAATTTGATCTCGTGCTTACCTCAACAAGCACCATGTCATTGCCTATAAATAGAAGGCCTTTACCCCCTTGGGCAAGGTAAGTGCCATAGATACAATTGAGTAAGCTTTTTTACTCTCTAAACCTAAACACACACACTCCAAAGGTATTCAAAGCCTTATTACTCAGTATTCTTACTCTCACACCCGAGGGCCTGAGTTGGAGTAACATCCCACTTTGACCTTAACGGTGCTTGTTTGTGTTGTGATCTAGGTACATCAAACCACCAAATATATCCTAGCCAGATATCCTTGAACCGCTCCTGACCCCAAAAGCTGTGGCGTCATCAGTGGTTCCATTGCCGGGAAGCCGACTTACTTTCGTTTTCTCGTTAAAAATCTTTTGTTTTCAAGGCACCTCACGTGTCCTAAACAAATTCGGTGCCGAAAGGCTCTTCTTTTTACATCACTAAGTTTTCCCGTTTAAAACTTTTGTTTTCGGAACACACCTTGTAGTCTAAACAGCGGCTTTGTCAAAAGACACTTCTTTTCGATTATTTTCGTCTTTACGAGGCATGTCTCAAATTACGAAAAATCTTGGTCATTTGACCCTAGAGGAGGAGAACCAAGCCGAACCCTCCACCATCAATAGGGAAAGGCAAACCAACTCTGTTTTCAACGAGAATGGGGGCCCATTCTCGGCCTCAAAATCCCCGGCTCAACGAGTTCTACACCGGTTAGCCGAGGAAGCCCGTCTTGAGAAAGCCCAGGCCCTACTAAACAATAGCCCAAAAACTCCCCAAGCTCACATAAAAACACCACTCTAACCACCCCCTTTCCCAGAGCAAATCCTGAGAAGGAAGGAAATCCTGGCCTCCAAGTCCAAGGCGGTCGCGGAGGCCGTGGCCATCAACGACGGAGATGGAAATGTTTGAAATAGAGGCCAATGGAGGGATACGGTTCCCTCGAGGGTCACAAAGGTTCTCCCAACGAGCTCCCGCTAACTCGCTTGCTAGTCAAGGCGTAGGGGCAAACCGGGTTGACCCGGCCCTTGAGCGCGGACGGCCGGCCAAACGGAGCGTGGTGCATGTAGAGGATAGCGAGGAAATGGGGGAAGAGGCACGGTCAAACCGCCGTGCGAGGTCCAAAGCCGGACCCTTGGCTCCGGCCAAGGAGAAGGCCGTGGCTCCACGAGCTAAAGCGAAGGTTGATGATCGAGAACCCGAGTTTGTGGAATTTATGCGTAGAAGATGTGGGAAACCCATCGAAGGCTGCCCGAAGTGTGGCCGCACCATGGACGCCTTCGGCGATAAAATTGCGCGGGCACCGTCCGAAGGGTAAACCCCCGAGATGGACACCTATGACGGATCCAAAAATGCCAAGAGTCATATGGGAAGATTTGAGGGCCGAGATGGCTTTATTCTCCGCGGACGAGTCGGTGATGTGCAAAGCTTTAGGCTGCGACCTTCACTGGCAAGGCCCTATCTTGGATGCTAGCCCTCAAGCCCGGTGTATCCGGTCATTCGGTCGGTTCGAGTTCTCTTCCTCAATGCCTTTGCCGGAGTGAGTGTGCCCGCTAGACCAAAGACAGATCTTGTCCGTGTCAGCGAGGCACCAAAGCAGCCTACAAAAGATTATATATCCCGGTTCGGGAAAGGTGAGCGAGGAGATTGTGGACTGGACGAAGGAGATATCGGACTATGTTTTGAGGGCGGCCTCGGTTCCTCCTTCCTCAAAATGAATTTTGCCTCCGGCAAACCTAAATCGATGGAGGAAATGTATGAAAGGGCCTCGGCCATTGCCTCCGCCGAAGAGCCTAGTGTGCCCGCTCCAGAGCTTCTGCGAAAGAAAGGATAAGCCAAGTCCGGGAGACCACCCGAGCTGCTCACACCAATAATCGGGGCAAAAATAGAGTAGGGGATCGGAAAAGCTCAAGAAGGCTATGGCCGAAACGGTTTACACGAGCTCACCGACCCGAGGGTGGTGATCATGAGAGCCTCGAGACTTTCCTGCTCCTCCCCCATGCTTGAAAGCCAAATGAGAGGAGTAGACTTAAATTACGTGAGTATCACAACGACCACGGGCACGGAGCGAGAATTTGTTTCCAGTGAAGCGAGTAATCCTGAGAAAATCAATAACGGGGAGCTAACCAAGTGGGTTAAGGAAACAATCGCCCCCAATAACAATGATCGGCGGCGGGCACGACACACGCGGGGACCGAGAGAGAAATGAAAGAGATAATTATGATGACGATTTTGGGGACTATGACATTAACTTCATTGGGGAGGAACCTCCCTCAAATAGCATTTGTCCTTCCAAATTCGGACATTAGAGAAGGTTTTCTCCATCCCCGCCACGGCTCAGGAGGAAGAGCAAGAAATTGGGTTCAAAAGGAGTGAACTTGCCTCCACCCTTTTTCATTCCACACGGCCGCTCACCCTCGGAATGAGAATCAACCGGGCAAACATAGGCCGAGTGTTGATAGATCTTGGAGCTGCCCGCGACATACTCTTCTACCATACTTTGGTTGGAATGAGAATGACGAAGCACATCTCACTCCATATGCGGGCATGCTCGAAGGCTTCACCAACCACTTATTTGTAAGGGTAAAGGGGACGATTGTGTTTGACGTAGCTATTGGGGAAAAACCCATGCGAAGACGGCCAAAATCACTTTCATGGTGGTCGATCTTCCTTCCCAATACAATGCCATTCTCGGCGTAGCGCTCGAGCCGAATTGGGAATAGTTGCGTCCGTCCCCACCAAATGGTGAAATTTAACACCCGGGCGGGGTTGCTACCATCAAGAACCGGCCGGGAGATTCCTCCGAGCCTTTGGAGGAAAAAAGGAAAGAACAGAAAGGCCGGACCTCTGCCGCGAGATAGAGGGCGAGGACAAAATGATAGAGGGAAAAGGCGAGGACAAGTCAAAAAAGGGAAAGCTCTTGCACTCCCGCCGCCACCGTACCGATTGGCATGCTTTCTTTCCATTCCACAAAGGTGGAGCTCAAGATGAGCGTAGAAAATCGAAGCAATTGGCTGCCCTGTCGAGGAGGTTATATTGATCGAGGAATAGAGGGAGAAATTGACCGTGATATCATATATTCAATGGCAACAACGGACCGAAGCTCGGAGTTAACCCCCCAACTATTGTCATTGACTCCTGCACAATCGTGAAATCGGCGACCTTCAACCTAACGACGAGCTCGAGGAGGTGGTAATCAATCCCCACTTCCCAGAGCAAACCGGTTAAGGTTGGGCTGGAAATTCACGGCGAGGAGAGAAGGATACTTATTGAGTTCCTTAGAGCAAATTGCGATGTGTTCGCTTGGAGGGTGGAAGATATGCAAGGCATCGGCGAGGACGTAATCCTCCATAAAATCAACGATGACCCATCCTTCAAAAACATTCACCGAGAAATCCGAGATATTTCTCCCAGGAGAAAGAGATTGCCATCAAGGAAGAGGTGGAAAAATTGCTAAAAGCGGGGATAATAAAGGAGATCTCCTACCCTAAATGGCTGGCCAATGTGGTCATGGTTAAAAAATCCAATGGTAAATCGAGGATGTGCGTTGATTTCACCGATCTCAACAAGGCATGCCCCAAGGATTGTTTCCCTCTTCCTCGCATAGGCAGATTGGTGGATTCTATAGCCGGACACGAGTTCTAAGCTTCATTGATGCCTACTCAGGCTACCATCGAGATCCGAGATGGCTCTGAAGATGTCCGCTCTGTAGCCTTCATTCTTTGCGGGCAAAACATCTTGCTACACTATGATGCCACTTTGGGCTGAAAAATGCGGGAGCCACATATCGGCGCATGGTCAATCTGGTCTTTAAAAACCAACTAGGCGAAATACGGAGGCCTACATTGACGACATGGTCATAAAAACTAAGGAAAACTCCCACGAGCTCGATGTGGAGGAAACCTTCAAAAACTTGCGCCACAACAACATGAAGCTAAACCCCGCTTAAGTGCGCTTTCGGGGTCAAGGCGGGCAAGTTCCTCGGATTCATGGTCAACCAAAGAGGGATAGAGGCTAATCCGAGAGAAAATCCAGGCCCTATTAGACATGAAACCTCACACTGCGTGAAGGATGTACAAAAACTTCAATGGTCGCATCACCGCACTTGGCCGCTTCATCTCGCGGTCGGCGAGAGATGCCTCCCCTTCTTCAAAACTCTCAAAGGGGAAGAGAGGCGATGAATTTACATGGAGTGCGAGTGCCATCGGGCTTTTGAAGAAGTCAAAACATACCTCGGGCGGCCACCTCTACTCGGCGGCCGGTGCCGGAGAAGAGCTCTTTTTGTATTTAGCCGTTGCTTGATACGCGTGATGCCTGTTCTTGTAAGGGAAGAGAATAACTCCCAAAAACCGGTTTATTATGTAAGTAAGGCCTTTGTCCGCCGTAGAAGGGCGTTATCTTAATATAGAAAAGTTAGCTTACGCCTTGCTTGTATACGCTCGAAAATTAAGAGCCTACTTTTACGCACATCCTATAAGCTGTACTAGCGAGGCCCCGCTTAGAAAGGTTTTACATAAACCGAGTCCTCGGGGAGAATGCTAGCTTGGTCTATAGAGCTCACCGAGTTCCAGATCACCTACTCCCCAAGAAAGACAATCAAAGCGCAGGCCTTAGTTGATTTTGTAGTAGAATCGTCATTCAAATTAGCGGACAGCGACCTCGGGAAGAGAAAGCGAGCAGAATCAGAGGATGACCCAGAAGGCCCGAGCACAGAAATTGTTCAACCCAGGGAGCGTCCAGAAGAGGTATGGACTTTATATGTGGACGGCTCCGCGAGCAAGTTAATCAGTGGAGCGGGCATACTTCGATCGCACCTGCGGGGAGAAATTTATGAGGGCCTTGAGATTCAAGTTCGAGGCATCAAACAATCAGGCTGAATATGAGGCGATTATAGCGGGCATGGAATTGGCAAGAGACTTGGGAGTTCAGAATATTGAGATCAATAGTGACTCTCAGCTCATAGTTAATCAAATTAGGGGGGAGTATGATACTATCAACCCAGTACTAGCTCAGTACTGTGGCCTTGCAAAAACCCTCATCAAAAATTTCACTTACTATGAGCTGAATCAAGTCATGAGAGAGGACAATGTGGAAGCTGACCTCCTCTCAAGAATAACCGAGCAAGAAATTGGTGAGTTGGAGACAAATTGCCAGATTGAATTCACGGAGAGACCTGCTATAGATCGAATACAGATAAACAATATTGAGGATCAAGTAAGGAATTTGGGTGGATGAAATGAAGGATTACATCGAGAAGCAAACCCTCCCCGAGGACCCGGTAAAGGCTAGAGCCATCGAACGGTGTCCGCGAAATACCTCGTCCTCGATGGGGTGCTTTTTCGGCGATCATTCACCAAGCCTTTACTAAGATGTGTTAAAACTCACATGGTCACCAACTTACTCTATGAGGTTCATGAAGGAGTTTGTGGCGGACATCCAGGTGCTCGCACCCTCTCAGACAAGATCAAATTCCAAGGATTCTTTTGGCCCACAATGAGAAGGGATGCGCAGGAGTATGTTAGAAAATGTGATAAGTGCCGAGAGATTTGCGGACATCCCTAGACTACCATCAACGGAGCGAGACTTTGGTTGTACCATCGTGGCCGTTTGATACGTGGGGATAGATCTTATTGGACCATTTCCAGCTTGCTAGAGGAAGCATCAAGTATGCCGTGGTGGCCGTGGATTATTTTACCAAGTGGACGGAAGCAAAGGGCTTGGCCACTATTTCCGAGGATAACACTATCGGTTTTGTCCACGACCACATCTATTGTCGATTTGGGGTTCCCAGAGCAATAATTTCGAGATAATGGCACCCAATTCTCCGCAAAATTCAACTGCTTGAATGTGTGAGAATGAAGGTGCAACACCGTAAGTCCGCGATTGCCTATCCTCGGGAAATGGTCAAGGCGAGGCCGCGAACAAGCTAGTCCTAAGCGCCTTAAAGAAAAATTTGGAAGGGCGAGGAGGACGTTGGTTGGGCGAGCTCCGAGATCGCATTATGGGTTGTCCGCACCACAATAAGAAATTCAACGGGAGAAACTCCCTTCTCGCTCACGTATGGGTCGAGGCAATGGCTCCGGTTGAGGTAGCCCTACCCTCGTACGAGTCACATACTTCGACGAGTCTCAAAACGAGGCAAACGAAGGTGTGACTGGACGATCTCGAAGGAAAGAGAATGCGGGCACATGAAAAAATGGTGAACTACAAACGAAGCGAAGAAGCACCATGATAAAAGAGTAAATAAGAGGAGTTTTTCGGTTGGAGGCTGGGTACTCGAAGCGTAGAGGTCGAGGGACCCGACACAGTTTCAACAAGTTTGTCCCCGAAATGGGAAGGTCCATATGAGGTCACAAAGATAGTCAAAGAGGGCACCTACATGTTGCGACCAAAAGAGGGAGAAGAGTTTAAGCACGCTTGGAATAGCGACCACCTTAAGAGATACTTCTTTTAAAATCTTTGTAATTTTTGGAAGGAGTATAGACTATATATATATAAGGGAGAAGTTATCATCATATTTTGATGCAAAAATCAATTCCCACCAGCCTCAAAAGCTAGGGTGGATGCCCGCGTGCGGATGCCGGTGGGTTCAAGAGCCAACATATGAGCTCCTACTAACGATGCGCAAAGATCTAAGGATCCGCATGCCTATATATGTACAAAGATCCATTACGATCCGTACTATGATCGCGGGGAGGATACTCTCTCTGCCCGCGTGACACCACCAAAAATAAGTGGATATAGATGAACGTAGGTACAAAGGCCATGATGCCCGTGCCCTCACAGATTCTAGTGGGGACAATGACACGAAGTCCGGACCCACTAATTGCGCGAAGGACCTCGTTAGGGCCGTTACTCGCATGCGTATGTGACAAAGGCCTACATATAAGCCCGTTCACCGGATCGCCACGAGACCCTCACGAAAAACCCTAGGGAGTTTTGAATAAAGGGTCAAATAAGTGAGAACCTCCAATAAGGGGATACGAGATGCCGGGGTTAAAGGGCCTCTATGCTAAAATATGCTCCTACCTTTCTGTTGCGCGGACAATAGCCTCACGGCCACCTTCTGCATGCCCTATGAAAGTATGCTTGCCTTGGCTACTTTTGACTTACACCACAACTCGCAAGGCTGGGAATAAGTGTAAATGGATGAGAGTGATCAAAATAGTTTAACAAAGCCAAACAGACAAACGAGGTTAAGGCCTCAAGGTTTGCCACAAGGCTAAACAAACGCGATCATAGAAGAATAAGGCTGACTCTCACAAAAAACCTAGGGGTTTTGAATAAAGAGTTAGGAAAACTCAAAAAATGCGGGCAAAGGGCCTACTAAGCTGCTGCCCGCAGAAGGAGAGTATAAAGTTAATTGCAAGTCAAAAACGCTGGAAAAAAGTAATAGGCAAGAATGTAAGTATTAAGGTGCTCGAAAATTGCCAAACTACTCAAAATAGCCTACGAGACAAGCAATTAAGATAAAAGTAAAGGAGCCAAGTGGAGAAAAATGCTTCTATTGATGATAAGAAAGTATTTACAAAGTCCTAAAACTATTACAACAAGAAAAAACAAAAAATCCTATACTAAGGGAACACTCTCCTTGGGATCCTCGATGGCCGCTCCATCTGTGACCGCTTCTGGATTCTCAGTGGCCACACCCCCTGTGCCCGCTTCGGAGTCCGGAGTTGGGGAAGGCAGGCTGGTCCCCAGAGGCACCTCAGTAATAGGAGCAGTTTGTTGCTCGGCGGAGGCTGAAGCGGGAGCTGCCCGCTGGTGGAATAGATCTCCAATGGCTGGCCCCTCTGGAAGAACCTGAGCCAGGGCATCCCCCAAAGTTAAAGGGTTGTCCCCGAATCGCAGCGCATCCAGTTCGGCGATCGAGGCGAGGCGATCGCCACGCACGCGGGAGCGAGAGAGGCCGCAGCGAGAGATCCGGACCCTTGACCTCGTCCTCGGACGAGAGGAACTAGCGCATGCCGGGCACGCACTCCGCGTCGGTAGCAACCGGTGAGCCTATCACGGCCAAGCTGCTGCACGGAGAACATACCCGTGGCCGCGAAGTTCGGATACGTGTCCGGACACCGGCCTCATCTTGGGCCGAGCACTCCGCATTAAACTCATCGGAGTTCTTATACTCCTCGATGGCCTCTTTGCGAGCTTCGGCCCGGCATCCTCTCCTTCTCCAAGGCCCAGGTCGGGGCGGCGGCTTCTCGGAGAGTTCATCCGCCTTGGCCTCGGGATCTCCACTTGCTTTTGGGAGGCATCCGGCTTGGCCATGAGCTCGGAGTTCCTTTGCTCCAGTGAAGTTTGTGGCCCCCGAGCTCATCCCGCGACCCTTTGCCTTTGCAAGGCTCCCCTCTAGCTCGGTCACCCGCTCCTGGAAGCCCTTCAGATCGGACTCCTTGGTCGCGAACTCTTTTTCCTTGGCATCCGGGAGGGAGCTCGAGTCCCCACCTTCTCACAGGCGGCTCCGGCTCGCGGAGTTTGCCCGCCATATCCTTGGTGTTCTTGGCAAGCTCGGCGGACAGGCTATCGCGGGTCTCCGGAGCCTCATAGCCTTATTGCCCGCTGCGAGGAGGATAGTTAGAACGAGAAAGCCTAAAAATGTCAAAAGGACAGACGGAAAGAATCAAACCTCGGTCGGGGCAATCCCAATGTCTCCCATCGGGGCTGATGGGTTCTCCTTCTCCGCCACGGGTGATAGAAATCCGGGGCAAAAAGCACATTGATGAGCCCTATCCCAGCAGTGAGTTATGGGGCGAGAGCGGGCATACGGGTCCACCCCTTCAATGGCGGGCACACCTCCCACTGTTTCCTCTTCTCCCAGGTCTCCTCGCGGGTGGCCAGGGAGGAGATCGGATAGGCCACCGAGCATATGGTCCCCGCGGTGAGGGGAGCAGTGGTAGAGGTAGTGGCAGCAGCAGGAGGGCTACGGGTAGAGGTATCCCCCACTTTCTGGGTCTTGGAGGACCTCTCCCTATGCGTCAAATCCGCATCTCTATCAGCCCTTTTCTTGGGCTCTGATTATGCCGGAGGCAATAGTACGGCCGGGAGATGATGCCGGAGAGCATTGGGTGGGGAGGACCCCGGGGAGGTGGAGGCAGATTTCCGGTGGTTAGAATGGTTCGGGAGCGGCTAGAGTCTCCCGGTCCTCTGCTCGCTACGAGAACAGTTTTGTCTTTTGTGGGAACCCCTCCCATCTCATTCTGCCTCTTCTGGGCAGCTTCCTTGTTGGCCCTCTGGTTCTTGGCCTTCAGTTGAGCAGCACTTAGAGGAGGAGCCATCAGAAATTATACACCTCCGGATCTACTCTGGAGGGAAAGAAAAATGGTTAGCAAAGCAATTCAAAAAATCAAAGGCAAAGTAAATTGGCAACAGTTTTATAGGGGAATCAGAGACCTATTATTTCGGGAGGATCGCACTCAGCGCCCAGCATACAGGTCTTACAATCTGCCTCGAACGGGTAATGTTCGTGCACCCGCCAATCAGGGTCGCGGGGCAAAGGCTCTATCACTACTCTGGGGGCATGTGGGGCGCCCTCACTGCGAGCCACCCCGAGTAGATCGGTAGGGGCTCATCTTCCACTATGGCGCCCACATCGTAAACGAGGCTCCTCCCATTGTCCAAATAGGCGGCCGGGTGTCTCTCTAAGGCACGGCGCGAGCATCGGCAGAAGAGGGGTCTGGATAGCTACTCGCGGCCACCTTCATCGGGACTGGATTTGAGTGTTTTGAGAAGGGCCATCCAAACCTAGACTCAATGACCAAGATGTCCCTCTGGTTCCATTGGTCAAATTTATTTGAGGGAGGAGAGAAAGTCCTGGTGGAGTAGTTCCTAGCCTTCAAGCTCAGGATACTACGGCTAATGCAGTTACGATAATAAGCATAGAGCCCGGCAAGGGTAGGTTCATAGCCCGGGAATGCACACGGCAATGAAGGAGACAATGGCTCG
This sequence comes from Adenophora triphylla var. japonica, assembly GCA_022495995.1. NCBI lineage: Eukaryota > Viridiplantae > Streptophyta > Magnoliopsida > Asterales > Campanulaceae > Adenophora > Adenophora triphylla. The sequence goes on along the minus strand of JAFEMH010001936.1, from coordinate 117,278 downwards.
GATGGCATTGGGAGTCGGGTGCGTAGGCGGGCGGGCATTGAACTCCGAGAAAGAAATAAAAGAAAGGGTCCGGGGGCAGCCTCAATCCGTTCTCAGCTGGGCCCCATAAAACGCAAGCTCGGTTGTCCCCGCGGACATACGCTACGGTCTCTGGCCGCGGCTTGTCCTTGTCCGCCAAATGAATATGCCCTAGGAGTGCGGACACGGTAGGCGTTGCGGTCCACATTGTAAACCTCGTAAATGTCCTCCTCCCGGTCAATGGTGGCCACCTCCTTGGCCTTCTTACGGCCACGACCGGGATTCACATCCCTAGGCGGCCTCTTGCCTTTGTTCGGGCGGGGGCCACAATCTCCTCCTCCTCCTCGGAGTCGAGCTCTCGAAGGCATCCACAATATTGGTGGTCTCGGCGGCCTTCTTGGAGGTCCGCGGCCCTCCTATCCCCCTCATCGCGGTCATCCTCTTCGGTCTCCGAGCTCGAGGAGCCAAAGAGACCGGTGGGGTCACCACGGGCGGGGGCCACCTCCGATTCATCCTCACCGCAGTTCCAATCACCTCGAAATCAAGGGGTCAAGCTCCTCGCTACTACTCGGTTCAATGGGTTCGGCACCGGGCCGCGGGCACCACATTGGGAAATACGGTCCTCGGGGCGAACATCCAAGGGGTCATTCGGGTGCGTGCCGGTGCCCGCGCGGCATTGGTTTGATGGGGTCCATTAGCTCACACTTCTCCCGATCGGTTATACGTTCGGGGACACGAATCGCTCTCCTCACTAGTTCAACGGCGTTCGAGCGATCTCTCTCGCGGGGAAACACTGCACAAAACCCCCATTACAAAGTTTCTTAGCCTACGGTGATCCCCCAACACCAGTACATCCCGGTTATATATATATTTTCTCTTGCCCTCCCACAACCGGGGTGGGACGAACGGCCCCCAATCTGCTTTCTCACAGAAATACAGAAAGCTGGGCAAGGATAGTCTAAGCCACCCCAAGCCTACCTTCCTAAAAATCCCCCCAGTCTTTTTACAAACGGCAAAGACATCGGGAGTGGCTCCATCTCCTAGTTCTACGGGACGGCGGGGTCCAAATTCACGGGTGGTCATCTTTCAAAACCCAGAAAAGAAAAAAAATAGAGGGAGATGAAGAAGAGAAACACCCAAATACTTACGAGAGAAGGATTGAGAAAAGGATTCGGAAAGCAGTAGCACGAGGATCGCAGCAAGAATTTTCTCTCTCAAAGGCTCTCTGAAGGTTTGGAAACGGTAAAAAGGGTTTGAGGTTTAAGGGTTTGGTATTTATAAGGCCTACCTATACGGGTTAACCCGTTAACCCGTATTAATTAGCCCACAAATCCTACCTCGGACCCTGAACCGTCTCCAAACGTTTGAAAATTCAAAAAATTAAATACCCTTTGCATTTATTGCCCCCCTTAAATGGGCGACACGTACCCCTGTACGTACCACTAACCCGTCTTTTCATCTGCCAAGGGGCCCACCTGTTAACCGGGAGGCACGCCATGCCAGGGACCACGTGTCACTCATTTGGTGCCTCCCGAACGTTCCACTTTGGCCCGTGGGGCCAAGCAAATGACAACGAAAACGCCAACACCGGTGCTCGCGCGAGGAGCAATTGGGGCAGACCGAGCTTCTAGTAGCTCCTCACTCGGACCATAAATAATCACACTTGGAGCTAGGGGCCATTGATGAGCCGGATCTCTTGGACCGGGCCCGCGCTCGGTCTAGTCCAAGGAACCGGTGACGTGGCATTTCCGAGACCGCTTGGAGGGAAGACCGCGGACAAATAGGCCCTTGTGGTCAAGACCGTGTCCCTCCTCGCCTCGTCCCCATCGAGGACCATTGGGACCACGCTTTGGATCCATGCCCGCATGAGTCATGCCCGCATCAACCGTGCTCGCGTCTTATATCTTTGACCGCGGGCACATCGTTGACCGCGGGCACATCTTGCTTCCGGTTAATGTCAAGCCTTGCGAGCAAGTTAGCTTGCGCTCGACGGGCCACTTGCCGGCTCCCCCATCACGCATTCAATGCGGCTCAGTCCGGCGCCTACTATTCCATTTAATGCAATAAGCCGGCTACACGGCTCATGTCCCTTTCAGCCATGTCCCTTGGACAGTCAATGTTCCCTCCCTGACAGGACCAATTAGCTGCGGACACGTGTAGCTGGTCAAATACCAAAGTGCCCCCTAGGGCTGATCTCATTGCTTACCTCAACAAGCACCATGGCATTGCCTATAAATAGAAGGTCTTTACCCCCTTGGGCAAGGTAAGTGCCATAGATACAATTGAGTAAGCTTTTTTACTCTCTAAACCTAAACACACACACTCCAAAGGTATTCAAAGCCTTATTACTCAGTATTCTTACTCTCACACCCGAGGGCCTGAGTTGGAGTAACATCCAACTTTGACCTTAACGGTGCTTGTTTGTGTTGTGATCTAGGTACATCAAACCACCAAATATATCCTAGCCAGATATCCTTGAACCGCTCCTGACCCCAAAAGCTGTGGCGTCATCATAACCTACCTACAATGTTGCAAGAATACCTCTCTCCTCTCTCTCTCTCTCTCTCTCACTAAACTCTTCTTCAGATTCCGACACTCAATCCAATGGTCTCCTTCACCGGAGTTTGGACGACAGTCTCCGGCAAGTTCACCGGCGTTTTCGAGTCTTTCAAAACCTATATTTCACGCGACCAACGTATTCCCACTTCACGTAATGCCAATCTCATTTTCATTGTCGTTTCCCTCCTTAGCTTCCTCCAAATCAAGTCTCAAGGAAATCCTAATGATTCTCCCTTCATAACGCACCCTAAAACTTGCAATGTTGCTATTGCTATGCTATTATTCTATGGCTTGGCATACGATGCTGAACAAAGATTTTGTTCCACTAATTCTAGCTATGCAAATGCAGCTCGTCGTGGTACGGGCTTGTTTGGTTCATTGTTAATGACTTCCTTAGCTTCAATTCTTTTTCCGAGTTGGGTGCTGCCCATATTGCTTGTCCTCTACGTACTTTTTTATGCAGATGAGTTTATAGATTGGCTACAACCGAGATTTGTTGATGAAACGGATATTTCTCCGGCATAACCATAAGGCTCATTTGATATTTCAAGAAATGTTTTTTTCATGCTATAGGTTTGTACCATTGTAGGAAGTGTATGGGATCTCATGTATGTCTGCATGAAATCAAAACTATTGTACCACTTTTTGTATCGCATTATACACCACATGTAATCCAACTGTTTACATGTTTGTATAACGTATATCAACCCTAATAATTATGAGTCGTTAGATTAGACGTGGTACAAGACTATGAGGAGGGTGTCGTGCGAAAGGTATAATACTGTGAATGTGGGCTATGTTCGAAGATGATACTTTCTTAGTTTCAATGTAAAATATATTGCCAAGAATTACATATGGATTCTATTCAAGATCATTAGTTCTTGCCACAAAGATCACTTTGCTAAGGTCCTAATTACTACTCCATCTATCCCAAAATAAATGTCCACAAACTTTTTAAATTTCCTCTTGATTGATTAAGATTTCTTTTTAGACATTCATTTTAGGACGGATGAAATATAGGTTACTCCATAATTAACATTGAGAGAGCAAGGGAGGGTGCCATTCTATCAGCAATAGAATATGGGGAAAATGGAACAGCTCCGGTGGACTTTGTTGCAGCAAGAAAGTTGCAGTTATATGAAACCCACCCAAAGAAAATTTTATCTCAACATTAAATATATGGAAAAAAGAAGTGTGGTAAAATCCGAATCACCCTTTGCTGCGCTCTCAACTTTAAATATCAAGAGAAAGAAGTTAGTAAAACCCGAGTCATCTACAAAAAGATAGCTCGAACTAATGTAACTACCGTAAGTTGGCTCAGTACTAACTTAGTTAACTAAATACTTTCCATTATCATTGGAATATTTCTCAATATTCTAACACAAGAAAGTTAACAAATTTTTTCTTTAACTTTGAACTATCGGCTGAGATAAAGGGAATATTGAATATTACTAACATCATGTCCCCCATGATTTATTCAACTTCATCATCGTCCACCATGATTTTTCCAACTTCATTTGTCACTAAATGCAATTATTTATTTCATCATGAGCATAATTGATAATGTTTTAGATTACTACTCATTTAGTATTTGTAATTTATCCCATTTTTTATTGGAATTTTCTTAGTTGGTCCTGAGCTTAAAGACACAAAAGGACACTTTCTTTGGAACTAATAAGCGGGGTGGTTGATCGATGGTTCGGTCAAGAGCAACTGTTATCAGTTGCTAACATAAGGCTCATTTGATATTTTAAGAAATGTTTTTTTTCATGCTAGGTTTAGGAAATGTTTGGCGATCTCATGTCTGTATGAATTCAAATCTTTTGTCCCAATTTACGTACCCAGTTTGAAAGCGAGAATGATGAGCAACACTGCTTAAAGACCCCCAAAGAAGAAATTTCCTAAATATAATTACATCCTCGAAGTCCAATCGTCCCCACAAATAAAGAGTAGGTCTGCTGCTGAGAAACGCGTTTCTCCGTAACTATGGAGAAACGTGTTTTTAATAGCCAGAAGCTTGTTGGGATTGGAGCCAAAACCAAGGAGAGGATCAAAATCATGGAGGAGCAGAAAATCGGAGCGGACTGTTGTGGTGGGCGACCGCCCATAGAGGAGGTGGGCGACCGCCCAAGTAAACAGATTGACGGGGACGGATTTTCTGCAAAGGCGTGTAAGGAGTCTTGGAGTGGAATTAATTTCGGTAACAAATTAGTATTCCTAATTAAAGTGATACTCCTTTCGTCTTAAGGACTCCGGGTAAATCAGGTTTTGATTAGGAGTAGGTTTTGTATCCCTATAAATACATTGTGACTACCACCATAATATTTTTACCCAAGAGGAGAAAGTTAGGATATCAAAGGGAGCCACAAAATAGTGTCTAGGAAGGGAGGTCGGGGGCCTAGGAGACATGGGGGCAATCCTACAACCCGGCCATGACCATGTTATTTGTGCGTTCTAGGGGAGGTGAGATAATACATATATGAGAGATTGCTCATGGAGAGTTACTATGCTAGATCTGTGTGAGTCACTACAAGAAAAGTGAAATTATGCGACGGATTTTTGCGATGGCTTTTGTGCCGTCGCAATAGATATACATTATGCGATTGATTTATTAGTCGCAGAAATATTAATCGCATAATAATACAATCTCACGCGGCAACTCCAAAAATTTGCGCGGGCCCAAATAAAAGTGATTGGCGGGAGGAATAAAGATAAGACGACCGCTAAAACAATTATGCGATGGATACTGGCCATCGCAAAAAGCTATTTTTCTTGTAGTGAGTGCATATGTAAAGTTGTAATCCTTCATATATTATTATAGTGATATCCTGGCTTGGTGCCTCCGGATGTAGCCACGGGTGGTGGTGAACCGGGTTAACAAATCATCGGTGTTCTTGTTCTTTCATATTATCATGTGTTGATTTATTTTTCTTCATGTTGATGACTGCTAGTATGGGCTAGTGGATGTGGTGATCTCCCCAATTTCACAACAACTGATATCAAAGCTTTGGTTCGAGATCTAGGAGAGATCCAAGGTGAAGAAAAGAGACAACAGATTTTTCGTGCAGATTCTTCATGTGGAAGACGTGCAGGGATTTGAGAGCTTCTAGGGTTTATGGTTGAAGCAAGACACGTGCCAAATAGGTCCACGATCGTGCGGAAGATCAGGAAGTCTGAAGAGTTTGTTTGTTTCTTATTGAGATCTGCAGAAATTCGAGGTGGAATTTTGGAGATGCAGAGATCAAGATAGATCTGGAGATGTTCAAGGGTTTATGGGGCAGTCAAGGTGGTTGGAGAAAAATATGAAAGAAAAGGAGTCTAAGTCGGAGGAGTTGGTGAGATCAAGGAGGAAACGTCGGGGAGGACACTGTCGTGTTACCGCCCAGGTGGTGGTGGGCGACCGCCCACTTGTCCAGTAGGTTGGCTCGGAGTTTTTTTCATCTTGAGCGACCGCCCATGGGGTGGTGGGTGACCGCCCATCTGTCGAGAGAGAAAAATCTGCAGCTGATTTGTTTCCTATTTTGATACAATCTCTTCTTGCAAAGGTGAGTGGTATAAGCCGGTTAGACCACGTGGGAAGAGGAGGACTTCTCGCAAACGACGGATGAGGGGTAAGGAGGATGTTGTACTCTACCGACAACATCAATTTCGTTCCTGGTGGGAGCAAGAGGCTTGGAGACCGGCCTGTTGGTGTAAAAAGGGGAGAGACATCAATAAACGGTGTGTTAGGGTGGAGAGGTGACAATGTGTAGGCGCCGGCAAGGAGACGATCCACAAGTACCTAACAGAGAGCGAGAAAAAAAGACCACAAGAAGACAATGCAAGAAGCAAGGTGTGTTCGAGTTTCATGGGGAGCATTGCAAGGGGAGTGGATCTAGGAGGGAGAAGGCGAAGTTAGTCTTGCAAATAAATCAAGGTAGAAGTTGATTTGGGGAGGCAAGAAGGATCTAACATGGAGAGGTTGAAGCGTCGCTTGGTTTCAACTCGCCTTATTACTTGGGTGTGGAGGCTCATGGTGGAGGAGCGAGGCTCAACATAGTGGTGTAAAATATTTGGTGGATCATTCTTAGGTGGGAGTATGATAGGAGCATGTCACAATGGTGGTTTATGTCTCCAGGTGGGAGATTGTTGGGATTGAAGCCAAACCCAAGGAGAGGATCAAAACCATGGAGGAGCAGAAAATCAGAGCGGAATGTTGTGGTGGGCGACCGCCCATAGAGGAGGTGGGCGACCGCCCAAGTAAACAGATTGACGGGGACGGATTTTCTGCAAAGGCGTGTAAGGAGTCTTGGAGTGGAATTAATTTCGGTAACAAATTAGTATTCCTAATTAAAGTGATACTCCTTTCGTCTCAAGGACTCCGGGTAAATCAGGTTTTGATTAGGAGTAGGTTTTGTATCCCTATAAATACATTGTGATTACCACCATAATATTTTTACCCAAGAGGAGAAAGTTAGGATATCAAAGGAAGCCACAAAATAGTGTCTAGGAAGGGAGGTCGGGGGCCTAGGAGAGCCATGGGGGCGATCCTACAACCCGGCCATGACCATGTTATTTGTGCGTTCTAGGGGAGGTGAGATAATACATATATGAGAGATTGCTCATGGAGAGTTACTATGCTAGATCTGTGTGAGTGCATATGTAAAGTTGTAATCCTTCATATATTATTATAGTGATATCCTGGCTTGGTGCCTCCGGATGTAGCCACGGGTGGTGGTGAACCGGGTTAACAAATCATCGGTGTTCTTGTTCTTTCATATTATCATGTGTTGATTTATTTTTCTCCATGTTGATGACTGCTAGTATGGGCTAGTGGATGTGGTGATCCCCCCCAATTTCACAACAAAGCTATGCGTTTGATGACCAGAAAAAAATTTATGGATATCAGTCTCAAAGGGTTCTGGATATCCAGAAGCTTTGAAACGGATATCCAGAAGCCTTTGGGACGGATATCCCGAATTGGATTAGATACATTGTGACTACCACCATAATATTTGCTGGACGGCAGTTTCAGAAGAAACTAAATTGGCGGCCAAACCTCAAGATTGAAACAGTGAAGAGCCGATTGCAACGTCTGCAGTATACAATTGAAAATTATATGAAAACACGAGCGTGAAGTGGAGAAATAGAATGAAAGGAAGAAATAGTGAGGGTGATGATTACCGCTGGGAAGATTACGATGGAGGTGGGGGGAGATTAAACGGTGGGGGTTAAGGGGCGGGAGAGATTTAGGGGGAGAAGAAATGAGAAGTAAGCACTTGACCTTCTCTTACCCTAGGACTACTCAAGATTTCAATCTTTTTTTTTTTTTTTGCAATCTTACCCTCATAAAAGCGAAAAATTACGCATGAAACCATTACATTAATTACAATTAGTTGGGCCGGGTTAAGTATTTGGGCCCGTAGCAGTTTTTCAAAAAATAGTGGGCCTTATTGAGCCTATAGCATTTGCAAAATTGGATTAGATTTTTATTTTGTATAAAAATAATTTATTTATTTTTGACAAATAATAAAAATAAGTGGCACTATTTTTTGGATATATATATATAAATTTATGAAATATATTTGAAATTTGTCTAATTTCTCGGTCCCGCCTAGGCCCCGCTTTGGCCTCTAGGCGCTAGGCCCGACTCCGCCTAGCGCTTTTTAGAACCTTTCCTGTGAGTAATAACATCTTTACTTATCCCCATCATGTCCTCCTGTTTCCAAGCAAAGCACTTAAATATGCTTTTCAAAAATTCGATCAACTACTCTTCAACATCTTAAGGAATGTCAGCTCCAACTAACACCTTCGTTTCCTGGTCAGAGATGTCAACAGGTACTTCTTTAACATCGTGCACCACAGCTTCAAAAACATCTCTGGCCTTTTTCTTTAATTTCTATGCTTGACGAGGTGTGGTTGAGGCTTTCATGGAGGTCTTATAAGATTCCTTAGCTATATGATGATCTCCTTTAAGTTTGACTACTCCCCAATGCCTTGGCAACTTGACACACTGGTGATATGTAGATGGGATAGCTCGCATATTGAGTATCCATGGTCTGCCTAGGATAACATTGTAAGAAGATGGGCAATCTATAACACAGAATCTCTCCATGGAATTGACACCTTCAACATATATGGGCAATTTGATTTCTCCAACGGCCTGCTTGGTTTCCCCCTTTGAATCCAACTAATACGAAGAATTCTTTACTACTTGTAGTCTGGAATACCCATTTCCTTCAAGGTGCTCAGCATGATTAAGTTGACAGAGCTTCATTTATCTATGAGGATTCTTTTCACCTTGAAGTTTGCAATCTGCAGAGTCACGACAAGCCCGTCATGGTGAGGATCCAAAATATCTACCTTATCATCTTCATCAAATATTATTTGCGAATCGTCACATCTTGCAGAGGATCTAGACGGCGCATTGAACTTGTCTTCTTTCGAATCCTTAGCATGACGCTTTGCTGCTGAATAAGTTGTGCCGCAAATGTCTGAACCTCCAGAGATGACATTGATAGTCTTTGTAGTTGCTGGGGGGTGACAGAGGTGTTTCTGGAATGGGATCCTTAGCTTCAACACGACCCTTCCATCTGCCTAACAGCTCCTTAAGATGTCCTTTAGACAAAAGATGACTGATCTAATTGCGAAGGGATATACAGTTGTCAGTAGTATGGCCAAAGTCTTCATGGTATGCACACCACTTAGACCCATCCTTCCAGGCTATTGGTTTTTCAGTCTTCTTGGGTCATCTTGTTTTCTCTCCCAAGTTGTCCATTGCACATAATAGTCCTGCAATATTGACAGAAAACAATAGTCATCAATTTTTGGATATTCACAATTATCATCATCAATAGCATCTTCAACATAATTAATTTTAAGGTTCTCGAATTTAGAGTAGGGTTTCCCCCTATTTGATTTATGATGGGACGATTCTACCTTCCTGGCAGGGCTTTCATAGGCAGTAGTCTCCTTTTCATTCTTCTCTCTAATCAGCTTGTCCTCTTCAAGGCGTATAAATTGGATGGCTCTTGTCCTGACATCTTCAAGTTTCTTGCACAGGTTTTTGACTAGATCTTCATAATATGGTGAATCCTTCTTGAGGCCCATTCTGAATGCTTCAGTTGCAGTTGACATGTCCAAGTTTGGTATGTCCACTGCTTCCTTGTTGAACCTGCTTAAATAGTCCTTGAGAGTTTCATCATGTTGCTGAGTTATTCGGTACAGGTCTCTAGTAAGCTTTTCAAATACCCACAACATGTCAATTAATTAGGCATAAGATCCAATAGAATTCAAAGGCTGATTAATGGGCCATCTTAAAACTACTTCAGTCAATGTTGATCCAAAGCCTCTGCAAAGGCAAGCTTCCATGTACTGCAAAGGAATATGGATGACATCCATCTTCTCCTGATAGAGGGCTACATGCTCCAACGGATCAGTGGTCCCATTATATTGCTTCATTTGAGGGACATAAAATCTCTTTGGCAACTCGGCATAAGAAATAGCAGGTATAAAATTGAATGAACGCTTGCCGAAAAAATAAATTTTTTTAGGAGTCGCCACGCCATTTTAAAGGAAAAATTGAAAACCTTTGAAAATAGAGAATTTGGGTTCGGGGGTCAGGTTACGTGTTGGGAAGAACCGAGAGTTCACCCAACACGCCTCGTCCGTAAACGAGTCTTCCTATGTTCAACATCCAATTCATCCAAACGTGTGTGCAAATTGTGTGTGACAAAATATGTAATAAAATGTATATCAATGATTCGTTTTATTGCTCGAAGGGAGGGATTACAACTTGTGAGCCATTTACTGTGGGAGGCCACATCCCACTTACAACGAGGATGAACAGAACTTACAACTGAAAAGGACCTTCTGCAAAGGGCTAATTGTGTCGCGTGACAAAGGACATCACATGTCCATTTGTATCGCGTGACACCAATGACCGCCTTGCAGAGGTTTCACAAGGTTCAAATCACAAAAGCACTTGACAACCACAACATCGAATTACATCATGAATGGACATCAGAGAACATGAAGATCAACACAATCACCTCAAATGAGTGTGGATATTGAGGATCCACACTCTGTTTTGAGTGACAAGTAATCTGGATGAAGAACTTACAAATGAAAAGATGGTCTCTGCAGAGTGCTAGTTATGTCGCACTACACAGGACTGATGAGACCTATTGTGTCGCGTGACATAACGTGACCTTCTGTAGAGACTTTACAATTCGAATTCAGATTCAACAGAAAGCCAATCAAATCCAATTACTACACCAAATCAATTCAGGATAGCACGAATCAGCAACAGATTGACCAAGGGGGTGTGGATATGGGGAGATCCACACTCCCCTGATGAACAAGCAACAATATGATTCAAGTCACATCATGAACATCAAATTAACCAAGCAAAGCAACTTTAAACAGAGAGATGGCGATTGCCACTTGGTAATTGAAGCAGATGGAGCTCAATTACCGAGTGGATGAATAGAGATAGCAATGAAGCAAGTAAAATGGCAAATATGATAGAAAAATGGGAAGGGAATTCTTTAACCTTGTAGTCCTCAACCTCCACACCAAGTTAGGTGTAGAAGCCTTCGATTCAGCTGCTGGGATGAGATTTTGATCTCAGATCTGAAGAGGAACTCTGATCTTCAATGGTGTGTGAAGTATGGAGGTAGATGGGTGAGATGTATATGAGAGATTAAGGAATTGGAAAGGAATTGGTGTAGGTTTGTGTGGAAGGAGGAGAGAGATGAGTTTCTAGGGGAATTTTGGGAGGGTGACAGTAGGGAGGTCGAAAAGGATCCTGAAATGAGAGGTGCAGGGCTCTATTTATAGCTGCTGATGATGGGCACATTGTGTCGTACGACCTCCTGCACCCATTTTCCATGGCTCGAGTTGTCGCGTGACACAACATGTCACTAACCGTTTCTCAAGCCAAAACCTGGTTCTGGAACATTCCAGGTTAATTCTCAAAAGGTCCAAAACTGATTTATTCCTTGTAGGTCCTTTTGCATGAGCAAAGTACTTAAAAGTACTTCCTTCGCAAGAAACTTATGAAATGTTTCCGAAAGTCTCGGAATGGACCGGGAATTTACCAAAACGCCCCTTAGTGCAATTTTATCATATTAAAATGCACCTATAAAGGGTCGCAAATTGGATTGGCGTACTCACAGAGCCCCTCGACAACGTCACTTATGGAAGAAGTGAGGTTGTCGACAAGAAGGAGCCAATCCCAATGAGCGGCTGGAAATGTGGCGGATGGCTTGACAAAGATTGATGAGATCGGATGGCTAGACCTTTGGAGAAAGGATTCCTATGTATCCCTAGGAGGGAATCAAGCCGGTCGTAGTTTAGACAATTCGAAGGTGTCTGACCCAAATGAGACTATTCAGAGGCGTCTGAACCCGGTGGAAGACTATTGGGAGGCGTCTGAACCCTGTGGAAGACTGTTAGGAGGCATTTGAACCCTGTGAAAGACTGTTGGGAGGCGTCTGAACCCTGTGGAAGACTATTGGGAGGTGTCTGAACCCTATGAAAGACTGTTGGGAGGCGTCTGAACCCTGTGAAAGATTGTTGGGAGGCGTCTGAACCCTGTGAAAGATTGTTGGGAGGCATCTGAACCCTGTGGAAGACTGTTTGGAGGCGTCTGAACCCTGTGCAAGACTGTTTGGAGGCGTCTGAACCCTGGTGAAAGACTGTTGGGAGGCGTCTGAACCCTGTGAAAGGCTGTTGGGAGGCGTGCGAACCCCGTGAAAGGCATTGGGAGGCTTCGAACCCTATGAAAAAGCATTGGGAGGCTTCGAACCTGTGAAAGACTATTGGGAGGCGTCGAACCACTGTGAAAAAGCTGTTGGGAGGCATCTCGAACCACTGTGAAGACCCATTGGGAGGCGTCGAACCACATGAAGAAGCTGTTGGGAGGCGTCGAACCACAGAAGAAGCTTGTTGGGAGGCGTCTGAACCCTGTGAAAGACTATTTGGAGGCGTCTGAACCCTGTATGCGCGAGATGATCTAAAAGAAACGGTTTTTCGAGACATGATGATTTGTAGTTTGAAAGATATATGATTTCATACATGTCTTTGTGCTTATCCGATCTTTGCTTAGGAGGGGCGAGGCTACAATTGCTGATTGTGGAGAGTTGTAGCTGCCGGAGGGTCTTAGGCTACATTTGTCGATGATCGTGGCTGCCGGAGGGACTTAGACCACTGTTGTCGCGAAGTTGTGGAAAAACTGTAGCTTCCAAGGGACTTAGACTACTGTTGATGATGATGAAGATTTGTAGCTGCCGGAGGGTCTTAGGCTACAATCGCTGATGTTGATGGATGGTTGTAGCTGTCGGAGGGGCTTAGGCTACAATTGCTGATGATGATGAAGAGTTGTAGCTGCCGGAGGGTCTTAGGCTACTATTTCTGATGTTGATGGATGGTTGTAGCTGTCGGAGGGTCTTAGGCTACAATTGCTGATGATAATGAAAAGTTGTAGCTGCCGGAGGGTCTTAGGCTACAATTTCTGATGATGATGAAGAGTTGTAGCTGCCGGAGGGTCTTAGGCTACAATTACTGATGTTGATGGATGGTTGTAGCTGCCGGAGGGTCTTAGGCTACAATTGCTGATGATGATGAAGAGTTGTAGCTGCCGGAGGGTCTTAGGCTACAATTTCTGATGAAGAAAGGTAGCTGCCAGGGGACTTAGGCTACTTGATGATGAAAGGTGGCTGCCGAAGGGACTTAGACCACTGTTGTTGAAGACTGGTAGCTGCCAGGGGACTTAGGCTACTTGATGATGAAAGGTGGCTGTCGAAGGAACTTAGACCACTGTTGATGAAGACTGGTAGTTGCCAGGGGACTTAGGCTACTTGATGATGAAAGGTGGTTGCCGAAGGGACTTAGACCACTGTTGATGAAGGCTGGTAGCTGCCAGGGGACTTAGGCTACTGTTTGCTGACTTGTGGTTCAGAAAATGAGCTTCTTTAACGATTGACCGTGTAGAGCGGGCTTTGATGACGAGAGGTATGGACCCGAGAATTTTTGGACAAGAGGGATGGACCCTAGGATTTTTGACAAGAGGGGTGGACCCGAGGAATTTTGACTTTGAGGGATGGACCCGAGGATTTTTTATTCTGAGAGGGGCGGACCCGATGAGTTTTGATTCTGAGGGATGGACCCGAGGAATTTTGACTTTGAGGGATGGACCCGAGGGTTTTTGACTCTGAGAGGGACGGAACCGATGATTTTGATGATGATTCGCCGATGAGAACAAGCTTTTGATGAAGACGCTATGTCCAACACGGGATTTTAATGATTGTCAAACCAGATGAACTTTGTTGTCGCTGAGACTGATGAGCACTATTGCTTGGAGATTGGGGCAACTGAAGCTCTTTCAAACAATGCTGATGAATGACAAGATTGATGACGATGATAAAGGCAGAATATGCCACCTGCAGGATTTGAAATCTTTGTCCAGATTGTGATTTGAGGAGCAATCCCCATGATCAGATTATGATCACTTGATTATTGTACCCTGTGGGGGGAAACACAACACTCTAGGCAATTTGCATTTTATTCATTTGATTATTGTTAATCTTATGCATTATTAATCTTGACGCACGAGTTCATCTCGACTGGGGATGCAAATGGAGATGAGGATTTTGTATAGCTTGACAAGCTGATATGTATGTAGCAATCATGCTATGATGGATTTATGATGGGATGAATGTGTATATGATGATGTATGTATGATGATGAATGGGTTGAACCCCTCTCCCATATATTTTGAGAAGTGTATGAGTGACGGATGATATGGCACAGACTAAGCAAGTCGGGGACGTACCCTGGGAGTGTAAATGGCAGCAGTCGAGCCGGTGATTGATGAGAACAACAAGCATCAGAGGTAGTGCAGAGAATGCCCCGTCTTTGAAGAGATGACTAGGCGAAGCCCCAGATTTTGAAGAGGTGACCATGGCGAAGCCCCAGTTGATAGTGCAAAGCAAACCCGAAGGGAAATCTGACAAAGAGAGCCTGAGAGGACATCTTAACAAAGCCCCAGTTTGGAGAGATTCAATGCAACCCTAGAGTCATTATGTGGCCAAGGAGGCAACCCATCATTTCAAAATATATTCAATCAGTCAATGGACAAGACTCGGAAATGTATACTCGCAGGGGCACATCTTTCGAAAAGTGGGAATGAATCCCCATTTTGTGTATACACACTCGCTTTAGGTTTGACTCTTTTGAGAGAGTATAAGCATCACAAGGTGTGGAAAAGTGTATGGAAGCCCCTGCTGACAGAAAAACAGTGTTTTGGCTCTATCTTCCTATGATGTAGAAAGAGAAGACTTGTCGAGACACTTGAAAACGTGTCTTTCTTTTGAACATTGGAGAGCTTTTTTGAGAAGTCAGGGATTTTTGCTGGATTGTGAGGATCTAAAGTCCTTCTTTTGATAAGCCTCTTGAGAAGTTGAGGACTCTTGCTGAATAGTGAGGATCTAAAGTCCTTTTAAAAATTGGAAGGCCTCTTGAGGAATTGAGAGTTATCTTTATCCTTCCATCATGACTTGAGTATTTTATGCATCGCCGACTCTCAAAGCTAACTTCTTGGCATTGCTTGGACTTCTCTTAGCAAGGAGCGGAGGTAATGGCTAAATAGGGTTTCAAAACATGCCGATCTTGAAATGAAAGGATATTGTTTAGTGAGGGTAAGGTAATAGCTTCCTTAGGTGAAAGGCTTCAACCGCAATCCCTACCGGATGACCTAAACGAGATTAAGGCTTCATTGCTTGCTTAACTTGATTGAGAAAGATACATGCATATTCTTTGAGCAACGAAATGATGAGCATGATGAAAGAGATGTGAGCATATGAGATGCGAGATGGGGAATTGATAAGCCCCAATTTGAGAAGGATATCAGTTGATTTTCTCACTCAGATTAATTTAAATATTAGTCATTTCAATGCATTAGTGATTGAGCAGCACAAGTGATCATGTGGAATAAGACTATTTCAATTAAGTGTAACGTGGGGTGCAAGTGATGTCTCGAGTCTAGCAAGAAGAGAAACAAATACTTTTATTACTGAAAAACTCATAACATGGACTCAACAGACTCGTGTCCAACAAAGGACATTCATTAATGAAATGACAGACAATCTAGACCCTACGAAGACTGATTGACTGCATCAACATTGGATGGGAGGGTCCCTTAATTCTGCTGATATCATGCAAAGGGATTAGTGGCAACACTGGGGTAAGGACCCTTCTCAATCTTCCCTTCATCCATAAGCCTTTGGATGAGCGACTTCAGAGGGGTGCAATCATTGGTGACATGGCCGGGATACTGATGGTAGAGGTAAAACTTGCTCGTGTCCAGCTTGGGATCGGGTTTAGCAGGACTGTAATTGACCAGTGGCGGGACAAGTCCTCCGCTTGCTAAGATTTCAAAGAATTCCTCTATAGGCATCCCCACATCATCAAATTGTCGTTTTTTTTCTTCCTCTGAAACATCCTTGGGGGTGACTCGAGTATTGGCACTTGGCGAGTAGGAGTCATGATGGGAATGGAGGACATCTGGTTCTGAAGTTTAGCACTAGCAGGCAAATAAGGAGCTGACCCCGAATGTTGTATAGGTGATGAGCCAAACCCAAAAGCTGAACCCATTAAAGGCTGAGACATACACCCCTGAGATTGAGGCTGGCTAGCAGGAAACTGCAGAAACCCATCTTAGCTGAACTGATTCCTAGAGTAAGGGTGCTGATTCTGATATTGGGCGTTACCCTGGAAGTGAGGACCATGAAACTGACCTTGCTGATACTGAGAATTCGAAAACAACAAACCCTGATTGTTCGGAAGATGGGACCCAAGTTGGCTTAGAGGCACAGAAGCATTGGGAACTGGTGAGGAGGTCAAATCATAGAAGATCGGCTGTGATCCTCCAACTAAACCAAAACTTGTTTGAGGGCTTGATTGCACACCCTGTCTCGGAATTTGAATTGGATGAGATGTTGGAGCAAGGGGAGGAAGGGAGACATTTCTGGTCTTAACATCAAACTCGTTGGCATCAGTAATCTCCTCATAAGTCCCATTAGCATGTCGGATCACAGCAATACCACGGCTTCTCATTGCTTCCACGAACTTAAAGTGTGTTGCCTCTTCTCTAGCTTTAGCGGCTTGAGCGAGTAATCGAGCCTCATGCTCACTAACTAAAGCGGCTTCCGTAATAGCTTTCATCTCTTCCATAGACAGGTCGCGCATGCCATGTTAACCCACGGCAGATGAACCCCCAGATTGAGTAGTCATACCTTTCTCTGCACTAGACATCTCTGAAACTGAATCGGATGTAAGCTTTGCTGAAACTAAATCAGTTTACTGCCTCAAAGACGTGAACCAAATGAGCATCGGGAATCGGATCGCGCACCCAACTTGCTGTAACTGGAGAGGAGAGAGCATGTATAAGGCGGAGGATATAGGACCTTGAGGAGGTATAGGAGAGGGAGGAATGGAAAATGAGATGGACTCGTGCAACATCTTATTAATGTTCAAGTAGAAATCGGTGTCTTTTAAGTCCTATGAACGGTTGGAAAAGGGGGAAACCTTTATTTACGCAATCTAGACCTCGGGGGAACCTAGGGACACATCATCCAAAAATACACCAAATGTATTGATTGAAGATTAATAATAGGCAATAATACCTAAATAAAACCGAAGCATTTATGGGACGGACGAGCAATCCCAATTTCTGGATAAATTTGGGCAGCATAACGGGTATTCCTGGAGAAATTCAAGGAAAAATCCAGCATGACCTCTCGTCGGTGCACATTGACAAAACGACATGATCACTCGTTGGAACATGTCGTGGGAACGACATGTCCTTAAGAGAAACCATGTTGCAATGGTAAGATGCCCACACGTGCTAGGTTTTGGGATAGGTACGAAAGCCTTTTATTAATTTTGAAACAATTTATTTTAGTATATTTTAAAAACATTGTGTCAAAACTAACCATTGGATAAGCTTTAAAAGTGTGGCGCCACCTATGATGCGCTAGGGGGATAGGGTTGATATTAGGCGCTCAAGCGTAGGCGAATTACATGGTCGTCCGTGATGCCGTCAATCGCACTCAAGGGTTCTAAATCTATGTGAAGGAGTGTGCGGATGACTATGTTCTTTTATTTATGAAAAATGATTTTTTTTTATTTTTTTTCTATTTTGAAAAGCAAAAAACAAACGGAAAAAACACACCCACACTAGACAAGGTACAATAATCAACTGCATTATGATCAAAGGGCACTACAAGAAAATGAGGATTTAGCTACAAATTTTTTAGCTACAAAAATATTTTGTAGTTAAAAGATTTGCATTAGCGATGAATTATTTATTCGTAGACAATTCTCTTTGTTTTTGCGGCAATATTAGTTTTGTAGCCAAATGCTGGACTAAGAAAACAAAACGAAAAAATTTGTCGTTGAATAGGCAAATTTTTTTGGCGCACTAATTTTCCCGCCTGAGTCAAAATGTAAATAAGATTTGGCTACAAAAATATAAATTATTTGCTATGAAATTATTTCATAGCCAAAATTATCCTTAAAATCACCCATAACATTATGTTAAAATAACCCCTAAAATTTAAGTACACTCCATAATGCATATAACAATCTATTTAATAAATATGTTGAGTTAGCTTATCAAATTTAGAAGGTACCATTAACCTACCTCAATTTAAAACCTACTATTATTTTCCTTCCTTGAATCTTTTTCCTTCCCTGATTCTCATTGCTCACCCCTTTTATTAACTGCGGCCAACAGCTAAGAGGTAACAACGGTGATTGAGGCGATTGAGAGGGACGATCCGGACGGCTTGAGAGTAGACAAAGAGCGTACGCTCTCAACCGGCCGCAACCCACATCAGCAGCTACCGACGGCAACCTAATTCCCAGGTACGCTCTCAATCGATTCAACAGGCATTATGATAAATCTCAATTCTATCTTCAATTTAAAATTTTCTGTTTGTTTTCGCGATTTTCTTGTACGAATCAACTTCGATTGCGCATCCTGGAGGGTAATAATTGTTGTATTTGTGTGCTTGAACCTAAGGGATTCGGGTGAGGATGGTGATTTTGGTTGTGGGTTTTTGATTTTCGGGTGTTTTAGAAGGTTGTGTCAGGTTTTGGGTCTTTTCTTGCTGTTTGGTTTTGGGCTCAAGGTTTTGCAATTTAGTTGTCATTTTGAGGGGTTGGCTCAATTTTTGTGTGGTTTTAGAAGATTTATGGGGATTTGAGAAGTGGGTTTTGTTCAAAATATCGTTTTTATTGGAAATACTTTTTAAAGATTTTGGCTTCCAAGGGTGGATTATTGCAATTCCTCAGTAACTCAAACCCACCCATGATCAAGAAATTGGAGGGAACTAAACGAGAACCACAAAAAAGTAATGGTGATGTTATGGCAAAGGTCAATTATGATTATGATGTGGGTGAGCAGGAAGAGCTTTATGATGAAGATGAAGTGTTTGATGTTAAGACAATGAGAAAACTATTAAAGTTGGAGAGGCGTCACGCTGAAGATGCTTGCTGGGAGCTTGAAAAGGAAAGAGTGGCTGCTAGTTCTTCTGCTGAGGAGGCAATGGCAATGATCTTTCGCTTACAAAATGAAAAAAGTTTGGTTGAGAGAGAAAGTGTGCTTTTGTCGACTGGTTGCCGGAGGAGATGGGTAGGGTGGAGAGAGAGAAAGTAGAGAGAGAGAGTATTCTCATGATAGAAAATGCATTCAATGAGAGAGATTCACTACATCTATCCACATTATGTAGCAAATGCTGACAAAATTTAAACCAAAAACCAAGTCTTTTACTCTGAAATTTCTTGAAAACCTAAAACCCAAGTCAAGAAACAATTATTTATGCAATTTTTTGAGACTCAATCCAAGCAATATAAAGTAGAATTACACGTAAAGAATTGGGTTTTAAAAAGTGATTCATATAACGTCAGATTCAAAATTAGTTCAAACAAAACGGTATTTAGAATTGCTGTATTTGTGTGCTTTTCAAAATCAGTCTGAACTTAATTTGGCCATTTTTTTGTTTTTTGGCTATGAGTTTCAAAAAGCACAATTAGTTACCTGACTTGATTGATTTATGATTTATGATTTTCAGCCCACGATTTCGGAAGCACTTCTAGTTTACTTATTTAATCAATATATATCTTTCTGGTAATGTGTTTCAGAACCATTTTTTGATTACTAATTTGATTGATTTATTATTCTTGGTTGTGAGTTTCAGAAGCACTTTTAGTGTCATCACTTGATCGGTTTGTAACTTTTTGGTTATGAGTTTCATAAGTACTTTTGGTTTTTGCATTCTTTTGATTGTTACTCCCTCTGCCCCTATCGAGTGTCTATTTTCTGGTTTTCAAGTAAATTATCGAAGTTAGGTTTC
This sequence comes from Adenophora triphylla var. japonica, assembly GCA_022495995.1. Classification (NCBI taxonomy): domain Eukaryota; kingdom Viridiplantae; phylum Streptophyta; class Magnoliopsida; order Asterales; family Campanulaceae; genus Adenophora; species Adenophora triphylla. Next base: position 97,302 of record JAFEMH010001936.1, on the reverse strand, counting down.
AAGATAGCTTGGTAGCACATTAACATAATTACTCTTTATGTGAACATTATAGGATTGCATGTTGCTTAAAGAATCAAGTCAGCCTTATCAGGAATCTCATTTGTCCATGTTTTTCTATGCTACTTGTAGTTCTCTTTTCTAAGAAGTGGTGTAGGTTGATCAAGGTTGTTGCCCAGTTTGCAGGGAAGCACTGTAATCCATACTTTCAAGAGATTGATCAAGGTTGGTATTTCTCGCATTTACCATTTCCATCAATATACCAGAGTTTGACTCTCTTTGACCTCCAGAATCTTCTTGTTTTATTTCAGTATTCAGATCAAGATTCACTATCTCAGGCTTTTGCAAAAGTGAAACATCAACTAATGTTTCACTTTGAATGCTTTGAGGAATAATTTAGTATATTTGTTGTAAATTTTAGTCTAGAGATCTACTTGCTCAAATTCTACTCCCTCCGTCCCAAAAATGAATGTCATGCAAATTTGAAAATTGTTTGGACATTTATTTTGGGATCGAGGGAATAGTAATTTTGAATTAGCTCGAAAAAGTACTGAAGTAGTACTAATGGTATGGTTTAAATTTAAGGCTCAACGTATTTTTATGGATTGGTGACTTTTTGGTCAGCATTGTTTTTCAGCATTGTCTTTATGTCTAAAGTTTGGCTTTAGAACACTTGGTGACTTTTTCTTGGCTACAGCTTCTTTTGACATTTCTTCTGCTAATAGCTTATTCATTGATTTTCAGGATCAGTTCCTCCTTTATATGTTGGTTTTTTTAGTTATTGACTATACTATCTTGTAAGTATTTCAGAATGGCTCCAGGAAAATTTGCTCAAGTACCAACCTCAATGGCAAAACTTCATGAATTAATTCGAGAAAAAAATGTTGGTTCCCCTACATAAAGTGCAGATGGCAGCCCCAAGAAAAATGAGCCTCAAATTCATGGTAAATATAAAATCCTTTGGTTTATATATCTGTTAAGTTCATACAGGATGCAGGATCCTATACTTCAGAATGCTTCTGTTCTTAGTTGATTTTTGTTATATATATGTTCATATCGTGTGAATATCATTAAAAAGATGTTTGCAATATACTCACAAATGTAATATGTGTCTGAGTCATTCATAGAAATCAAGTAGCCCATTATTAGAATAGTGATACCTGTTACTATGCAATCTCAGGGATAATTCATGTGGAAATTCAGTGTAGACGAATAAATTTTATTTTATTCAAGTGGATATCTGGGCATAAGAGTTCCTATGATACTCGATATTCATTTGTTCCAGCGACAAAGACACTGTCCAAGAAAACAAAGGCAAGATCCGTCAAAATACATATATTTCTTAAGTATGAATTGTCCCTAGTAATTTGGTCTTCCCTACCTCTGGCATTACCCTTCTTATTGATACCATCACTCTTTCTTCTTGGTAAAGTTGATTAGTGTAGCCGTTTGCACCAAAAATTGAGCATCCGCTCGAGATTCTCTCCAAATGAGCAACTTTTGCTTTCTCACAAATATGTTTGTAACTTATAAGTTAACCAAACCAAATGCAGATCCTTTTTTAGTTGCAAACCTATCAAGAACATATTATTGATTCCCAAGTTCATTTCTAATAGCAATTAAACTTGTTAGATTAACCTCAGTCATCTTCAAAAAAAAAATATTTGTCAAGTGGCACTTTGGGCACTGTCTGTAAATCGTTTTAGTTTTATACTACATTTTGAACTGGCATTCAAGTTCCCCCCATAAATTCAGAACAATGTCATTGGAAGTGATTTTATCCTAATTTTCACTACGATACACATGCTTGTATTTGCGAAGGTCCCAGTTCATATTTTGGCTTATGGCTTAATTAGGTCTCTGGACTGATTTGGTTATTTAAAGTATTGTCTGAGGGTACCCCTCTCCTCCCCCCGCGATATATAATAGGACAATAAGCAATCTCCAAGCCAAATTTCAAACCTAGAATCTGTATGAAACTAACCCGGGTAGGAAAGCTGCCTAAGAGGGCAAATCCAACAGTTATCTGATGTTTTCAGTCCTCATTCACCGTTCTGGAAAACCATGGTCTTTGGGACCATATTCTGGATTCTCTTCATGCCATCTTCGAAGCCGTGAATTGAAACTATTAAGAACTATTAATTCCCAAGTATTCCAGCAGTATTATTGTTTGCTTGCACTTATCTTCAACAAAATTGTTTATAAGATGTCTTTGCTTTGTATAAATTGCTTTAGTCCTTTATACTACATTTTGCTATGGAATTAGTAGTGTCTATTAAATCCCAGCCTTTCAAAGTTGTGACTATATGAAACCTAAACAAGTCCATCTAATACTTTCAACTAAATAAAAAGTTAGCAATATAAGAATGCTTGGCTGCACTGTGATTTATTTCTCTGGAATGTGTGATGAAAAGTGAGCAACATGATTGATTCTTATATACTCAATTTTTTCTCTTTTTGTATATCATATAGGTGCAGGTAAATCATAGTGGGTACGTTGAACGAAATCTTCGCAGCAAAATATTGTAAGTTTTATATGTTATATAGCGTGAATGTTATTGCTCATTGTGATCACCTCCATGGAATTTTAATACCTTATTATCTATTTTTTAATATTGCAGCTCATCATTATTATTCTGTACAGTCATTTGGCTAGAGCTACTACGTAATTACTTATGGAAAGAAAATTTATATAGTTGGACATTGAAATAGTGAAGATTTGAGATAGTGAAGATATGTTTTTGTCCCTTCAACTAGTGAAGATTTGAGATAGTGAAGATATGTTTTTGTCGCTTCAACTGAGATATTAGAGACATGTATTTTTTTGCCTTTGTTATTTGGGGATGTACCGACTATTTTAATGATAATTAATTATATTTTGATAACCTGTAGTATTTTGATTTTATATAATGTTTTTCACATATATATTGTTTTTTCTTGGAGCAGCGATTAGATTAAAATCACATTTTGCAACACAATATTTCGTAGTAAAAAAGATGGCTACGCTATGAAAATGTTTCATAGTAAGACAGTAACATTCGGCGACGAAAATATTTTGTAGTAGAAGAATGTAATTATAGCTATGAAAATGTTTCATAGCAAGATAATAACATTCGGCGACGAAAATATTTTGTAGTAGAAGAATGTATTTATAGCTATGAAAATGTTTCATAGCAAGACAGTAACATTCGGCGACGAAAATATTTTGTAGTATAAGGCCGGATAATTTGGGACGAATGAATCCGTCGCTAAAAGAATTCATTTGGCTACGAAAATACCATTTAGCAACGATTTTATATTTTGTCGCAGAATTAATTTGGCGACGAAATTATTTTTTCGTAGCTAAAAAATACACCTACGAATACGAATATTATTTCGTCGCCAATACCCTTTAGCGACGTTGCATAGGCGACGAAATCGCGACGAAAACAGGTTCGTCGCCAATACTCTTTAGCTACGAAATCTTAACCTTTTGCTACAAAATTTTTCGTAGCAAAATCTCAATTTTTTTGTAGTGGGGACTGCCCTTCACCAGCATCTGAAAACTGTTCAGTGGCCAGTCCTGTCGCGTGACACAGGACAGAACAGTCCAAGCCTGTCGCACGACTTGGATAACCTTGAACCAGAACCTGAAACTGCAATCCAGCCCCTGCCTACACAAGTCAAGGAATAAACACAAAGCCCCAGAATATAGCAACATAACAATATGAAGCACACAAAGGCAAACTAATCTCACAATCCCATGAAATGCATGAACCACACAAGTTCATTAATGATGAACACAAAATGAATACATTGGATGTTTAAATGAATGAAAGTTTGACCCTCTTAGCTTTGAAAAACAGGTTTTCAAAAGATGTCCCCAGCAGAGTCGCCACTAAATGTACGCTCGCCGAAAAAATAAAATTTTTTAGGAGTCGCCACGCCGTTTTAAGGGAAACATTGAAAACCTTCGAAAATAGAGAATTTGGGTTCGGGGGTCAGGTTACGTGTTGGGAAGAACCGAGAGTTCACCCAACATGCCTCGTCCGTAAACGAGTCTTCCTATGTTTAACATCCAATTCATCCAAACGTGTGTGCAAATTGTGTGTGAAAAAATATGTAATAAAATGTATATCAATGCTTCGTTTTATTGCTCGAAGGGAGGGATTACAACTTGTGAGCCATTTACTGTAGGAGGCCACATCCCACTTACAACGAGGATGAACAGAACTTACAACTGAAAAGGACCTTCTGCAAAGGGCTAATTGTGTCGCGTGACACAGGACATCACATGTCCATTTGTGTCGCGTGACACCAATGACCGCCTTGCAGAGGTTTCACAAGGTTCAAATCACAAAAGCACCAGACAACCACAACATCGAATTACATCATGAATTGACATCAGAGAACATGAAGATCAACACAATCACCTCAAATGAGTGTGGATATTGAGGATCCACACTCTGTTTTGAGTTACAATTAAACAGGATGAATAACTTACAAATGAAAAGATGGTCTCTGCAGAGTGCTAGTTATGTCGCACTACACATGACTGATGAGACCTATTGTGTCGCGTGACATAACGTGACCTTCTGCAGAGACTTTACAATTCGAATTCAGATTCAACAGAAAGCCAATCAAATCCAATTACTACACCAAATCAATTCAGGATAACACGAATCAGCAACAGATTGACCAAGGGGGTGTGGATATGGGGAAATCCACACTCCCTTGATGAACAAGCAACAATATGATTCAAGTCACATCATGAACATCAAATTAACCAAGCAAAGCAACTTTAAACAAAGAGATGGCGATTGCCACTTGGTAATTGAAGCAGATGGAGCTTAATTACCAAGTGGATGAATAGAGATAGAAATGAAGCAAGTAAAATGGCAAATATGATAGAAAAAGGGGAAGGGAATTCGTTACCCTTGTAGTCTTCAACCTCCACACCAAGTTAGGTGTAGAAGCCTTCGATTTAGCTGCTGGGATGAGATTTCGACCTCAGATCTGAAGAGGAACTCTGATCTTCAATGGTGTGTATGAAGTATGGAGGTAGATGGGTGAGATGTATATGAGAGATGAAGGAATTGGAAAGGAATTGGTGTAGGTTTGTGTGGAAGGAGGAGAGAGATGAGTTTCTGGGGGAATTTTGGCAGGGTGACAGTAGGGAGGTCGAAAAGGATCATGAAATGAGAGGTGCAAGGCTCTATTTATAGCTGCTGATGATGGGCACATTGTGTCGTACGACCTCCTGCACCCATTTTCAATGGCTCGAGTTGTCGCATGACACAACATGTCACTAACCGTTTCTGATGCCAAAACCTGGTTCTGGAACATTCCAGGTTAATTCCCAAAAGGTCCAAAACTGATTTATTCCTTGTAGGTCCTTTTGCATGAGCAAAGTACTTAAAAGTACTTCCTTCGCAAGAAACTTATGAAATATTTTCGGAAGTCTCGAAATGGACCGGGAATTTACTAAAATTCCCCTTAGTGCAATTTTATCATATTAAAATGCACCTATAAAGGGTAGCAAATTGGATTGGCGTTCTCACAAAAATGGGTATCATTGTAACATGTTGGAGATGACTTGTGCGCGGGAGATGCAACTCCTGGGACATTCGTAATTATCTCTCTTAACTCCTACAATTGTTTAGCCACAGAATTTCCTGCATCAAATTTATTAGGATTAGGACCAGGATTAACAAAGTTATACGCATAATTGGAAAACCCGCTGCTAATCCTGAAGATGGTGTTTGAAATAATGGAATTGATGTCAGCAAGCTGGTGCACGGGTTGGTGATGACACTTTCTGACTGCATTACATGGTTCCTCGAACCTCCTGCACTTGACTCTCCTGTAAAGTTGAAATGTCTGGGCTGTAAAGGAGAAATTGTGCTTGGTTATGGAGGTGGCCTTGTAAGTTGAGCAGATCCACCTTGAAGACGAGAGATAGCATTGAAAAACATTTCATTGGTGTACTTTTGAGTTTCATTTTGATTCTTCAAGTACTCCATCATGTTGGTAATATAATCAAAGGTCAGCTCCCGAGGAATTAAGGCTGAAGGGGAAACAACAGTTGAGGTTTGTTGAGTAGACATCCCAATTGTATTTGTGGCTTGAACTCCGGATGTCCTAGGTGCTCTGGACCTATCTCCAGCTCTCCCTGGAGCGTTTTGAGTTGCTTGACCAGAACTGGGATTGCTCATCTTGAAACTTTCTAGCAAACTTAAAAAACCAAAGTTTCCACAAACGGCGCCAAATTGTTTTGGTCAATTTCTTATAGACTTTGAAACTGAATTTTCATGGAATGATTTTTTGGCCCAAATGGAATTTAAGAATGGATAATTTCAAGATGTGACACCAAGATGTAACGAGGAAAGCCCTTGATCAATTGATCTCCGGCACAAAACCTCGGGAGGTTTTAGGAAACCTACCTAATACCCAAAATGATATTATTAATGCTTGAGTTCGAGTACAAAGTGGAAGTATTCAGAGAGTTACAAGTTTCGTGCTATACTAGTTGTTCTCATCTCTCTTAAATACCCCAAAGTAAAGATAAAAAGAAAAATAACAAACATCCCTATAAATTCGGAAGAGATCGCTGAGACGTTGTCATGACTTGGTTTTCTTTCTTTCCGTTGGAAATGTGGTTGAATAGTCCTTTGACTAAGTCGTTGGCTCGTTGGGTACTATATCCTAAAAAATAGGAACATACAAATCTGCATATTCAAGATGTCATTACAAGATGCTAAGCTCAAGATGATGAATGATCATGCTCAATTAAGATGTTAGTGCAAACTTGGATGTAAGCTTAAAATTCCATCCCAAACAGCTTTGCACCCCAAATCAAAAATCGCCTCTACCTTAATTTATCATTTGTCCCACTTTACCCCTGACCCCTAACAAATGTTAAAAAATCAACGAAATGAATGGGATATGATTGATATTTTGGTTATTTCGATTTTAACATTTAATCATCCTTTAATTTATCATTCTACTATTCTACTTAATATTATGTTTTCTTATTTAGGGACAAATATAAGAATTATTGGCTTATAAAATATTTTAAATAATCTCATGTACTTCAAAATTTTATTTTATAAAAATATTTTATCTATTTATTATTATATAAAAATATTAATTAATTAATACTTTTTTGTAACCAAGAAATACTCAATGCTAAATTAACTCACCAATTATTATCTATTTATTATTATATAGTTTTCATTATTTAAATAAAATTTACATAACTATATTTAAATAAAATAAAAAATGAGAAAAAATAAAACAAAAAACAAAATGTATACGACACCGGCAAAGAGAGATTCATGCCTAATAATCCGACTCCAACTCCACTGGACTCTCCCAAATCGTTGACTCCACTGGACTCTCCCAAATCATTGACGGTGGTTGGTGGTTGGTGGTGGTGGCCAGATAAGGAAGATGGGGCGGCCAGATTTGGAGAAGATGGTAATGCTTTTTTGTTTAATTAATTTCTCCATAATAAAATATAAAATGAAATATAACCATGTTTTGAGGGTTAATATTTTCGGTAATCATCTTCAACTCCCAAGCAAGGGGATTTTTCGCTTCAAGAAAAAAAAAAGCAAGGGGATTTTTTTTTTCAAACCAGTTAATTTAAAGAAATAAAAATAAAATATTATAAAGAGTATTGTTTAGAATATTCAAGTTTTCAGAAGTTGTAGTTGAAAATCACTGTTTTTAGGTTTCACTATGGGGATATAGAAAGCTACAATTGATGATTATGATTTCAACTTGGCAAAATCTAAAAAACGTGGTTTCCAACCACATTTTTTCAAAACTTGTTATTATGGATATACTTTCAGGACTATTATAATTTGATAAAACCATTACAATCAGGGCCATCCCCATTCCCTAGCTTCTTCTGGGTTCGGGACGAAGTCAAATGAATGGACCCCTATATTTTTGTATTTTTTTTTCAAAACTCAAATAAATTATTGCAATTTCTTATATATTAATGAAATGTAACTAGTATCATAACTATCAAAATGGAAACACTAATGGAGAAAAATACAAAGGAAATATAAACATCTACTTGCAATAAGAACTATGAATAAGACACAAAGATCATTGCATTAGAGTACATTAAACTTTGACAAATCAAAATTTCAAATAGGACAAAACAAGACGAATGAAATGATCACATTATTATGATCATAAAAAATACTTTTAAGATAAAAAATAATTAATCATTGTATTATTATTAAAAAAATTAATGTATGCTTCTCAATACACATTATGTCAAGATCATTTGACCTTTATTGAGACATTGATGATCTAATGTATGTTTTTAATAATTTTGACTTTGAAAAAACTTCTTTCGGATGATTGGTCACAGACATAGTTAACAAAACTTGATAAACAATATTATCATTGGATAACAACCAACATCTTAGAAAAATCAAATATTTCAATAGCTGACATTGACTCACCTGACAAAGTCATTTATACCACTTTCAAGTCAGCAAATAAATCGTCTAATTAACATCTGATACATGAAAAATAAAATAGTGAACTTCATGCAATATTCTCTTAATTTATCATATTATAAGGATTACAACTAGTTTGAGTTTCAAAAAGATCCAAAAATATTTTTGAATGTCTTTAATTATTCAAAGCTATAAACTAATGAGAATGAGGTAATTACTATATCCACAATAATTACAAAATAGTTAAGTCTAAAAGATCTCTACGATCGCATTTCCTCATCATCATGATAAGTTTCATCAAAAATAATTTCATAATGTTACGATATTTTATTGAAAGCATAGGCCCAACGGACCAAGGAAGTCTATCTCTAATTCCAAGTAGGAGAGCTTTACTGTTAGAGCGGGCCAAAGTCCTTCGAAGTTTGTTGGACGTCTACAATGAGCTGTTTGAGCTATCGGAGTCTCCCGACGAAGACGATCGTAGATCCCATAGAATGATACCATCTTAGATCTCCCACCAACCTTGGGTCCAGGCTCGAAACAACGACGCTATTCAGCCCGGCACCTGACCCATTAATGGGAGAAAGGAGAAATAATGGTCCACGACCAGCTGGAAGGTTAGCCAGTCGGAACTGCGACCTTCAAGATAAACTAATCAATAACATGAGTGGAACCGTGGTAAGTCGCCTCCCAAGGTTAAGGGCGCCCCCTAACATGAGGTTGATCACCACCAAGAATCGACAAAAGGGAGAGGATACCCTCCCGAAGGTCGTAATATAAGGAGGAACTACGAGGTCGAATTACGTGTCACTTTACGAGATGAGGGACCTGGTTTGGATTCACGAGAGCTATTAAACCTCAAGAGGAGGCTAGATAATATGGAGGCAGATAGACATATCAGTAAAAATAAGGTCGAGCGAAATGATAGTACTCTTCGACCTCTAGCTCAATGGATGCTTGATCTATGTCCATCAGAGTGCGGATTTAAGTTGCCTGATCTGGATAAGTAATCAAGGTCGACCAACGCTTTTAATCACATGCAGCATTTTGAGGCACAAATGTGTTTAGTCTCCACAAAGGATGACGTTTTATGCAAGGTGCTCACCAGCACGCTTACAGGTGCAGCCTAGACCTGGTTTCGTGGCTTGTCGACCGGATGCATTATCAATTGACAATATATGTGACATAAGTTTCTGGAACGCTTCTCCATAGCCGGAGCACTGAAGAAAACAGTTAGCGACCTGAACAATATTGCTCAAGGGAAAACGGAGAGTACCATGAGCTATTACACTCGATTCAAAGAGTTGGTTGACTAGATTGAAGAGGTTTTAACCAACAAAGAGGTCATTAATTGTTTCAGGAATACCACTATCAAATTTAAAAGCCATAAATTGAGAATTTTTACCCGTGACAAAGAGGTCTCCATAAAGCAAGAGATCAACAAGTTACTCGGTGCTGGCATCATCAAGTAAGCAGCCTTCACAACCTGGATGGCTAATGTAGTGATGGTCAAAAAGACGAATGAAAAGTGGAGAATGTGGGTTAACTTCAGCGACCTGAATCTAGTAGAAGATGAATCTGAGCTATCTAAGGATGACCTATATTCTCCTGGGAAAGATAACGTCTCACGTGGAAATGGTTGTTTGATGGACTTGATATAGAAGATGATAAGATGGTCAATCAACTCATTGAAGAGACAGAAATGGATAATTCGTAGATCTTCCGCTTCTAAATCCCCCAAACTCTTACCTGCTGGAATCCCTATCTCACCATAGAACAGGCTCCACCTATCTAAGATAGTTATACACTCAGCTTAGGTCAACTCCTTCCAGGGACCCAACCTCTTATAAATTCTAAGGTTCACACAGTTATAACCATACCTAACCCCTAGCTCAAATCCAAAGGTACTAGCCATGGCTGAAAAAAGGGAACATCAAAATTAAACCTAGAACAATGGAATTAAAGGGTACTTTGATGATTTTGAAGAAAGTGAAGCACAACTTTAGCAACAGAAGGGAGTCTATTAATCACTAGTTAAGATTTCTTTGCTTTTTCTCTTGCTGGGTTCATAAAAATATTGGGGTGGAAAAGGTTGAGAAGGAGTTAAACTCTTCCTTTTATACGCCTCCTTTTCCTTACCTGGATTGGAAAGGATAACATTGTTTCCCAAGAAGGATGTACAATTGCCAGAAACTGTCCCATTGTGGCAGATATTACGACATTAAAGACTGCTCATCCAACTACCAAAAGTCAATCGTCGAGAGCGACCTACATCCAACGTGTAGACCTTCGACTGAAGTCCCATAATAAGTAATTACAATTTTTTCTATAACTTCCTGCTCGACAAGTCGACCCAGAAAGTTGGGGGGCAATAAACGGAATAAAAACGATGGGCCAGGCCCAATACATATGGCTCAATGTCCAGATCATCCCAAAGGAATCTCAAAAGAAATGAGCCTATTAAGCACCCGCAAGTCTATCAACCCATCAGTGGAGATCAGTCGACGTAGCTCATTGTCCGACCTTCCTTGGTCCCGACCTAGCTTCGTCTAACATACGATCCATCCCTTGATCTATCTCTGCCTAAACAAGGCACGAATTCAGGTTACCCTTAATCATTCAGGCGACCTCGACCAACCAACACGTGCGTCTATCCAAGCTGTTATTTGTAACCGCCTCCTACATTCTCGAAGACAATTACGCCAAAAATATCTCCGTGATCAAAGGAATTTATAATGATCCCTTAACACGACTATATATACCAAGCAACATCATACGTTAAAAGGTAATGTTATATTAGCTATTTGAGATTACGTTATTTTTAAAGGAAATCAATTCTGTGCCTTTGATTATGCAATGTGTTGTACATATATACAATTCCCGAGTCCACCATTCTAGAATTCCAAGAATATCTACCTACCATAATTATTTGATATGCCTATCAATATATTTGTTAAAAAGATATACACAATAATAATTATCTACAACATACATTCTATCATACCCCCGCAGTCAAAGCGGGAGGAGACCGTATGGTTAGACTGTCCCAAAAGTCATCAAAAAGTACGTGCGTAAGCCCCTTCGTAAAGATGTCAGCAATTTGGTACCGGGATGGAACATGTAGCACACAAACTTATCCTTTTTCAACCTTTTCTCGAACAAACAAGATATCCAACTCAATGTGTTTTGTTTGTTGGTGTTGGGCCGGATTGCCAGACAAGTAAATGGCACTAATATTATCACAGTAGACTAGGGTAGCATTCGACATAGGAAGTCGAAGCTCAAGAAGCAAGTTGCGAACCCAACAAGCCTTAGCAACAAAATTTGCCACCCCTCGGCATTCAGCCTCAGCATTAGATCGAGACAACGTAAGTTGACGTTTCGATGACCATGAAATTAAGTTGTCCCCAAGAAAAATACAATAACCGGAGGTGGAACGACGAGTAACCGGATACCCTCCCCAATCGGCATCCGTGTAAGCTGTGAGAGAAGAACAAGAAGATCTCGAAAGGTGAAGACCCATATCAATAGTCCCACGTAGATAGCGTAAAATATGCTTAAGAGCATCCATATGCTCAACACGCGGATCATGCATGTGGAGACAAATCTGTTGAACTGCATAGCTTATATCCGGGAGTGTAAATGTCAAATATTGTAGTGCCCCTGCCAAAATGCGATAAAACATCGGATTATCATATGCAACACCTGAACTGCCCAATTTTTCTTGTGTGTCAACAGGAGTGTGAGAAAGCTTACAGGAAGTCATCCCATCCCGTTCCAAAATCTCCTCTGCATACTTCCGTTGACATAAAAATAGACCACCCGAACTATGTGTTACTGCAATGCCCATAAAATAATGCAATGCCCCAAGGTCCTTCATGGCAAATTCTGAAGCAAGAGTGGAAATAATATGCTTTCGAAGATGATTCGAAGAAGTGACCAAAATAATGTCATCGACATACAAGTGAAGGTAGCTAGTGTCACGGCCATGATTATAAAAGAACAAAGAATGATCTGAGCGACTGTGATGGAATCCCATAGTGGACACAAAATCCGCAAATCTCTTGTACCATGCTCGAGGAGCCTGTTTCAGGCCATATAGAGATTTCTTGAGAAGACAAACATGGTCTGGATGATCACAATCACGGAAACCCATTGGTTGGTGAATAAAAACTGTCTCCTATAACTCGCCATGAAGGAAAGCATTCTTGACGTCCAACTGATGGATACACCAAGAGTTGGCAATAGCAATGCTTAGAACAGTACAGATAGTTGCCGGTTTGACAACGGGACTAAACGTTCCATGCAATTAACACCAACCTGTTGTGTTAGCCATCACCTACAAGACGGGCCTTATGCCTCTCAAAAGAATCATCAGAATTTTTCTTGTGAGAAAAGATCCACATGCAACGAATTATATTCACATTAGGGGGACTAGGTACAAGTTCCCAAGTCTTATTTTTAATTAGAGCATCAAATTCATCATCCATGGCTGCTTTCCAATTAGGGTCGAACAACGCTAATTTAGGATTAGAAGGAAGTTGAGACGGAGATGAAGAGGAAAATAGATTAAAGTGATGCTTGGGCTTAACTATCCCACTTATGCTTCTAGTGGTCATTGTCCGAATGGGGGGAGTCAGAATGGGAATAGAAGGAGGTACCCCAACCGGTAGTGGTCCAGTACGAGGGGGACTGGAAGGTCCTGATGAAGACGCAGAAGGAGCTAGGCCAAGAACAGGCTGTAGCCCAGAAGAAATAGGCATTGGTCTAAGAGTGACGACCTGGTTGGTGGGGTTAGCGACCTGGCCAGATTTTGGAGAAGGTGCCTGGGCCAGTGGGGTCCCAGGAGGAGAAAAATTGGGCCGACTAAGAGGAGTATGGACCTGGGTCGGTGTATTGAAAAAAAGGTACAAATTATAATTAAAAGACTGATCCAATACATAATTTTGTGTAGACTGTGGAGTAATAGTCGAAGGTGTTTGGTTCGCAAACGGGAAAGTTTTCTCACAAAAACAACATGGCGAGCAATTATGATTTTATGAGTGGCTAGATTATAACACTTGTATCCCTGATGATTTTGCGGGTATCCCAAAAACACGCATGGAGCGGACCGAGGTTGAAGTTTATTTCTTTTGGTGGAAGGAATAAGAGGAAAACATAGGCATCCAAAAACTCGCAAGTGTTTATATGACAGAGTACGACGATATAAATATTGAGTGGGGGAATAATTTTGGAGACCTTTATTAGGGATGATGTTCAGCAAGTAGGTTGCCATGGCTAAGGCATGATGCCAAAATGAAAAACGGTTAGGAGGCATGAGTAAGAAGGGTTCAAATCAAATTATTTATGGTGAAGATTTTTTTTTCGGCTTTGCCATTTTGGGGAGACGTGTGGGGACAAGAAAACCGAAATAAAAGACCATTAGCACGAAAAAAGGATTTAAATTTCTCATTGTCAAATTCCCTTCCATTATCACATTGGAAGCACTTGATTATCCTTTCAAATTGAGTAGAAATAAACTTGCTAAAAGAGAGATATAACCGAGGAACCTCCGACTTACGTGTCCAACAGGAAAATTCCACAAAAATTTTGTAAAATCATCAAGCAATAATAGATAATATTTATGACCCGAAGTGCTAGGAATGGGAGAGGTCCATAAGTCACTATGCACAATATCAAAAGGAAGAAGAGTATTAGAAGTAGATGGAAAAAAATTTCTAATTTAACGTGTTTCCCAAGAACACAAGAGTCACAAAAATCATCAAACTTAGATGTCTTACAAGGAATCAAATTATTAATGTAAAGGGAGCGAAAAACAGGTGCTCCCGGATGTCCTAAACGATTATGCCATAAACGAGGTCCAGAAGCAGAAAAAACAGATGGAGAGAAATTGTGAAATCCATATTTATTGGTGATGGGATATAAATCTCCAGTGCTATCACATCTCATTAGATGTACCCCCGTCCGAATATCCTTCATATAAAAACCAAGAGGATCAAATTCAATACTAACATTATTATCAGTAGTGAAACGACGAACAGAAACAAGGTTCTTGATTATTTTAGGAGCATGAAGGACATTAGATAATATAAGAGGGGTTGGGGAGGGGATAAACTACGTTGTCCATACCCAAGAATAGGAATTGTAGTACCATCACAAACAGTAATTTACTTATTATAATTGCTCAAATTAAAATAAGACTTCAGATTACCTGTGGCCCCCATCTTATGTGAAGTGGCACCGGTTTCCATGTAGAGATTGTTGTCGGGAACATTCAGGGACATAGTGTGCATCGCCGACTCAATATTCTTAGGCATATACGAAGGAGTCTGATTGCCTGGATTACTATAATCAACTGGAGGACCATAAGTATTATAGGCCTGAACTGGTCTGTGGCCCAATATACTAGTTGGGCTAGACGGTGGACGGGCCCAAGAAGTAGTGGGGTAGGGACACGGTGGAGCGACCCACTGGAGTGGAGTCCAACCATACGGCACATTAGAAGGAGCAAGCCACCATTTCCCCTGTCCTTGCCGAGAAAAATTGGGATGCGGCTGTGAGTTGCCGTTGCCTCCGCCCTGACCTTGCCGATTGCTGCCACCTTTGGATCTGCCACCGCCGCCTCGATTATTATCATTATTCTTCTGTCCCTGATTATTTCCACCCTGTCGATGGCCATTATTACCATTACTGTGACCTCATCCTTGTCCCGATCGATTTCCACCATTATTACCATTACCCGATTGTCGACCCTTATCAACAATCCCAATTGAAGCAATAAGAGCCGAACCCGAAGCCATAGCCGCCATACTTTCTTGCTTGGCCTTCCTAGATTCCTCCATAACCAATTTGGACCGAACTTTGTAGAAGGCTGGAAGTGGATTGCTTTGTTGGATATGGTAGCAACACCATCATAGCTCTCGTTCAAACCGGTGATCGTCTGAAGGACCATCCGGTGGTTTGACACCGGTGCACCGATGTTAGCCATTTGATCAGCAAGGGTCTTGATCTCCTTGCAATAGTCTGAAATGGAAGGGAAATTATCCAACAATACTTGAGAAAATTGGTTCTCAAGTTGGACTGCCCGAGAACGTTTGTTGTTGATGAAGATCCCTTCCAAGCATTCCCATATCTTTTTAGCCGTTGAACCTGGTTCCAGTACTGTTTGCAACAGATCTGGAGAATTTGTCCCATACAACCATTGAAGAACAAGCTTATCTAGCCTCGCCCACAAGGCTTCCTCGGCAGCATTCATCTCTGCCGCCTTGTTCCTATCATCCGGCGTAGGAGGAATAATGTGGTCAATGACCTGGAAAACATGGCAGTGAATTTGAAACAATTCTGCCCATGTAACATATTTGCTACTCTCGGGTTCAAGAATGAAGGGAATGTAATGCTTAATATTGTCGACGGTGAATGCCGGGTGTAAAGCTTGTTGGGCGACCATGAAAAGAGAAGGAGAAAAGAGGCAGACAAGACTAGGAGAGACGGAAGGAGGCGGCCTCTACCAAGCTACGTGATACCATAAAGGAAATCAATTTCGTGCCTTTCATTATGCAATGTGTTGTACATATATACAATTCCCTAGTCCACTATTCTAGCATTCCAAGAATATCTACCTACCATAATTATCTGATATGCCTATCAATATACTCCCTCCGTCCACTTACTTACTTCACACTTTCTATTTTGGGCGTTCAAATACATACTTCACACTTTGTTTTTTTACCTAAAATGGAAATTTTTTATTATTAAAATATTAACCCTATCCCACTCATTCTCTCTCCTACATTATTTTAATACTCACAACATCATTATAATTTACTATTCCCTCCACTCATTCTCTCTCCTATTTTACTTTTACTCTCACAATATTTATATCATTATTTTTTTCCTTAATCTACGCGTAAACAGTAACTGTGAACTAACTAAGTGGACGGAGGGAGTATTTGTTACAAAGATATACACAATAATAATTATCTACAACATATATTCTATCAATTTTCTATACAGTTTTATAAACTCGTAACACTATATCTTATCGTCAGGTGAATGGGTATTAGCCGGAGACCATCACCACAAGTCATATTTTCGTGGTTTCAGGTTATAATAGCTGGATTAAAACTTATTGCTAAAATGAGGTTGATCTGGATCGTTTACTTCATCATCATTAATCTAATAATCCACATCATATTTGTGTCATGAATTTGAATTCTTTTGTGCCCTTTAGTAATATAAATTACGATTTATAATATTTATTATATGTGTTACATTTAATTAAAAGTGTGAAAATGAATTACATTTTTATTATAAAGAAATAAATTTTACATTACGTTTTAGCGCAAATATGTGTTTTTATATTTATTCAAAATATTTGACATTTGATATTAGACTTTTTAAATTACTAATTTATATGGCTGAAGCGTTATAGCATTTTGAAATCCGGATTTGGGGACTATGCAATCTGAATCAGCGGTAGTCGAATTTTGCCTATTATAAAATTTATTTTATTACTCTAATAAAAATTTAAATAATGTTATTGAAACACCATTAAAAATAATGTCAATATCAAATTTTAAATGTTTATTAGAATAATTAAATTAGTCCAATATATTGCTCAAAATAACTTTGTATTAACAACCACAAAAGTAAAATGATCATTTTATACTTGAATTGTCTTAGTATCCAACTGCATCGTATCTCTGGTGAGAAACAATATGATAACTTTTTTAAAAAAAAGTTTTATATAATGACACTATAAAAAGAGTAAGTTTTGGGAGAAACTAGTTTTTCATAAATTATAAAAAGTCCACTTTTTCTCTACTTGCAAGTAGTTAGCGAATATTTAGGAACAGTTTATAAAACAGGACTTTCTATAATTTAAGAAGAAACTAGTTTCCCCCAAAATCTTGTGCTATAAAAACTCATTATTTGCAGAACCCAATCAATAAGAATATTGATTGCAGGGTAATAAATTAAGATGCACAAAGTAGTTAATGCCAGAATATTTAATAGAAACTCTTAAGAAATGTCTAAGAATAATGAGATCGTTTGAAATATAAATATAAATATAGACATACACACAAGAATGATAAGGTGTAAACCAGCTGCAATTTGCAAAACGGGTGATGGGACAACAAGTGGGGTCTGTACACGCCGACAGATTCATCACGATTCGTTGTCTTTCTCTTTAAAATGGAGTTGCTTTTGATGGGATTCCATTACCTTAATATAGGAAAATAGGAGACTTCTATCTTAACTTTAACTCCAGCATTTTTGTTTCTGATATATCATAACAAAATATTGTGTTCTATAAATGTTGATTCGGCCCAAGTTCAAATATGGGTTATTTGGACTCATATGTCATGAGGATCTCGTTAAAGTTTGGCTCTCGTATAATTGTCGCATGTATGCTGGTATTCCCGCCTATGCATGTATTCTCACATATGCTGATATTCCCGCCTATGTATGTCTGATATTGTCGCATGTATGCTGATATTTCCGCCTATGCATGTATTCTCGCATATGCTGATATTCCCGCCTATGTATGTCTGATATTCTCGTATGTTGATATTTCCGCATGTATTCCCGCATGAATTTCCGCATGTCTGATGTTGAGTCTTGCAGCAAGTTGATGTCTCCAGGTACGGAACGTGCCACGTGTCGAGTTTTGGCCTTGATCTTATCCAAATGAAATCTTTTGATAGATTTTTCCCCTTTGCATGTGTGACACGTGTAAAATAAGATAAGATGATAATGATGAGTTTTGGTCATATAAATACTCCCTCCCTCCATAAAGCTAAGGTATGTCTCAAGTTAAGCTTTCTCTCTCCTCTCTCTCTCTCTCTCTCTAGAAATATGTTGTATATGTTATGAATGAGATTGATGATTCTCACGCTGGAGGGTTTTGGGGGGAAATCCCCCCACCACTAACGGTGTTTTGTCTTCTAGGTCCCATATTATTTCGGACCTCGTGGAGTGTATTTTTTCGGTCCTACTACGCCCAGCTACTACCCCTTGGCCGCTTCTGTGCAACATTTTTCTATGTAGCATCAGTTGGTTCCGTTGCCGGGACTGAAATTTTCCGGCGAAGTTAGGCCGGATTAGAGGAGCCGGAGGTATCAAGATAGAGTACAGTGGGGGTAGCATCGGATCTGAGCAGTCGGAGTTCGCCGGAGCTAGCCGGAATTTGGAAATCTACATTTTTCGTTTGTTCTGGGATGAGTAAAGGCAGAGCCAAATTTGGATGACCCAAAGCTGTTAGCTTTGCAGGAAGGAGAGGAAAGAGAAAGAGAAGAGGAAGGGCAGGTTTGGGAATGAAACCGTCGCCGGAGAAAGAGCAGTTCACCGGAAAATTAACAGGGAAAGTAGAGAGAGAAAGTAAACATTAAAGAATTATAAAGGCTGTATAAATTACATCTTGCGTATTTTCAGTTTGTCGCCCTAGTTGGTCCATCATCTCGCCAGTTAAGGGTAAAGGGCGAAAATAGAAATTGCAGGTTGGGATGCCGCCGTGATTCATCCCAGAAACTCAAATCGCCAAAAAATCCAAAACAACCAAAAGAAATAGCAAAGTAATGTCGCTCAGTTAAATTACAATGGGGTGAAACCGCAAAGTGGAATCGGAATAGTTGAAGTAGTAAAATTGAATGTGCGAGAAGAAGGGAGAATCGAGAATTTTATGTCGTCGAGGCCTTGAATGTCGCCAAAACCAAATCATTGTCTAATGAAAACACAAATAAGTAAAGACTTACAGATAATATTAAGATTGAGATTGTTAAAGGGAAATCGAGGATGGAGCATTTTGAGGTCGCCGGTAGTGGCGAGATCTTTGATTGTCGCAGGTAGTAGCGAGAGATTTGTTCGTCGCTATTAAAGGCAAGCTCTTTGATTGTCACCGGCCCCCAGCAGACGTGAAGAGGGAGATCGAGGTGGGAAGGGTTCATCGTTGACCAAGAGGGATGTCGTCGGAATCGATGGAGGTAGCTAGCAGTAATGTCGCCGGGCGGCGAGGATTTTTGTTGCGGAAGGTTGGAGATGTCGCCGGGCAGCGAGGATTTTGTGGTGGAAAGTTGAGAGGTAGCATCACAGCTTGGGTTGTCGCCGTTGTTCGGAGAGGTCGCCGTTGTTCTAAGATGTCGCCGTTTCATAGGTGGAGGTCGCCGTTCGAAGTTTTCGTCTGTTGAAGATGTCGCCGGTTGAGGATTTTAGGGTCGCCGCTTTGGAAGGTCGCCGTGATTGTCTCAAGGGCTGCTGAGATTGTAGAGTAAATGAAAGATGAGTGAGAATTAAAGGGAAGATGGAAAAAGAAAATGGGCTGTTGAGTGGAAACTAAAAAGAAAATGAAAGGGAGATAAAGAGAAAATTAATGTTGTTAAAGTGGTTTTGTTATTTTTGTAGGCCGAGAGTTAGGTTTGGGAAGCGTGGATTAAGAAAGTCAACGGATCATTCGTGAGCCACAAATTTTGTGGATGGAGAGGAAGCAGGCATGGGTCGTTGTTTGGGGCGTTAGTCTCGTTAGCTTGGGAAGCTGTATCAACGGATGGTCGTTAAAATCTCCGTTAAGATTTCAACTGAGTTCGTCAAAATGTCGTTAACCTCCGTCAGGTCGTCTCTTCCCATCTTTTCTATTCAAGTTAAATGATTTTTACATGAACTCGCTATTTGACAATATGAATGTTTGCTCTGAAACCCGTTACATGGCAAAGTTAAATGCGCTCTCTATTACTATGCTAACTTGATAGAATAAATAGGCTTAATTTGTTACTTGCCTATTGATATTATTACCGAGAGATAATGAGATATAGAAAATTGAACATGAATGATTACCATCTAACGGGAACAAGCTCCATGAAATAATTAAAGTGTATGTTGAAATGATATTTTGGTAATTAAAAGTTTCATATAAAATGAATAGAAAGAAATGTAGGGCAACTGATGAAAATTTATGATTAGTTTAAGATAGTTTGCCAGTTTCGCCCTTATGTTTTTTTTAATAATGTATTCTTGGTTAAGAAATAGCGAATTATATGCCTTCTTGGGAGTATGTTTGTAAGTATGCTTTGGTTTAAATACTTAAAAGGAAGAATTGTGAAATTAATTGACTCGATTAGAAAGCTTACAACTTACTTGAAAAACATGTTTTGTCAAAATGATTATAGTATAAATGCGGTTGTACAAGATTGTATGCTCAAAGAAAGAAAATAGTAACGACAGTGTTACAACAAATGAAAATTCGTGATTATCTGCCAGTTTATATGATGTCCCAATATGTCATTTGGATCATGAAACATGAATATAAGTGGTTAAGTATGAATAAGTGTGGATTAGTATTATCTTGAATTATGATTCATGTCAATTTGTTAAAACTATGTCTTTGCGTAATTATTTACTATTGAGAAATGATCAAATTAGTAAAATGGTATAGTTCAATCGAAATAAACATGAAAGAATTATGACGCCATAAAAAATAATTTTCCATAAAAATAAAGTATGTGAATTTTATGCTCTGTGTTTATGTGCAAAATTATATCTGTATTATGAAAAGTTACGCTAATATCGTAAGTGGAAATGAAAGTATCATGGTATATGGGTACGTTAACTTGCTGTATGTTTGAGATCTTGAAATGATGAGTAGTGAAAAGTGATAGTCATGATGATATGCTTAGTAAAATAAGAAAGATATTTGTAGTTCATTATTTCTCTTATTCATGTAAGAGTTGCGTAATGTTAGCTTGCTGTGTGAAATAAAAAGAAAGTGTTTACTTGATTTGCAAATAACTACCTCGTGTTTTATGTAGGTACTCTATCAAGTATGACTAAGTCGACCAAGTTATTTTGCCGGATGATAAAGCTCGAGTTGCTGGTTATGATGGGCTCGCATCCCGAACTGCTTGTGTGATGATAAAGCGGCCCCAAAGTTGATAAAGATTGTTGCCGCTAAAGCTGCGACAAAGTGGATAAAGATTGTTGCCGCTGATAAAGCCGCCCCAAAGTTGATAAAGTTGATAAAGTGGAGGTAGTCGCTGATAAGGAAAGCTGGACCAGAAGGATAAGACCTGGCTTTCTCCAGGAAGAGGGGCGGCGACCTGGGGACCTTGAGGCCCAGGCGCCAAACCTTGCGACCTGGGGACCTTGAGGCCCAGGCGTCTAGAAAGTCCTGGCTTTTTTACGGGCGAGATCAGGGGTCGCGACCTGGGGACCTTGAGGCCCAGGCGCCAAACCTTGCGACCTGGGGACCTTGAGGCCCGGGCGCGGCGACCTGGGGATCTTGAGGCACAGGCGTCTAGAAAGTCCCGGCTTTTTTACGGGCGAGATCAGGCGCCAAACCTTGCGACCTGGGGACTTTGAGGCCCGGGCGCGGCGACCTGGGGATCTTGAGGCCTAGGCGTCTAGAAAGTCCCAGATTTTTTACGGGCGAGATCAGGGGCGGCGACCTGGGGACCTTGAGGCCCAGGCGCCAAACCTTGTGACCTGGGGACCTTGAGGCCCGGGCGCGACGACCTGAGGATCTTGAGGCCCAGGCGTCTAGAAAGTCCCGACTTTTTTACGGGCGAGATCAGGGGCGGCGACCTGGGGACCTTGAGGCCCAGGCGCGGCGACCTGGGGATCTTGAGGCCCAGGCGTCAAGAAAGTCCCGACATTTTTACGGGCGAGATCAGGGGCGGCAACCTGGTGTAAGTACCCCAATCTGGATCACACCCTTTCAAACACACGGGAAACACCGCAGACTCATCAACACAGTCTCGACGACCCCTCTCACTCAAAACCCTCTCTAAACCCCCAACCAAACCAAGGGAGGAGCCTTTCTGGGATAAAAAGGGACAAAAGGACCTTTCGGGAATTTTCAGGAAATTGGGAAAGCAATATTGGTCCGTACGGACCTCTTTGTTGTCATAATTACTGAATCTCCTTAAAGTCCACAATATTCCCTCAAATCCCGGGGAAAATGATTACTCCCCTGCAGAGTTGGTCCGTACGGACCTCTTTGCATGCAAGATGGTCCGTACGGACCTTATTGCTCAGGGGACACCATAATTGCAAATATTCCTCCATCATCAGAGATTCCCTCAAATCGAGGAAAACCAAAATCTTGGATTACCAAGGAGGTCCGTACGGACCTCTTTGCACCTAATCTGGCACTATAAATAGAGGGCTCCCCTCCTCATTTTCACACACCTCCCACTTCTCTCTTCCTCCCTAGGCCTTCCCCGGCTTCCCCTCTAAGTCCTTTCGAGGCATTCCCGGCCCCTTTCGGATCCTTCCGAGGCCTAGAGCCCCCTCGTGGTGCTCACGAAGCCTCCCCGAGCGCTCCCGAGACGCTCCCGCGCTGCCCCGAGGCACTCTCGAGGTACTACGAGGCCCCTCGTGGTACTCAGGGCCTTGCACTGTCTTTCCACGGTGTCCCGGCTCTTTCAGGAGTCAAACCGACGATCCCAAACCACGCCGAAACTCGCAGAGTGACTCCTGCCACCACAACGCCTGGCGCCGAACCTGCCCGAGTGATCCTGACGATCCCCACGCACGCCGAACCTGCGCCGAACGCAGCCTACAACCTCAACTCACGCAGAAACTACGTCCGGACAACCGGTCCCTCCCGAAGCAATCCCGATCCATACCTAACGCTACTCCGACCTCAAACACTATTCCCCGGCGGAAGGCAGGACACGAACCAACATTGGTAAGGCTTCCTTCCTACACTATTTCAATACATTTCCATACATAGCATACAATGTAGACATCCGATTTGACATGCATTTTTAAAAGCACACGCACACACTTGCACAACATTTAAAGGATATTAGGGGTATCCGAAAGACTCGTTTACGAGGCTACTCGGGTGAGCTCTAATATTCTAATATTCTCTTCCGGGAGTCATCGACCTCAGAACTCAAAATCTCATCACACAAAAACAGTTTAAAATTATCTTTAAACCGATGCCCTTTTCAATGTTTTGGGCTTAATAAAAACGGCGTGGCGACTCTACAAAGCAAAACACGGCGAGACACCTCCAACACGCAACGCTAAAACGGAATAAGCCGGATCTTCGGGCGCGATTGCGGCTGCCTCTCGGATCCGGGCGACTTCCCGAACAGCGACGAATGCGAGATGCGGGGGCTCCGCGCGCGCGCCGGATCCGGGTAATTTCGGTTAGCGACTCATTGAGGACATTTTGTTTTAAAAACTTTTAAACAAAACAAAAGATTTTTAAAACGATGATGAGGGTCAAACTTTCATTTTACCCCTTCCTTTAAGCGTTGTGTGTGTGTGCACGTGATTCGTTTTTATTTTACAAAAAAATAAAAATACAAAAAAAATGCATCAATATACATCTCGTGCATACATTTAAAATTCTTCAAAAATTTCGTTTTACTCGGAAAAGAATTTTAGAAACCGCACACTACGCGCCTTCTTCTTTGCCTCGGTTACACCGCACACTACTGCTCTTTGCCTCGGTTACACCGCACGCTACGTGCACCTGCTTTGCCTCGGATACCGCACACTACAACCCTCAACCCGGAGTGGTCTCGGTTGCGGTCCGTTTGGTCTTCCTAGGCCTCTTGGACGCGCACGGGATCATTCCAAACATCCCATCCTAGCCAAGCGTCAACCACACGTTTGAGTCTTGAGTCACACTCTGTCCGGACTCGGTTGGTTTTTACCGATCCGTGTCATACGGCACTGATACATATACCATGCCGGCCATTTTTGAGTCAAGTCTCGGAACTCAAGATCCCTTGCGCAAGCAAAGCGATGAAAGGTCATGCTAAAATCTTGACTGATCTTGATTTCAGAAGCTACACCGGACGATGTTCCGTCCGGATATACATCCATGCTCGCATGACACCATGTCATCACGCCTTTGATACGTCGGCCATGACGATATGACCCGGCCAACGCCTAACGTCACGAGATCCCTTGCGCCAAGCAAGGTAAAGAGAAGGTCATGCCGAACTCTTGACACGATCTTGACTCGGTGGCGGCTCGGTTCACTATTCACGTGGCTAACGCATCAAAACGAACATGACGAGGCTCGGTCCTTAGGTTCGATTTTTCTTTTAGGCCGGTGGAAACCGCTTGCACTATAGGACCCTCGCCGGGGTGTCCACCCTGGGATGTCGAAATACGGGTGCAAAATGAGGGGTTTATAGCCGCACGAGATGGTCTCCACTAACCCAGGATCTAGCATAGTTGCGAAAAACAAGAGCAATCTTTTCCAACCTACCTAGGATTTCGAGAAAACATGTTTTAAGTAAATTAAAACAACAAAAAAAAATCAAAAATAAAAGAAACGGAAACCGCATGCCACGTGAGCTTTCCCCTTTTATCCCGTTAGGCCATTCCCGTGTCTAAACCTTGCCCGTCACCCCCTCCAAATAACCGAGAGTGGTTGAGAATACCTGGAAGCCGCCTTTTCGGTATCGAGGTCACGAGGTCCGATAGCCCTTCCGGTTCAACGGTCCGCACCGTCCGATACTCCCCGTGACGGGATCAGCGGATAACGGTGAGGGAAACGGAACCCGCCACTAAGGAATCTCCGGACAATGGAGGAGGTCTTTGCGAGCCTTCGAAACCATCAAGAAGCGCCAAGAGGAACAGCAAGCCTGGATCGTCGACACCTTGCGTCTTCGAGGAACCGTTGCAGTTCCCCAACCCGATGGAACCTTTGTTCTCATAGAGGACGAAGATATACCGGCTCCCCTGGTTTCTCAAAGCTATCGGCGAGGTCCCGCCTCCGCCAAGCTACGAGATCCCAGCAACGCAGCGGCTCTCGCTCAAAGCTCCCCTCGGGCGTCGGTCAGCGGCTCAGACATGCCCGCCTCGGCACGGTCGGTTTCCGGCTCACGCACATCAAGCTCGGTACCAACGGCACACATACGTGCTGCTCCGCCAGATCCCAATGCATCTCGGCCTCCCCCAGGCTTCAATCCTTTGCCTCTATCCGCGCCTCGCAACCACAATCAAAAGTCCCCATTCTTACCGGGGACGGGCATCCCGAGCGGATATCCCGACATCTCAAGTTTGCCACTGCTGAGTACGCGATTGGGGCTAACGAATCGTTTCCCAGTTCCCAAACACAACCCTTAGCGGACTGGCAATCACGCCTCAACTTCAACACCCTGAGTATGGGTTGGTATACACTCAACTACCTCCCCAAGACTCCCGAATGGCGATCCCATCAGCCAATCCACCTCCATCTTCGGTTTCCGTCCCTGAAAACGGTAACCCACCTCAGACAGCTGATCCTCACATGGCTTGGCTGATCGAACAAATGAAGGACATGCAAGGCAAGCTAGCTAGTTCTCGGAAGGACTCCCTCCTGCCTACTGATCCGAACAAAGTGGTCCCTCTCCCTCCAAAGTTCAGGATGCCGGAAATGGAAAAGTTTGACGGAACAGAATGCCCAAAAACCCACATCGACACCTACGTCCTGGGTATGAGAGCCAAAGGGGCAACCCCTCAACAGATGGCAGATCATTTTCAGCATTCCCTCAAATCCACAGCACTAAGGTGGTTCCTCAACGTGAAGGCAGAAAACCGCTCCACATGGGATCAGATCAGTGAAATCTTCTTGGAAAAGTACCGCGCCAACCTTGAATGGGAAACAAACCGCCATGACCTGCAAGCCACCGAACAAAAGGATGACGAACCAGTGGGCGAGTTCTACAAAAGATGGAACTGGAAGCTAAGCGAGATAATGGATCCACTTTCCAAAGAAGAGCAGATGGACATCTTCCATTCCTGCCTCAAGCCATCTTTGAGAACCTTGATCAGCCACCATTTCTACCCGGATCTCCGTGCCATGGTCAACGCCGGGACAAAGTTTGAAAAGACTCTGAGTCTTCAAAAGGCAAATGCAAGCAACCCCTGCCTCATCTTACCGCTATCGAACAAACCTGGCAACTTCAACTCCTGCCCCGACCAAAGGAAAGGAAGCAATGAACAATGCTGTCTGTTACATTCGTAACGGAGCTCAAGTAAACCGCGATCAAGCGGCCCCAAAGAATAACAACCCCCTCGCTTCCCACAGCTTCCAAAGATTTAGATAACTCCGGAAATGCCCTTGGGTCAAGTATTTGAGGCTTTGGTGAAGCGAAATCTTCTCAAACCACTCGAGAATTTCCAACCGAAGACTCTCAAGCCCAACATGGATATGAGCAAACACTGCGCCTTCCACAACTACCCCGGCCACACCACCGACAATTGCTTCGTGCTCAAGCAGGTGGTCCAGGGGCTCATTGAGGAGGGAAAATTGGAACGCCCTCGTTGTCCCAATACCATCGGAAATCCATTCCCCCGGAACGACAGGGTAAACTCAATAGCCTTTGACGAAACTCCAAGCGAGAGCGGGACCCCTGCAATTTCCCGAAACCGTCGGCATCTTTGTCCCGCTACGGCCGGGAGCGTGAAACCCGTAGTCAAGAGATCTCGTGACCGGGAATTCCGACAAGAACGCCCAAGGGCAACTGTCTCCCTACGATCTTTGCCCCAGCCAAGGCATACAAATGGATGGATCGAACGTTCCCCAGAAGAGACTGAGTCCAACGGTAGCACGGGAAGCGGTTTAGCCTTCACAGACGATGACTTGCCAATATGTGAGAATCGGCACAACGAAGCCCTCCTCATCCTCATAAAAATAGAGATGTTCTTCCTCCCGAACGTCTTGATTGATAACGGCTCCTGTGAATACCCCGTCCCGATGCAACGCGCATTCGGAAGTTTGAAATAATTAATTATATAAAGTCGGATCGAAATGGGATATTCATTTAGTGACACTCGCTTTAAACCATATTAAAATATTAGTTTAACTTTTGAGAGTCGCCACGCCACTTTGATATAGCCCAAAGCTTTGAAAAAAGGCTAAACAGTTAATTGGGTTCGGGGGTCAAGTTACAACAGAAGAAGAAACGCTATCACTCCTATTGCCCGACGAATCGGTCTTTCTAGCATGTGGGGTGTTGGTTGTGTGCGGTGTTTACAGGAATAGATAGAAGAAGCGGGATCATGCATAAGGAGGAGGGGAGAGAAAGAATTAATTGATGATCACACCCTAGAACCTTTGAGTTAGGCCCTCGGAAGGTGCACTAATCAACGTTCATCCTTGGGGGATTATTGATCATGGGACAATTATGACTAAGGTGGAAAGTAAGAAATAGTTCCTAGATCCATTGGGTTTCTTTGGACGAAACCTTAGATCATCCTCGGCTATGCACAATTAAATATATTAAAACAACCCTAAATCTAGCATATATGGCATAAGCAAGAAATAAAGCAATTAAAATATACTAAGCATGCAAACAATAATAATAAAGACAATAAAGACAGAAAAAATAAACAGAAGACTTACCTAATGATGGCAAGGCTTTTGGATAGAATCTATGAAGATTCGAAGAACGTGCTTGATAAAATATTTAGACTTAGAAAACTCGAGTTTAGTCTCAAGTTTTCTATGGAGGAAACCTCAAGTTTTGTCTTGAGTTTTCCGTGGAATAATTCCGTGTTCAAAGTGTGAGACGGAGTGGGGTTTATATAGTAAAAAGAATTGAGGAGGAAGAGATACGGAACTGATGTGGGAAAACTGAAAGGGTCGATCGGCCTTAAAAATAAGGTCCGATCGGCACTTAAAATAAGGGTCGATCGGCAGTTATAAAGTTCATTTTAATAAAAGGGCCGATCGGCCAAATGCTTCCTTGGCCCAAATGGCCCAAATGGCTTGGAAGCTCCTGGCCGGCCACTTGCACAAGAAGTGGCCCCAAATTGCCTAGACTCTCGGCCATGGAGTCCAGTTCCTCGGCCAAATACATGCAACTTAGTTTCAATTTTGTATCACTAAATATCCGTTTCGTCCCGCGATCTTCTCGTTGCATTTTGACCACTTTAATGACTTCTTTTGCAATTCGCTCTTTAGGATTTTATCTTTCATTTAATTCCAGGAATTTTTATATATCAAATTCGTCCAAAATTTCCATATTTCCCGTTTAGTCCCTGAAAATTCAATAAATTCCAATTTGGTCCAAAAGCTTCCAAATGCCAGTTTAGTCCCTGAATTTCCCGAATTGCACTCCAGTCCCTTTTTTCGGACCGGGTACTAACAGTAGCCCCTCGGCGACGCTTCTTGTAAGACAAGTGGGGTCGACGATAAAAGAATAGGATCCGTCCTGAAAAAAGGGATTTCAGGAGGTAAGGAAAGTGATCTTGCGGATGCAAGGGATTGGACTCGAGCTGAGTCGCAAAAGGATGACCAGATAGGTCAAGTGGCTGGACCCACGTCGGGCTACCTACGTATCCCTAAAAAGGAATCAAGCCAAGTCGTAGTTCAAAAGAGTGGGCGTTTTTAATACCCGAGAATGGCGGATGTGTGGCGTCAAGGATACGTGATCGGGAGTCACCAAAAGATTTGTGAAAATTTGACTTCATGAGTCGCCCTGCGAAAAATTTGACCTCTGCGGGAGTCACCCTCGCGAAAAATTTGACCTCTGCTGAGTCACCCCTCGTGAAAAATTTGACCTCTGCGGAGTCACCCTTGTGAAAAATTTGACCTGCGCGGAGTCACCCCTTGTGAAAAATTTGACCTCTGCGGGAGTCACCCCTTGTGAAAAATTTGACCTCTGCGGGAGTCACCCCTTGTGAAAAATTTGACCTCTCAAGGAGTCACCCCTTGTGAAAAATTTGACCTCTGCGGGAGTCACCCCTGTGAAAAATTTGACCTCTGCGGGAGTCACCCCTTGTGAAAAATTTGACCTCTGCGGAGTCACCCTCGTGAAAAATTTGACCTCTGCGGGAGTCACCCCTCGTGAAAAATTTGACCTCTGCGGGAGTCACCCCTCGTGAAAAATTTGACCTCTGCGGGAGTCACCCCTCGTGAAAAATTTGACCTCTGCGGGAGTCACCCCTTGTGAAAAATTTGACCTCTGCGGGAGTCACCCCTCGTGAAAAATTTGACCTTGAAATGTGAGAAAATTTGACCTGTGAAAAATTTGACCTCTGCGGAGTCACCCTTGAAATGGAGGATAGACCTCGAAATGTGGGAAGCTGTGGCGCCAAAGGACTTAGTCTACTATTTACTGATGAAGAATAGTTGTGTGAATTGATTGGGATTATTATGGCTTCCCGAGCCGAAGAACCAAGCGATTAAAAGATTGGGATAATCATTGCTAAGGCTTAG
This sequence comes from Adenophora triphylla var. japonica, assembly GCA_022495995.1. Taxonomy (NCBI): domain Eukaryota; kingdom Viridiplantae; phylum Streptophyta; class Magnoliopsida; order Asterales; family Campanulaceae; genus Adenophora; species Adenophora triphylla. Next base: position 67,680 of record JAFEMH010001936.1, on the reverse strand, counting down.
AGAGGAGTCTTGTCTCCTAGGCTCAAGGCTAGGGTTTAGAGAGGTATTTGTCACCTAGGCTTAAGGTTAGGGCTTAGAAAGGTATTTGTCACCTAGACATGAGGCTAGGGTTTAGAAAGGTATTTGTCACCTAGGCTTGAGGCTAGGGTTTAGAGAGGTATTTGTCACCTAGGCTTAAGGTTAGGGTTTAGAAAGGTATTTGTCACCTAGACATGAGGCTAGGGTTTTAGAGAGGTATTTGTCACCTAGGTTTGAGGCTAGGGTTTCTAGACATGAGGCTAGGGTTTAGAGAAGTTTTTGTTACCTAGGCTTAGGGCTAGGGTTTTACATTTGTGGTAAGTCTGAACAAGGCAGTTTGAGCAGAAAGGTTATGGTTTAAACTAGGCGAGGCCGAGAAGATGGGATTAGGTAAGTTTGATGTCCAGAGATAAGGGCCGAGTCATCTTGAGAGTCACAGAGATACGTTTTTGATAGATTTGAAGAGTTTGAAAATTTGTGGAGACCAAAGAGTGATTTTTGTAAACAAGGTACCAAGGAGGACAGTATTTTGAAAGCATGTTTATTTGATAAAGAGGCCTTATGATTAATCATGTTTCTAACTAACTCAAAGAGTTTGCCGCATGCTGATCTTGATGACAAGGGATGCCCTTCATGCTAGATATGATTTCATTGGAGCTCCGATTTTTGTTAGAGCACATAGTCGACCCATTTTTGTTGAGGGGAGCCCCAATGTTTGATGAAGTGTCTTTGGCGAAGTCCCAGTTGATGATGAATGGCGAAGCCCCAGTTGATGATGCAAAGCAAACCTGAAGGGAATGGCGAAGCCCCAGTTGATGATGCAGAGCAAACCTGAAGAGAGCCTGAGAGAACAAAAGCCCCAGCTTGGAGAGATTCAATGCATCCCTATTTGCAGACAGAGTCATCTTGCGGCCACGGGGGCGACCCCTCGTTTCGAACAATGGTCAATCAGTCGCTGGACAAGACTCGGAAATGTATATGTGCAGGGGCGCATTTTTTCGAAGGTGGGAATGGATCCCGAGTTCGTGTATGACACTTTCGCTTTTGGGTTTGACTCTTTTGGGAGAGTATAAGCATCACAAGGTGTGGAAAAGTGTATGGAAGCCCCTGCAGACAGAAAGACAGTGTTTGGCTCTATTTTCCTATGATGTAGAAAAAGAAGACTTGTCGAGACATTTGAAGAATTTATTTTATTTAGAATTACATCTTGATTGCTCGTGAATGGACCTCACTGATTGGTTTATCAAATTCCAATTATATAAGTAAACAAATAATGACTGCTTTGATTTGAAGTTGGAATAAGAGAGAGAATTGATTGATGGTGAAATCTGGCTCGACTTTAGAAGGAGAAGGATGTTCCGTTGTTGCTTGCTGTTCTGGGCTATTCGGTGGTAATTGTGGTGCGGGCTGCCGCTGCATTGATCTTCTTCATGGGAAAGAATGAAAAATAGAAAAAGGATTGGGGTGGAAGAAAAGGTGGGAATTGACTGATTATAACCCAAAGATTCCTTCAAGTGAAGATTCTTTGTTCCTTTGTTCTCGCAAGCCGAGGGGAGTAGTCCCTTGCGTGTGTCTCCTTGCTTTTACCGGAGTGCCGCTGAGAGGCACGGATGCGAAGCCCCAGTGAGACTTTTGCAGACAGTGTTTGAGGAGTTGAATGAACGAATTTCAAGAATAGGACGAGTTCCCAAACTTTTGAGAGAATATGTAATATGCTCACGTAGGATAACAAGTGACTCAAAAATATGAATATGCATTTCTTTTAAATAATCTTTTGAGAATGCTATCCGGTAGCGGTTGTAGCTGGTCTTTGGGTTGCGATCGACCATTGGATGATGCTTAACATGACCTCTTAAAGTGAGAGGTCGAAATTTGGGCCATTTGCACGAGAGGTTGGCTTGAGGGATGTGTTTGGAATTTCTAAGGTGAGGGGATTTTCTTGTTGTTGCTTCTTCGAACCTCTAAGAGTGAGGTTAACTTTGATTTTGGCAAGGTCAAGGGTGGTGATGGAATCCTCTAAAAGTGAGAGGATGGACTTTGGAATGGGTTTATGGGATTTGTCCAAGAGGGAATCTCTGTTGCTTCTTCTCGCGAGTTTGTTGTGATTTCAGCAGGTAACTTGATCATGATAGGATCTTCACTCGACGTCTCATTTTCACAACCTTTGAGATGGGAGGTTCACTTCAGAGTGATGGAGGTTTTTTTTTTTTGTTTTTTTTTTTTTCAAACACCCTCTTATCGAGAAAAGCCTTCGGATTTGTTTGCTCGCGATAGCCCCTAGTGTGTGCCTTAGGATGGTTTTATCTTTTCCTTCTTGGGTTTGGAGGTGATTACTTCCTTTGTGAGTCGAGGGAGCCCCTAGTATGGGCTTCTTTTGCATTCCGCCTTTCTTGAGCTTGGAGGTGATTTCCTCCTTTGTATGGGCTTCTTCTTTAGGGTTTCAAAACTTGTCGATCTTGAAATGAAAGGGTATTATTTAGTGAGCATAAGGTTATGGCTTTCTATGGTGAGAGGTTTAAGCTTCAATCGCTACTGGATAGCATTCTCAAAAGAGTATTTAAAATAAATGCAAACTCATTTAACTGACTTTATTAATGTAAGGCAAAATATATTCAGACCATGAGAAAGATATGTGAGCATATTCAATGAAAGATTATCGATCAAATGGAAAATCAGAGGAGACGCGAGATTTTGGGGGTTGGTGAGCCCCCTAGTTGATATTCATGCAGCACTTGTGAAGGATAGGAACAACTCCTTGCATTTTCTTTAAATTGCAGTGGCGTGAGCAGCTATTTTCTGATGATGAGCAACAACGGTCTTTGTGCTTGTCTTGACCATACGGAAAGGAGGTCAAGTGGGGGAGAGTGTATGAAAAGTGTATGGTGGAGTATGGAGAGAGTGTATGGAGATGGTGTATGGAGATGGTGTATAGAGATGGTGTATAGAGATGGTGTATAGAGATGGTGTATGGAGATGGTGTATAGAGATGGTGTATAGAGATGGTGTATAGAGATGGTGTATATAAGGAAGGGACGGTGAGTTTTTTACTCCAATCAAAGCATTCATTCATTGTTTACTTTATTAGCCGGTGAGTTTATCAGTGAGATTAGCGACCAAGTGATAATTATAAATAAAACAATTCTTCTTGAAAGTAATGCGAGATTATGTCTCAAGTCTAGAGAGAAAAGAAAGAAAGACTCTTTTATTATTGAAGCAACTAATCTAAAGTGGACATTACATGTCAATGCCCAAAGACACACTAGAACCTACAAGACTGAATGAATCTAAATCCTTCCTTGAAGTACGAGGGCTTCTTCATCCATGAGGCCTTGGGTTGGGTCTTCCCTTGGTTGATCAATCTTTGAATTGAGCGTTTCAGTTGCACACATTTGTCAGTGGTATGCCCAGCGTACTTGTGGTATCTGCAAAACTTGGATGTATCTAAGTCTTCTTTTGGGTTAATAGGCTTGTAGTTCTCGAGCGGCTCGATCAAATTCTTTTCCACCAAAATGTCGAAGAACTCACCCACAGGCATTCCTAAGTCATCAAAATGTTCCTTGTTGATCTTCTTCTCGGGTATTGATGCCTTTAGTTGGTTGGTAGCCACAGCAGGCATCCTGAATGAGAAATTCTGATAAGCATGTGGATGATAGGGACCCCGGAATTGAATAGGGGGAGGAACTCTTCTCAAGTATTCCTGAATGTAAGACAAATGGTGCTGCTCAATTTCATGCATGTCTTTGAGGAGGTTGATCACTCCCAACCTCATGTTTGAGACTTCTTTGAGGGCTTCAATGCTTTTCTCCATAGACATGATGCAGAATTCTGTAAGAACGTACGGCAGAGTCAAGCCAATGAGTTGAATTAGATTCATAATTAATCTTAAGGCATCCTTGAGAAAATATTTGACCTTCACAATTTTGAGTTTGACCGGGCTGAAGTTGCCTACGTAACCCTTACCATTTAAGATATGAGTCTCAGGTCACCGTAGTTCGAGGGGGCCCCGATTGATGATACAACCAGGGTTAAGTTTAGAGAAAGAGAGAGGATGAATGTAAAAGAGTCCGTTTGGTGAAAAAAGGAGAGGAAGATGACTCGATCCTTGGTCAAATATGAGTGAGGGTGATCTAGACGAGCTAATTGGACTTGGTAAGTTGGCTTAGGTAGGCCCTAGATGGTGGTTTGATCTATATGGGTCGAGAGAGGTTTGATCTAGGTGGGTCTTTGGCTAAAGGGTGCTAGAGATAAAGGATCTAAACTATGGATGGTTTTAAGACTAAGGGAGCAAACTGCGGATGGTTCAAGAGGTGAGAGGTAGAACTTTGAAGGGTCCTAACTTGTAGACCATGGGGGTCTAAGGTAGAGGAGTGGGCCATGGATGGTCCAAGAGACGAGGGTGGACCTCGAAGAGTCTCAGGTGGAAGGGTGGACCTTTAATGGTCCTAGATAGAGGGAGTGGACCTCGAAAGGTCTTAAATTGAGGAGTGGACCTTGAAGGGTCCAAGAGAAGAAGAGCAGACCTTGAACGGTCCAAGATATGAGGAGTGTGGACCTTGAAGGGTCCAAGAGATGAGGAGTGGACCTTAAAGGGTCCAAGAGAAGAGGAGTGGACTTTGAAGGGTCCAAGAGAAGAGGAGCGGACCTTAAAGGGTCCAAGAGAAGAGGAGTGGACCTTGAAGGGTCCAAGAGAAGAGGAGCGGACCTTGAAGGGTCCAAGAGAAGAGGAGCGGACCTTGAAGGGTCCAAGAGAAGAGGAGCGGACCTTGAACGGCCCAAGATATGAGGAGTGGACATAGTATAGGAAGAGCACCACGAAGGGTCAAAGAGTGGACCTTGAACGGTCCAAGATAGAGAGACTGATCCTAGAGCGGTCCGCAGTAGAGGGTGTGGACCTTGAAGGGTCCAAGTAAGAAAGCGGACCTCGAAGGGTCCTAGAAATGAGGAGCGGACCTCGGAGGGTCCTAGAAATGAGGAGCGGACCTCGGAGGGTCCTAGAAATGAGGAGCGGACCTCGGAGGGTCCTAGAAATGAGGAGCGGACCTCGGAGGGTCCTAGAAATGAGGAGCGGACCTCGAAGGGTCCTAAAAATGAGGAACGGACCTCGGAAGGTCCTAAAAATGAGGAGCGGGCCTCGGAGGGTCCTAAAAATGAGGAGCGGACCTCGGAGGGTCCTAAAAATGAGGAGCGGACCTCGGAAGGTCCTAAAAATGAGGAGCGGACCTCAAAGGTCCAATAGAAGAGGAGTGGACCTCGGAGGGTCCTAGAAATGAGGAGCGGACCTCGGAGGGTCCTAAAAATGAGGAGCGGACCTCGGAAGGTCCTAAAAATGAGGAGCGGACCTCGGAGGGTCCTAAAAATGAGGAGCGGACCTCGGAGGGTCCTAAAAATGAGGAGCGGACCTCGGAAGGTCCTAAAAATGAGGAGCGGACCTCAAAGGTCCAAGAGAAGAGGAGTGGACCTCGGAGGGTCCTAGAAATGAGGAGCGGACCTCGGAGGGTCCTAAAAATGAGGAGCGGACCTCGGAAGGTCCTAAAAATGAGGAGCGGACCTCGGAGGGTTCTAAAAATGAAGAGCGGACCTCGGAAGGTCTTAAAAATGAGGAGTGGACCTCGGAGGGTCCTAGAAATGAGGAGCGGACCTCGGAGGGTCCTAAAAATGAGGAGCGGACCTCGGAGGGTCTTAAGAATGAAGAGTGGACCTCGGAAGGTCTTAAAAATGAGGAGTGGACCTCGGAGGGTCCTAGAAATGAGGAGCGGACCTCGGAAGGTCCTAAAAATGAGGAGCGGACCTCGGAAGGTCCAAAAAATGAGGAGCGGACCTCGGAAGGTCCAAAAAATGAGGAGCGGACCTCGGAAGGTCCTAAAAAATGAGGAGCGGACCTCGGAGGGTCTTAAGAATGAAGAGTGGACCTCGGAAGGTCTTAAAAATGAGGAGTGGACCTCGGAGGGTCCTAGAAATGAGGAGCGGACCTCGGAAGGTCCTAAAAATGAGGAGCGGACCTCGGAAGGTCCAAAAAATGAGGAGCGGACCTCGGAAGGTCCAAAAAATGAGGAGCGGACCTCGGAAGGTCCTAAAAAATGAGGAGCGGACCTCGGAGGGTCCTAAAAATGAAGAGCGGACCTCGGAAGGTTCTAAAAATGAGGAGCGGACCTCGGAAGGTCCAAAAAATGAGGAGCGGACCTCGGAAGGTCCAAAAATGAGGAGCGGACCTCGGAAGGTCAAAAATGAGGAAGCGGACCTCGGAAGGTCCTAAAAAATGAGGAGCGGACCTCGGAGGGTCCTAAAAATGAGGAGCGGACCTCGGAAGGTCCAAAAAATGAGGAGCGGACCTCGGAAGGTCCAAAAAATGAAGAGCGGACCTCGAAGGGTCCTAAAAATGAGGAGCGGACCTCGGAAGGTCAAAAATGAGGAGCGGACCTCGGAAGGTCCAAAAATGAGGAGCGGACCTCGGAGGGTCCTAGAAATGAAGAGCGGACCTCGGAGGATCCTAAAAATGAAGAGTGGACCTCGGAAGGTCCTAAAAATGAGGAGCGGACCTCGGAGGGTCCTAAAAATGAAGAGTGGACCTCGGAAGGTCCAAAAAATGAGGAGCGGACCTCGGAAGGTCCTAAAAAATGAGGAGCGGACCTCGGAGGGTCCTAAAAAATGAGGAGCGGACCTCGGAGGGTCCTAAAAATGAAGAGTGGACCTCGGAAGGTCCAAAAAATGAGGAGCGGACCTCGGAAGGTCCTAAAAAAAGAGGAGCGGACCTCGGAGGGTCCTAAAAATGAAGAGTGGACCTCGGAAGGTCCTAAAAATGAGGAGCGGACCTCGGAGGGTCCTAAAAATGAAGAGTGGACCTCGGAAGGTCCTAAAAATGAGGAGTGGACCTCGGAAGGTCCTAAAAATGAAGAGCGGACCTCGAAGGGTCCTAAAAATGAGGAGCGGACCTCGGAAGGTCCTAAAAATGAGGAATGGTTAAGCATTTTATTTACAAAAAAGCCCTTTAATTTTTTATAGAACCTACTCTTGGTTGGAAGGGATACCCCTTTTTTCGCAACTAACTAAATGTCCTAAAGTGGTGGATCCTAACGACTAATCGTCTCATATAGACATTTAAGATGATATTTATGGGAAGTACCACAGACCTATGATAAGACAAGATCTTTTAACAAGCACTCGACCTTACATGGCACATCCTTTTAAAAAGGAAATCAAATTTTTTGTGCTCTTTTCTCTCTATAGATCTTGACTTATCACTGATTCGTAGTGACTCAACATAAAGACCTTATTAATTGTCTACATAAAAAAAGCTAGTCAAACCAACCGGTCATATGGAGTGTATTCCTAGAAAAGTGGGTGACGCAAGGGTTAGGTTTTAGGCTCCCACCGTGCAGCCGAAGCGCACTGATGAGTGGATGGCCAAGTGAGACTCGGAAGGGAGGCGACATGATCACCACACTTCCCGCACTTTGGCTTCTCCGAAGGGTTAACGGTGTACGTGGCAAAGTGTGACACGGACTCTAGTGGTAGTGTGAGGTAAAAAGTCTAATTCTTTTTTTTTTTTAAGGAAAAAAGAGAAAGATTTTTTTATGAGATGCATGCATGCAATGCAGCAGTTAAGAATAGGAGAAAAAGAAAAAGGAAGTAAAATACAACACCATACAAGAAAACGAAAGTCTGACCCACTTAGTTTGAAAAGATTTCAAAACAGTCCCCAGCGGAGTCGCCACTGTGAATACCCCGTCCCGATGCAACGCGCATTCGGAAGTTTGAAATAATTAATTATATAAAGTCGGATCGAAATGGGATATTCATTTAGTGACACTCGCTTTAAACCATATTAAAATATTAGTTTAACTTTTGAGAGTCGCCACGCCACTTTGATATAGCCCAAAGCTTTGAAAAAAGGCTAAACAGTTAATTGGGTTCGGGGGTCAAGTTACAACAGAAGAAGAAACGCTATCACTCCTATTGCCCGACGAATCGGTCTTTCTAGCATGTGGGGTGTTGGTTGTGTGCGGTGTTTACAGGAATAGATAGAAGAAGCGGGATCATGCATAAGGAGGAGGGGAGAGAAAGAATTAATTGATGATCACACCCTAGAACCTTTGAGTTAGGCCCTCGGAAGGTGCACTAATCAACGTTCATCCTTGGGGGATTATTGATCATGGGACAATTATGACTAAGGTGGAAAGTAAGAAATAGTTCCTAGATCCATTGGGTTTCTTTGGACGAAACCTTAGATCATCCTCGGCTATGCACAATTAAATATATTAAAACAACCCTAAATCTAGCATATATGGCATAAGCAAGAAATAAAGCAATTAAAATATACTAAGCATGCAAACAATAATAATAAAGACAATAAAGACAGAAAAAATAAACAGAAGACTTACCTAATGATGGCAAGGCTTTTGGATAGAATCTATGAAGATTCGAAGAACGTGCTTGATAAAATATTTAGACTTAGAAAACTCGAGTTTAGTCTCAAGTTTTCTATGGAGGAAACCTCAAGTTTTGTCTTGAGTTTTCCGTGGAATAATTCCGTGTTCAAAGTGTGAGACGGAGTGGGGTTTATATAGTAAAAAGAATTGAGGAGGAAGAGATACGGAACTGATGTGGGAAAACTGAAAGGGTCGATCGGCCTTAAAAATAAGGTCCGATCGGCACTTAAAATAAGGGTCGATCGGCAGTTATAAAGTTCATTTTAATAAAAGGGCCGATCGGCCAAATGCTTCCTTGGCCCAAATGGCCCAAATGGCTTGGAAGCTCCTGGCCGGCCACTTGCACAAGAAGTGGCCCCAAATTGCCTAGACTCTCGGCCATGGAGTCCAGTTCCTCGGCCAAATACATGCAACTTAGTTTCAATTTTGTATCACTAAATATCCGTTTCGTCCCGCGATCTTCTCGTTGCATTTTGACCACTTTAATGACTTCTTTTGCAATTCGCTCTTTAGGATTTTATCTTTCATTTAATTCCAGGAATTTTTATATATCAAATTCGTCCAAAATTTCCATATTTCCCGTTTAGTCCCTGAAAATTCAATAAATTCCAATTTGGTCCAAAAGCTTCCAAATGCCAGTTTAGTCCCTGAATTTCCCGAATTGCACTCCAGTCCCTTTTTTCGGACCGGGTACTAACAGCTCCGCAGTCAACATCATCGCTTTAAGCACACTGAAGCGACTCCACATCGACCGTTCTCTGATAAGGCCTTCACCTCGGGTAATCCGAGCCTACGATTCCACTGCACGACCAATCGTAGGAGTCATCAATCTGAGGATCCAATTTGATGTACAACTGGAGTCAGTAGAGTTCCAAGTCGTGGAAATCAAACCAACCTTCTCTGCTTTGTTGGGACGACCTTGGATACATCAGATGAAAGCAGTATCATCTACTCTTCACCAATGCGTGAAATTCATCAATGCCAATGGAGCGATCGAAGTGATCCGCGGAAGCAAAGGCAATGGCAAGTGCTTGGCCGGCAAGCTATGACCCGTAAGAAGGTCCCGACATGACCGAATACTCTTCTCCGCATGATTCTCCTACCCGTCCCGCTACGAAGTGGATCCTTACATCCACGCTCTAAGCCGCGACGAGCTGGAAATCGAAGAACTCATGGGTCGGGATGACAACTCGACATATGCGATCGTGAAGAATGCTTGAGAGAGGATCAAGAGATGGATGCCCTAATGGAGATTGATCGAGGAGTAGACCCTTACTTCGCCGAAAACCCTCTTGCAAACCGGCTCATCACCGATCCCCCGTACAAGACAACCCTCTAGCTCGACACTCTCGGATCTTACGGGGACACCATCACGGCTTAGTTTAATTCAACATTCCGGTGTCCGACACGGACGAGCAGTGGCGCAACCTCCTCCAAGGCTTAATCGGGGAAGGAGATATAGCATGCCCGCTCGAATCGGACATTGTAAATGTCTTCCAAGCAAAGATCCCAGATAAAGAGGCAGATTCTATGAAAGTGATCAACATCGGCAAGAATCCACTCCGAATCGCCGAATGCTTCGCCCTCCTAGAAGTGGCCCTCGCCGACTTCTATCATCAAAACCCCAAGGACTCGGTGGCAACACTAATGGAGGGACATCATTGGGAGCAGCCAAAAACCTCCGCGATCCGGTTTGAAATCGAACCGCATGCAAGCTACTTTCCGGGACTCATGCCAAGGGAAGATTGGCCACCCGAACCAAAGACCACTCCCTCTAGAGCTACAGCCCATCCGAGAGTAATGAAGCCTCGGTCCAATCCCTCGTCGCCTATAGTCTAGCTTCGAGTCTTGTTGTCTGTCTATTCACATCTTTTGAGTCTTTTGACGGCTTTACGCCCGACGATTGTGAATCTTTGATCAACAATGTATGCCTTCACGCTTTCAATAAAAGGTCCGACCTTCCTAAAAAACCATTTCATTGCATCTTTAACAAATGATGATATTAACTCATCAAAACAAGCTTAATAACAATTCATCTATACAAAAGGCAAACACATTAATTAAATAAATGCATCAAGCAAACATTTAAGCATGTTGTCAAACGAGAGAAAACCGGGCCCAAGCCGCCGAGAAGGTTTTAATCACAACGATTTGCAAGATTGTCGAAGAGCCAAAGAGACGCAAGTCCGACGCCATTTCCAAAGACAAACCAGATTTTCCAATACCTCAAGAGCTGGGAAACTACCTTCATGAACAAGGAAGACCCACACACGTAAGGGGTCAAACGAAGAGCATCATGGCCCTAAAACGCCTCGCCTCTCACTTCGTCATCCTCGGGGACATGCTATACAAGAAATGCTACCATGGGCCACTCCTACGCCGCATCGCCCAAGAAGAAGCAAACAAGTTCATGAACGAAGTCCACAATGGGGCTTGCGGTCCCCACACGAACGCCAGAGCCCCGATGCAAATCATTCTCGGGATGGGCTACTACCGGATCTCCATGGAGGCAGATTGCATCCACTTTGTCCGAAGCCGCGACAAGTGCCAACGGTTCTCCAACCTCAATCATCCGCCGCCCCACGATCTCTACCGCATGACTACACCTTGGCCCTTCGCCACTTGGGGAATTGACGTCATCGGGAAAATCGCCCCGCTGTGCACCAACGGTCACGAGTTCATCTTAGTAGCCATCGACTACTTCACCAAATGGGTCGAAGCCAAGTCCTACAAGGTACTCACCTCCAAGAAGGTCGCGCATTTCCTCAAGGAAAACATCATCTCGCCGATACGGCATCCCAAATGAGGTCATATCGACAACGGCTCACACTTCGAAGGGGAATTCGACATACCGCCGGTTGAATTCAAGATCACACGCCACAAATCTTCTCCCTACCGGCCACAAACAAACGGCGCCGTGGAAGCAAAGAAACAAAACCCTCGAACGGATCATCCGAAAATGACCACCCGAGGACGAGATTGGCCCGAGAAGCCGCACCTTGCACTTTGGGGCTACCGCACATCGCCGAACAGCCACGGGAGAAACCCCATTTGCCCCGACATACGGGATGGAAGCAGCCCTTCCCATCGAGCTGGAAATTCCCTCACTCCGAGCGTCTCTGGAAAATGACATCAACGAAGTCGAATGGCTCCGAAGCCGACACGACGAATTGGCTCTGCTAGACGAGCGACGACTAAAGGCCATGGAACACGTCCGAGCCTATCAAAGCAGGATGGCTAGAGCTTTCGACAAGAAAGTCAAATCCCGAGACATCATGGAAGGCGACCTTGTACTCAAAGAAAAGCCTCCCACTCGAACCAACCCACTCGGGGAAAATGGGAACCCACATGGATCGGCCCTTTCGTGGTTCAAAAGATCTTCTCCGAGGCGCCATGAAGCCGACAGCACCTAGACGGCAATCCCTTCATGAATCCAGTCAACGGAAGCAAACTTCGCAGATACTTCGCCTAAAGAAGAACAACTGTGCATCTCTTGGCACTCCATGTAGTGTCGAACTACGCAGACCTGAGCCCTCTAGTCCGGGGGAACGTAGGCAACCTTAATTGGTCCGGTCTAAAAATACACAAAAAGTCAAAAGTTTGAATGTCAATCAAGACCTCCATCAGGCTACGCACTTTTCAAGAACACGCCCCAACAGTCACCTTGACCAAGTCAAACGACGGCGGCAACATCAAAGGACATCCGAGGGTCACTCAGCATCAAACGACTGACTCATGTCTGCTTCCAAGCCAGGGGCTTGTCTTCGCCCTCACGCGCTTCAAAAAAAAAAAAACAAAAGAGAGCTCGAGCAAGGGCTCACAAAAAAAGAGAGCTCGAGCAAGGGCTCACAAAAAAAAACAAAAGAAGCTCAAGCAGAAGCTGCGAAATTGAGGTCAAGAGCCCAACGCCAACAAAGAGGCAAGGAAGCTACGAAAAAGACCGTCAAAACGACTTGTCAAGGGAGCATTCAACCTCTCAGCCAAGCACAAAGCCTCAGCAAAGGGGATTGCCGTCATGGCCTGCATCGCTTTCACCCGCAAATGCAAATGTAAAAGTCCAAAGATGGACGCCGACAAAGGGCACAATGTAAACAAAGGCAAACAAGAGATCTTGCGTCTCGACAAAGCTTTAAAAATAAATCACAAATCACTAACGGTTACAACATTTCTTGATGAGTTCAAGCACGGTCTACCCTCAAGTTCACAACATGCTAAAAGACAAATTTAATACATTTAACAAATAATGTGTTTGCAAATGCAATGAATGGATACCTAGGAGGTCATTCCGCGCCATCTCGCGTTTGTCCCCTCGCCATTCTTTCCTTTCTTCCCTCGTCCCCGGCGAGTCTTCTTTCGCTCAACGTGAACCAACTCGCGTCTCTCGGTCCGAGATCGTGGGTCCTCCCCGTAGAGTCAAACAATCCGGCCAGCCTCTCGGGGCTTCATTCGCCCGTGCTTCGGCTCGGATCTCCTCCCCGCGACCCGCAAAAGAGGACCTCTCCCGTCGGCCGGTCAACTCTAGTCTCGTAGTCAAACAAAGTGTCTCCCGTCACATCCAAAGTGGTCGACCAGCTTCGGCACTCCTAAGGCAATAGCTACTACGGCAACCGGGTCCCGTAATCGCTTACACGCCTCGCTCTCCAAGAGCACTTGGGACTCGCCCAACACGCCGCTCATACCGGCCAGTACCGAGTCGTCAACACGACACTCTCCCGACGCCTAAGGAGTACCACAGAGGGAAAGCGGAATACTTCCATACCCTCGTAAAATACAAGAAGGCACTGAAGCCGCCATACAAAGAGGAACTACCTCCGCAAGTAGCAAGGTCATCCCCACCAACAAAGGCCTCTGCTTCATCCCAAACCGCCGAGAAACAAGCGACGGAATATAGAAGGAGGACCAAGACAAACCTCGGGAACTCGACAACGTAGGACCCTCCCCGCAAGATCCTCCTAGTCTCAATCCTCCGGTGCGGAACCCACCAGCGGATCTCGATGCGTACTAAGCCGTGCCATCCATCTCTCCCAGCGGATCGATCCATATCCAACACAAGAGGTCGGCGAGCAAATGACCACGGGCTAAACGACGTCTGAGCCTCGGGCATGGCCTCAAGTCTCTCTCGCAGCCACAAGGTGAGCAAATCGGGGCTTCCCCTCTCATAAAACGATCCCTGGTCACCGACGATCGATACCATGAAGAGTCTCCCCAAAGACCAACGGGACAATATCTTCTCCACTCCGCAGTTCCCTACCACATCTAGCAAAGCGCCATCACAAATGCCAAGGAGCCGACCATGAAAAGCGTCGCCATCACGCACAAGGCGAAGGCATCCCAAGAGACGTCACTCTCATCATCAACCATGAACCGCTCCTAAGCTTCGTAAATGTCGATATGACCCGAATCAAGGATCATGCCTCGCACTTCTTCCAACGAAGTACGAAGAAAGCCTCGCAAGCTTCACGCTCACAAAGAAGCACCACTCAATCAAAGGAAGCGAGATGGCCTCCACCTCCTGGTCCCCCCATCAAAGCCCGAAAATCCTCAAAAGTGGGCACCATTTCATTATAGGAGAAACAAGACACATGCCTCCTAACATCCTGTAACTTCGCGGCAGCCCGCAACAAATCCCAATCAGAACCAACTCCTTAAAAGACCAAATCGAGCAAAGACGAAACCTTACCTCGAAAGCTCCGTCTCGATGCCTCATACGGCGCCGCATCCACGTTTTCAACCGCTCAAGGAAGTGTGCTTGCCTCTCTCCCGCGAAAGCCTCGGCAAAATTCTAGGGACGTACGAAGAATCCATGGCAAAAATGGAGGTTCCTAGAGAAAATGGGGAAGAAAGCTCGAAAATGGCCGCAAATGGGGAAATGGGGAAGAACCTGCATTAATCGGAAAGCATTTATCCCCTTCCCAAAAGCAAGGTTGGTCCGTACGGACCTCTTTGCATGCTAGGTATGTCCGTACGGACCTCCTTGCAAAAAGAACCCATTTTCCCCAAAGAAACAGCATAACAATCACCGTCCTCGCAGACCTTGCTCCAAATCGCCCAAACACGGCCAAAGCCATTCCCGCAAACATACACTACCCACAAACGCACTCTCGCTCACGTGGCATGTACAAAAATATAATAATAATAGCAACAATTTCTAGGACAAATCCCGGAATCACAAAAATGACATTACATCTTAAAATAAAATGATGTTTGCCATGCAAATACGTGTGTTTTATTACAGGTACCCATGAATGTCTGTTGCTAAACAAAAAAAAAAAAAGAGGGATATGAAAAGAAGGAAAGCAAATGAATCCTAATCGACTCCTCAAAGCATCATCATCCTCGCCAAGGTCCTCCAGAGAGAAGTCGGGCATCCCCGAACTCGCCCGTCACATCCTCGTCGTCGCAGCCGAGCACCCGCCGAGGCTCCCACGAAAAGTACTCAAGGATCAAATCCGGCGAAAGGATCAAAGAAAGAAGGCTCGAGGAACCCTCACCCCGTGTGCCATGCGGAGTCATGAACCGATAAAGGGGCCGCTCCTCGAAGGCCCCGCAGCCTCCCGAAGACGTCCCGCATCCATGCTATGCCGCCCTCGAAGGCCCCTCCCGCTGCGGCTCCGCCTCGGCCTAGGCGGAGGAACGTCCACTGCAATGCCTCGAAGGCATAGGCTCGTACGCCGGCACGCGTCGTGAAGACCGGCAAGATATCTTCGACGCCATCTTCTTCGCAAACGACCTCATCGCCACGTAACAGCGAGTCAGCATATCATAGGCTCTTCCCGGACTCCGCACCAACAAGCAGCCCAAGGAAATGCTCAAGCAATACAGCTTATACTCAACAAAAAAAGAGAAAAATACGTAAAAGATGCCAAGATGGAAAAGTGTCAA
Source organism: Adenophora triphylla var. japonica (assembly GCA_022495995.1). Lineage (NCBI taxonomy): Eukaryota > Viridiplantae > Streptophyta > Magnoliopsida > Asterales > Campanulaceae > Adenophora > Adenophora triphylla. Next base: position 52,354 of record JAFEMH010001936.1, on the reverse strand, counting down.
GCACACTCACCGATCTATCGGGATCCACTTCGTATGCAGCAGAGCTCAAGCCCGAACGGGCATGCACACCCTCCTCCTCGATCCGTCCCCGTACATACGTGAAATCCGGTCCCGGCATCGGAACCTCTCGGGAGCCTGCGCGCCCTCTCTCTCCTCGCCGCACTCGCGGCGTCCTCGCCTTCCTCCTCACGAAGGCCCCGTACTCCTCTCCATATAAAATGAACTCCTGCGCCGACACCGCCAAGGTACCTCTCGAAATCAAGCACATCCATATCCCGGAGTCAAGCATCCCAAAAGGAGGGTCCCTGAGCCACGGGAAGCACACCGGGGCCATGCCGCCAAGACCCGCTCCCTGTGTGTACATGACGCCGCAGTCAAGCCCCGCAAAGATCTTCCGCCGCGCCGTCACTCCTGGGAGCCCCTCAAACTCATCGCCCTCATACCGAGCCCACGGGAACAAAACGAACCCTCCGGCTACCCCTCTCCAGACGCTCCCGCACATCCCCGTAGGCGATGGTGAGCTTCCCCGCCGGTCCTCCTTTTCCTCGCAGTGCGAGCTCAAACTCTCAAAGATAGCAGTGGTACGCAAAGAATGCCCAGATCTCTATCCCACGGGAAACACCGAAAACCTCATAGAACCACACCTGTGACAAAAACAGAAAAAGGCTCAAGCATAAAAAGAAGACGGAGAAAAGACAAGTTGCTAAATCAAAAACAAGAATAAACTCATACCTCCAAAGCAAAGTCAAAACAGTGCCAACGAATCAAGCCACACCCTGGCTAAACCGGTCCAAGGAGAAGTAGAGCTCGTCCAAGCCCGCCTCGCCCCAAGCAATATCACAGACCCTATCCAGGTCAATCAAGCTCTCCAACAAAGCAAAGGGAGCCGCGGTCGCGTGGTTCGAGAACAAAGTCTCGGACGCTGCATACCACAAAAAGGAGCGCGCCAACCGCTTCCGTTGCCACCTGGCCGCACTCGGATGTAGGCCCCAATGCTGACGTGATCCTCGGCTCCACATCGCTATACAAAGATGCCTGTGCCCCCGCGAGGACGAGGCTCAAAGCCCAAGAACTCGGCCAACACAACATCGGAGATCATATCTCTCCACCGCACCGGCCCTCCTTCAAGGAAAGCTCCTGTAATCGCAGCAAAGCCTGGCCGGGCCACCGTCACCTCTCCCGCTCGTATGGAAGGTGTGGGTGGTATCCCACCAATACTCGGAAAGGCCAAGGAAGACGCTCTTGTTCTTCCTCGTGTCAGAAACCCCAGCCAGGTTCTCAACGAACACACCCCGGCCGTCAGCGTAAGACCGGTCCTCGCCCACTCCAACGGCAATTCAATCCCCGGCCGTCAGTGTAAGACCGGTCCTCGCCCACTTCAACGGCAATTCAATCCCCGGCCATCAATGTAAGACCGGTCCTCGCCCACTCCAACGGCAATTCAATCCCCGGCCATCAACGTAAGACCGGTCTTCGCCCACTTCAACGGCAATTCAACCACCGGCCGTCAGCGTAAGACCGGTCCTCGCCCACTTCAACGGCAATTCAATCCACGGCCGTCAACGTAAGACCGGTCCTCGCCCGCTCAACGGCAACTCAAGAAGGAGCCAACACCTCCCAGCACGAATCCCAAGGCACAAGACGCCTCCAAACGCTCAACGGTAATTCAACCACCGCCCGCTCAACGGCAATTCAAGAAGGAGCCAACACCTCCCAGTACGAATCCCAAGGCACAAGACGCCTCCAAACGCTCAACGGCAATTCAACCACCGCCCGCTCAACGGCAATTCAAGAAGGAGCCAACACCTCCCAGCACGAATCTCAAGGCACAAGACGCCTCCAAACGCTCAACGACAACTCAACCACTGGCCCTCAAAAAAAAAAAAAAAGGGGTCCGAATTCATCTTCTCAGCAGAAAGGGCCCCTACAAGGTCATGCATCTCCAGCAATTCAAGCACCGACAGTCAGTGTAAGCCCGAACTTCGCCCACTTCAACGGCAACGCAAGCACCGGCCATCAAAGTAAGCCCGAGCTCCTCCCCAACAAGTCGAAAGGGAAGTCATACAAGACTGCATATCCTCAAAGACGGCCATCATCCTTGCCCACTCAACGGCAAAACAAGCACAAGAAGGAGCCAACACCTCCGAGTACAAGTCCCAAGGCACAAAGCGCCTCCAAAATGCCAAATGGTGAAGCAATCACCGGCCGTCATCCTTGCCCACTTCAACGGCAACGCAAGCACCGGCAGTCATCGTAAGTCCAACCTTCTACTCAACATGCAAAAACACAAAGGCATCTACGCCTCTCGAAGCACAAGGCAGCCACGCCTCCACAAATGCGGCTAGAAGACGATTCAAAGTCCTCGCGCATTACATCAATTGCGGCTAGAAGACGATTCAAAGTCCTCACGCATTACATCAACTGCAGCTAGAAGACGATTCAAAGTCCTCGCGCATTACATCAACTGCGGCTAGAAGACGATTCAAAGTCTCGCGCATTACATCAATCGCGGCTAGAAGACGATTCAAAGTCCTCGCGCATTACATCAACCGCCGCGTAAGATGATTCAAAGTCCTCCGCCGTGGCACATGGCACCAACCGCCGCCGCATGATGATTCAAAGTCCTCCAAACGTGGCACCAACCGCACCGAAGACGATTCAAGTCCTCACAACTATCTCCGGCCTAAGGCCTTAAACCACCCGATTAGGAAAATCGTAAAATTTCCATCCCAGACACCACCACGTCCTCACAATTGACCTCGGCGGTCACCACATCTTAGGACACCACCCCGTCCTTATCACCGACCTCGGCGGTCACACAACACTTCAGTGGCACCACCACGCCCGCACTCACAATTTCACGACCTCCGAACTACGACTGTGCTTGATTCCCGCTGTGGATACGTAGGAATCCTATCACAGTGGTCCAGCCATCGACCTATGCGGTCACCCAGACACCACCACGTCCTTACCACCGACCTCGGCGGTCACACGACACTTCGTGGCACCACCACGCCCGCATTCACAAAACACTCACCCCACACCCGAACTACGACTGTGCTTGATTCCCGCCAGTGGATACGTAGGAATCCTATCACAGTGGTCCAAATTACCGACCTATGCGGTCACACAAAAGGACACCACCGCGTCCTCACACCGACCTCCACGGGCCACTTCCTCTTCCGCACGCGATCCGATTAGGACCCTTATCTTATCGGCGACCCCACTTCTTTCATAAGTGACGTCGTCGAGGGCTTCGTAAGTACCCCAATCTGGATCACACCCTTTCAAACACACGGAAACACCGCACTCATCAACACAGCCTCGACGACCCCTCTCACTCAAAACCCTCTCTAAACCCCCAACCAAACCAAGGGAGGAGCCTTTCTCGGGATAAAAAGGGACAAAAGGACCTTTCGGGAATTTTCAGAAATTGGGAAAGCAATATTGGTCCGTACGGACCTCTTTGTTGTCATAATTACCGAATCTCCTTAAAGTCCACAATATTCCCTCAAATCCTGGGAAAATGATTACTCCTCGCAGAGTTGGTCCGTACGGACCTCTTTACATGCAAGATGGTCCGTACGGACCTTATTGCTCAGTGGACACCATAATTGCAAATATTCCTCCATCATCACGTGCATTCCCTCAAATCGAGGAAAACCAAAATACCGGATTACCAAGGAGGTCCGTACGGACCTCTTTGCACCTAATCCGGCACTATAAATGAGGGCTCCCCCTCCTCATTTTCACACACCTCCCACTTCTCTCTTCCTTCCTAGGCCTTCGGCTTCCCTCTAAGTCCTTTCGAGGCATTCCCGGCCCCTTTCGGATCCTTCCGAGGCCTTCCGAGCCCCTCGTGGTGCTCCGAAGCCTCCCCGAGCGCTCCCGAGACGCTCCCGCGCCGCCCGAGGCACTCTCGAGGTACTCCGAGGCCCCTCGTGGTACTCCGAGGCCTTGCTCGGTCTTTCCACGGTGTCCCGGCTCTTTTCGAGTCAAACCGACGATCCCAAACCACGCCGAAACTCGCCCGAGTGACTCGCCACCACAACGCACGCCGAACCTCTCGCCCGAGTGATCCCGATGATCCCCACGCACGCCGAACCTCTCGCCCGAATGCAGCCTACAACCTCAACTCACGCCGAAACTCCGTCCGCAGACAACCGGTCCCTCCCGAAGCAATCCCGATCCATACCGAACGCTACTCCGACCTCAAACACTATTCCCGGCGGAAGACAGACACGAACCAACATTGGTAAGGCTTCCTTCCTACACTATTTCAATACATTTCCATACATAGCATACAATGTAGACATCCGATACAGCATGTATTTTTAAAAGCACACGCACACACACAACATTTAAAGGATATTAGGGGTATCCGAAAGACTCGTTTTACGAGGCTACTCGGGTGAGCTCTAATATTCTAATATTCTCTTCTCGGGGAGTCATCTGACCTCCGAACTCAAAATCTCATCACACAAAAACAGTTTAAAATTATCTTTAAACTGATGCCCTTTTTCAATGTTTTGGGCTTAACAAAAACGGCGTGGCGACTCTACAAAGCAAAACACAGCGAGACACCTCCAACACGCAACGCTAAAACGGAATAAGCCAGATGCCGGGGCGCGATTGCGCTGCCTCTCGGATCCGGGCGACTTCCCGAACAGCGACGAATGCGAGATACCGGGGGCTCCGCGCGCGAGCCGGATCCCGGGTAATTTCACCTGGGGACCTTGAGGGCCAGGCGCGGCGACCTGGGGACATTGAGGCCCAAGTGCCTAGAAAGTCCTGGGCCAGGCACAGAAAGTCCCGGCTTTTTTACGGGCACAGAAAGTCCTGATTTTTAGTAGGCATAGAAAAGACCTGGCTTAAAGGTGCTAGGCAAAAGTTTAGCAACATTGGAAACTAGACAGTTTGGCTAAGTGGTCTAAGGCGTAGGCATGGTCAAATGTGGTTTGTTAGTGAGGCAGTTTAGCATTAAGTCAAGTTTGTATCTGATGCGGTTTTGCATCAGATACGGTTTGTTAGGGGTGCGGCTTGTTAGAAGTCCGGCCTTGTTATGGTTTGGGCCGAGTGAGGTTTGGCCTTAGCGCGGGTTTTAGTTATCGAGTTTGTGTTTGTCGCGTTTTTTAGTTCGCGCGTTTGTGATTGTCGCGTTTTAGTTATCGCGTTTGTGTTTGTCGCGTTGAGTAGCACGTTGTTGGCGCAGTTTTGATTAGCGTTTCGAGTAGCGCGGTTTTTAGTTAGCGCGTTGTGATTGTCGCGTTGTTAGTTAGCGCGTTTGCATTTGTCACATTTTTAGTTAGCGCGTTTGTGATTGGCGCATTTTTAGGCTTTGATCAGTGCGGTTTTTTGGGCCAAGTGTGGCCAAGCGAGGTTTGGCCACAAGGTTAGAACAAGTAAGGTTTTTACCTTGGCGTACGAGTAAGTCGCCATCAAAGCTAAGTAAATCTAATTGGTGAGAATTTTGACTAGGGAGTGAGGCTGCCTAAAGACAAGCCTCACTTTTTTTAAGGGAGTAGTATGTATATAAAGATAAAGGTCGTAAAGTGAATCTTCGATAAGCTATCGAAGCAAAAAGACAAACTATTGAAGCAAAATGCAACAGGCAACGTATAAAATGAAAATTAAAGGTAGAATAATAATAAGCGTAAAAAATGAAAATTCAAAGCAAGTTAAAGAAAGTAAAGTAATGCCAGTCAAGCCAAAGAACGAAAAGCGAAGTTAAAAGGCAGAAAGTAAATCGTTTTTATATAGACCCAAATTAAATGTAAAAATTATTGCCAAGAGGACCAAATTATCGAAATGAAAAATCGACTAGCTCAAATGTCACAGTTACCAGCCAAAATTTACAGAAATGATCGGAAATTAGAAAGTCTTGAAATGAAATGAAAAAGAGAAAATGCAAAAGTTGAAGCGAAATGAGAAGTTAGTAATAAAAGTGATGGAGAGAGATCAAGGAGCGAACCTATGTTTTGTACCAGGAAAATTGACTCGATGTGATAAGCTATACTCCCTCCGTCCCATAATTTTATAGACTTTTGCCAATGCACGGGAATTAAGAAGGAAGTATTATATTGAAAGTGTTGTGAGTGTGAAAATAAAATAGGAGAGAGAATGAGTGGAGAGAATAGTAAATTATAATGGTGATGTGAGTATTAAAATAATGTAGGAGAGAGAATGAGTGGAGGGAATAGTAAAGATTCCTTTCCATTTTAGGAAAGTAATATATTATTGTGGGACGCCCAAAAAGAAAATTTTATATATTATCGTGGGACGGAGGGAGTATTTTGTTATGTATGCTATTTTACTCCTCAACTCGATCATGAATAATCGAGCTAAGGAGTCGGGGGCTTCTGATATACCATAACAAAATATTGTGCCCTATAAATGTTGACCCGGCCCAAATTCAAATATGGACTATATGGGCCCATATGTCGTGAGGATCTCGTTAATTTTGGCTCTCGTATGATTGGTCTAGTCATGTTTATAGTTATGGTTCTGACCTTAATTCCCGCGCATATTTTGATATTCTCGCCTATATTCCCGCCTATGTCTGATATTGTCGCATGTATGCTGATATTCTCGCCTATGCATGTATTCTCGCATATGCTGATAATCCCGCCTATGTATGTCTGATATTGTCGCATGTATGCTGATATTCCCGCCTATGCATGTATTCTCGCATATGCTGATATTCCCGCCTATGTATGTCTGATATTCTCATATGCTGATATTCCCGCATGTATTCCCGCATGATTTCCCGCATGTATGATGTTGAGTCTTGCAGCAAGTTGATGTCTCCAGGTACGGAACGTGCCACGTGTCGAGTTTCTGGCCTTGACCTTATCCAAATGAAATCTTTTGATAGATTTCCCCCCTTTGCATGCGTGACACGTGTAAAGTAAGATAAGATGATAATGATGAGTTTTGGTCATATAAATACTCCCTCCCTCCATAAAGATATGTCTCAAGTTAAGCTTTCTCTCTCCTCTCTCTCTCTAGAAATATGTTATACTCCCTCCGTCCCATAGTACCTTACCCATTTACTACGAACTCAGTTCAACCAAGTTCAACTTTGACCAAACTTTAATATCAATTTACTTATCATAATAAAAATCTAAAAATTGTTATCCATAAAATAACCAAATGATTTATAAATAGCAATTATTAAAATTTCATTAGAATGAATAGATTGATATTAAAGTTTGATCAAATTTGTACTCGGTTGACTTGGCACTATTCAAAATGGGGAAGGTTTTATGGGACGGAGGGAGTATATGTTATGAATGAGATTGATGATTCTCACGCCGGAGGGTTTTGGGGAAAAAAAACCCCACCTCTAATGGTGTTTTGTCTTGTAGGTCCCATAGTATTTTGGATCTCGTGGAACGTGTTTTTCCTATCCGACTGTCGTTGCTACCCCGGTTAGTTTCCTGTGCAACATTTTTTTTATGCAGCATCAGTTTCTTCTGCTTCTTCCTCCTTCTTCCCAATAACAAGCTGCCCAAGTTTTCTTTCCAGTCATTTTGACCTATATTAGCTTGCCCCAAGAACGATTATATCAATAATTAAGAAATAAAATACTCCCTCCGTCCCGCCGATCTTAAGAAAGCTTTCCATTTTGGGCGTCCCACCAATCTTAAGAATTCCCAAAATGGAAAGTTTTTATCACTATTCCCTCCACTCATTCTCTCTCCTACATTATTTTAATACTCACAACACCATTATAATTTACTATTCCCTCCACTCATTCTCTCTCCTATTTTACTATTACACTCACAACATTTACAATTTCCTTAATCCCCGTGTCATTTGAAAATTTCCTAAGATCGGCGGGACGGAGGGAGTATACTATTATAATTTGAGAGAATAATGGAAAACTTGATTATTATTGATGAGTACTTATGAATATATATACAATCCTAACTAGCCTTGACTTGGAAAGGATTACAGTATAAGGAAAAGATAGAAACAAATAAATAGAAGATTACATTAGATATTTACAAATATACTCAATAATTAGGATATGGAAGTTGTATCTTTATCATGCTCCCGCAAGATGGACGGCCTGTGAGTAAGTCCAATCTTGGAAATAAGGTCAAGAAAGCGCGTGCGGGGTAATGACTTTGTAAGAACATCAGCAAGTTGATCCGATCCTGAAATATGTGAAACACGAATGGACTGTTGTTGAACAAGCTCACGAACAAAATGATAGTCTAGGCCCAAGTGTTTCATGCGAGAGTGGAACTTAGGATTGGCAGCAACATATGTGGCTCCAATATTGTCACAGAATATAGCTGGAGTGTTGGGGAGAGAGAGACCTAGCTCATGAAGTAGATTGCGTACCCAAATGACTTCAGCAGTTGTAGAGGCTTTGGCACGATATTCAGCTTCCGTAGAGGAACGAGCAAGAGTTCGTTGTTTCCTAGAACTCCAGGATACGGGATTTTTGCCAAGATAAATAATGTAACCAGTAGTAGATATATAATCATCCTTATCACCTGCCCAATCGGCATTAGTAAAGGCATGAAGTGACATAGAGGAGCAAGGACGAAGTAGAAGACCATGAGAAGATGTGCCCGCAAGATAGCGAAGGACACGCTTGAGAGCACCAAAATGAATATCAGTGGGACGGTGCATAAATTGAGAGAGTTTATTTACAGCATAAGAAATATCAAGACGAGTAAAAGAGAGATATTGGAGACCACCTACTAGAGCACGTAATTCAGTGAGATTAGATAAAGGAGTACCAGAGTGAAGAGAAAGTGGTGGATTAGGAGCCATTGGAGTCAGAACGGGTTTGGCAGCGGACATATGGGCACGGGTGAGTAGATCATTAATATATTTCTGTTGACTTAAGAAAAGGCCATCAGAGTGAGGAATAACTTCAATACCTAGGAAATACGAGAGAGACCCAAGATCCTTAAGCGAGAAACGAGAGGATAAAGTAGAAATAAAAGAGTTAAGAAAGGAAGAACTGGAGCCAGTGATAATAATATCGTCTACATAGACAAGGAGGTAGATGAGACCAAGAGAATGACGAAGAATAAAGAGAGAGGAGTCAGAAATATAGTTGGTAAATCCGACAGATAGAAGATAAGTTTTAAGCTCATTATACCAAGCACGAGGGGCTTGCTTTAGGCCATAAAGAGCTTGACAAAGTTTACACACATAAGATGGATGAGACGGACTCGAGAAACCCGGAGGTTGAGACATGTAAACATCATCAAGAAGAGAACCTTGAAGAAAGGCATTGTTAATGTCAACTTGACGAAGAGACCACCCTTTTGGAGAGAGCAAGACTAAGAATGAGATGAACAGTTGTGGGTTTAACAACGGGGCTGAAGGTTTCAGAGTAATCAATACCAGGGCGTTGGTTAAAACCTTTCGCAACAAGTCGAGCCTTGTAGCGATCAACTGACCCATCAGGGTTAAATTTAGTGTGAAATACCCACTTGCAACCAATTAAATTTTGAGTAGGGGAAGGAGGAACAAGATCCCAAGTGTGGTTTTTGATTAAGTCATCATATTCTGTTTGCATTGCGTCACGCCACACTTTACTCTTGAGAGCCCGAGTAATAGTGGCAGGTTCTGGTATAATGGAGTTATGAAGTGAGGCATGAAGGTTCAATTTAGTTATAGGTTTATGAATGTTATTTTTTGAACGAGTGACAGGACCAGATGGGGGGGGTAACGATTAAAGAGGATGAGGAATAGTGGTAGATGGTTCGGCCTAGGGAGCTTGGGGAACAACGGGGTTGGGGCTATTGACTGGAGGAGCTGAACCAGGTTCAACAGGAGTTATAGGGTTACTAGGTGGGATTGGCTCTACCGTAGGGGAAGAAATAGGAGTGGTAAGGGGGGTACACAGAGTAGGTAAGTGAAGAGTTCACCATTCATCAGGATTTGAAGTAGGAGGCGAAGGAGATAATTTAGTGAAGGGAAAATCATGTTCAATGAATTTAACATGGCGAGAGGTGTATATTTTATGTGAAGAGGGATCCAAGCAGTAGTAGGCACTTTGTGTAGAAGAGTATCCTACAAACACACATGGAGTAGATTTAGGCTCTAGTTTATGAGAGGTATAAGGGCGGAGCCAAGGATAGCACAAGCAACCAAAACTTTGAAGTTTATGATAGTTGGGAGGATTTTTGTGAAGAGTAAGGAAGGGAGAGCTTGACTGTAAAGTGGGGGTAGGCATACGATTTATAAGATAACAAGCTGTTGCAAAAGCGAGAGACCAGTATTTTAGAGGCATAGAGGTGTGAGTGAGAAGAGAAAGGCCAGTTTCAACAATATGTCGATGGCGTCGTTCTGAGTAGCCATTATGTTCAGGGGTGTGAGGGGGGAAGGTACGATGAGATATACCATGAGATGCAAGAATTGGACGAAGGCCAATATATTCGCCTCCATTGTCACTGTATATAGTGAGGATGGAGCGTTTGAAGTATTTTTCGACAAGAAGTTTGAAATGAGAGAAGACAGAGGTAGCATCGCTTTTATGTTTAAGAGGATAGAACCAGATGTACTTGGAAAAATGGTCAACAAAAATTATATAGTACTTGAAACCATCAAAAGAGGGGACTGGGGAGGTCCATACATCACTATAAAGCACATCAAGAGGTCCAAAAGATGAAATGGAATTAATGTAGAAAGGGAGTTTATGACTCTTATTACAATCGTAAGAATTGCAATGAAAAAATCTAGAGCTAGGAATTTTTAAATTAAAACTATTGCTGAGATAACATAAGATAGAAGGTGTTGGATGACCAAGACGATGATGCCATTCGATGGTGGACTGCAAGATGGAGGAGTGAGCACGAGGAGGGACAGGATTCCATTCGTAGACACCAGAATTAGTTGGACCTTGGAGGAGAGTGGTGCCCGTGGAAAGATCCTTCACAATATAAGAAGAAGGTAAGAAAGTGATAGAGGAGTTATTGTCTTGACAAAACTTAGAGATAGATATGATGTTGCGAGATATAGAAGGAACAAAAAGAACATTATTTAAAGAAAATTTGGAAGTGGAGTTAGAGAGAGATGTAGAACCAGTATGAGAGATAGGGAGACCTGTTCCGTCCCCAATTATAAGTTCCTCTGTGCCGTCATATGGAGAATGCAAAGCAAGCGTGTCGAGATCATTTGTTGCATGGTGTGTGGCACCACTGTCAAGCAGCCAAGGGTGAGGGGAAGCAGCCGCGGTTGAGGCCGTGTAGGCAGCAGGCTGGCCACAGTATGAATTTGGCTGGCCACGGTTCTGATTTCTGGTGGAGTTGTGGTTCGAAGATCTGGATGGATTATGAGGGTTGGAATCGGATGAGTTGGGAGTGGGAATGGTAACATGGGGATATTGAGAGCGGAAGAGGGGACATTGGGACAGATAGTGTCCAGCAGTACGACACCATTGGCAACGACCCTTAAAGGGTGCAGCTTGGTTAGAAGATGATGTGTGGGTAGGAGAAGGTGTAGGCAGCAAACCCAAATTAGGAGTGGGGTTTCGGGGTGGGAAAGCACGGGTAGAAGACTTGGCTGCATAGTTGACAGAGGCTGGAAAAAGAGTAGAGGTTTTTGATTTTTTCTTAAGGGAAATCTCCTTATTCAGTAGTTTCTCGTGTAGCTCATCAAAAGAAATCGGGGAGTCACGACTATGAACTGCAGAGACAACTGAATTGAATTCAGGATCATTGATTTGATCAAGAACACGTTCGACTATGTCTTTCGGGTTAAGGGTTCGACCAAGGGAGGAGAGCTGATCTGTGCAAGTTTTGATTTCTTGCACGTATTCGGTCACGGGAACGAGGTCCTTTGGTTACATTTTTTAGACGGTCTTTGATTTGTTTTAGGTGCCCTTTGGAGGGATTAGCGTAAGTCTTGGCTAGGGTTGGCCAAGCAGAATAGGATGTGGGACATAGGGAGATAAGAGGGACAAGATTCGGGGAGAGGGTACCCGCCAAGGCACCAAGGATTAGCTTATCTTGGCGGAACCATGTTGTGTAAGCGGGATTGGGTCTGGTGGTGGGTTCTGTTGGGACGGCTGGGGCTGGGGCTTGATCAGCCGTGGTGATGGTGGTGGTAGCAGGCGCAGGCGGATTTGTGGGAATATTCTCAGGAGGAGCAAGATGGGTACCGTCTATGAATTTGTACAGATCATGACCAATAAGAGTGGCTTCAATCTGAATTTTCCAGGAGATGTAGTTGGTGGGAGAGAGCTTGAGGACATGAGCAAGAGAGACAACAATGAGGGGAACATTGGGTTCAGCATTGTTGGGAAGAAGAGCAAGATCAGGGGAAGCCATGGATGACGGCCGAGCAAGGAGAAAGAAAGAGAATTAGGGTTCGGACTACATGCAAGGAGAAGAGAAAAAAATTTGGATCTTTTATGCTCTGATAACCATATTATAATTTGAGAGAATAATGGAAAACTTGATTATTATTGATGAGTACTTATGAATATATTGTTGGTGATTTTAGTGTCATCAACTTGTTTTATTGTAATGGTGATTTACTAAGAGATCAATGTGATTCATATTAGACTCGGATACGAGTAAGGGAAAGTGTGGAGTACACACTCGTTTGAGCTAAAACGAAGTCAACCTTGATATAGAAGTAAAAGTTAAAGGGTAGCACTTTTTGTTGTTGTGCTCGGCCGATCAGTATGAACAGCACGGCCATGCAGTTCATATGACACGGCCGTGCATGTATGAACAACACGGCCGTGCAGTTCATAAGACACGGCCGTGCAGTTCCTGTACAGATGCCTTTTCAAAATGAAGAGACACATTGCTTGGCTAAAGTCATGTCTTTTGATTGTACCCTTTAACTAATACCTCTCCATCTGTATATATACAGAGATTGATCTCAGTTGTAGATACATGAAAAACACAAGAGTGAATTACAACAATATAACGAAAGCAAACAATTCTCAAGGTTTTGATTTTTTCTCTTTGCCTAGAAAACAAATTGCGTGATTGTCTTATCCCAATAAGGATTTCGTGTAACCCAGGCAAAAAGGGTCGAAATACTTTATTCGGAAAGTGGATTATACACGATTCAATCACATATCCGGCCTTTGTATCAAGATCGAGACCCTAAATTCCCCTACAAACGAATAAAGTATTTGGTGATACTCATGGCTGGTGGAAGTACTTTGAAGGAGATGACGAACAAATTTGGAAATCTAGACAAATTTGAAGGACAAGATTTTCGGCGTTGGCAGAAGAAGATGCACTTCCTTCTAACTACATTAAAGGTGGTGTATGTTCTTTCTACCCCTATTCCGGAATTGCTTGAAGATGACAACTTGGAGGCAATCAGACGTAGATCAAAGTGGGAAAACGACGACTACATCTGCAGAGGACACATATTAAACGGTATGTCTGATTCTCTCTTTGACATCTATCAAAATGAGGAATCTGCAAAAGAGTTATGGGATTCTCTTGAATCCAAGTACATGGCAGAGGATGCTTCTAGTAAGAAGTTCCTTGTGAGTAATTTTACTAATTACAAGATGGTCGATTCAAGACCTGTCATGGAACAGTTCAATGAACTCCTTAGAATCCTTGGACAATATACACAACACGGGTTGAAGATGGATGAGTCAATATCGGTTTCAAGTGTGATTGATAAGTTGCCTCCCTCCTGGAAGGATTTCAAACACACTTTGAAACATGGTAAAGACGATCTGTCTTTGGTTCAACTTGGTAGTTACTTGCGCATAGAGGAATCTCTTAGGGCGCAAGAGGATGACAAAGGCAAAGGAAAGGAAGTTGCTGGACCCTCGGTCAATATGATTGATGAGGGTGGAAACAATAAAAACAAAGGAAAGAAACGTAGTTTCAATGACAATGGTTCTGGTTCCAACAAGAAGCCTAAATTGGCATGTTGGAAGTGTGGCAAATCTGGTCACTTTAAGAAGGATTGTCGTGTTGGAAACAACAAGAAAGGCGCAAGCACAAGTGGTTCAGGAAAGGGGTCTAAGGACCATTCTCAAAACCAAGGTCAGAATTTAATACATAGTTGGAACAGATTTATTAAAAATTCTGTTTCACTAATTTCTGAGGCATTTTATGTGCAGGATGATGCTATTGCATGGTGGATTGATTCCGGTGCCACAACTCATGTTTGTAAGGATCGTTGTTGGTTTAAGTCATTCGAACCAATGGAAGACGGATCTGTCCTTTACATGGGTGATGACCATTCCGCTCCTATTCAAGGAAGAGGAAGTGTGGTGTTGGAATTTAGTTCGGGAAAAACTATTTCTTTGTTTAATGTTTTATATGTTCATAAACTTCGTAAGAATTTAATTTCTGGTCCTGTCTTGAACAAATGTGGATATAAATAAGTGTATGAATCCGATAAGTATATCTTATCGAAGTCTGGTGTATTTGTAGGATTTGGTTATTATAACAATGGAATGTTCATGTTGAATTTAAATAAAATTCCTGTTAACTCTAGTTACGTTTATATGACTTCCTCTGTTGGTGTTAATTCCTCATTATGGCATGCTCGGTTAGGACATGTGCACTATAAAAGAATGCGTGAAATGTCCAAAGATGGTTTGATTCCTGTTATTGATAATAATACGGAAAGGTGTAATACTTGCATGTTAACAAAAATCACTAGGAAACCTTTTAAAAGTGTTACAAGGAATTCTGTAAAACTTGAATTGATACATAGTGATTTATGTGATTTTCATGCAACTCCATCTTTAGGCAATAAAAAGTATATTGTCACTTTTATAGATGATGCTTCTAGGTTTTGCTATATTTATTTGCTGCATGCAAAAGATGAAGCCCTAGATAAATTTAAAATTTATAAAACTGAAGTTGAACTTCAACTTAATGGCTTGATTAAAACCTTACGTACGAATAGAGGTGGTGAATATTATGATCCTAAATATTTCCAATCCGTAGGAATAATTCATGAGACTACAGCTCCTTATGTACCACAACAAAATGGTGTGGCTGAAAGGAAGAATAGAACTCTTAAAGAAATGGTTAACGCCATGTTGTCTTACTCGGGCTTGAGTGACGGGTTTTGGGGTGAAGCCATGTTAACGGCTTGTCATCTATTGAATAGAGTTCCTAATAAAAGGAACAAGATTACCCCATATGAGCTTTGGTATAAGAAACGACCAAACTTGACATTTTTGCGAGTTTGGGGATGTAGGGCCGTGGTTAGACTTTCGGACCCTAAAAGGAAAAAGTTGGGAGAAAAAGGTATTGATTGCATCTTTGTTGGATATGCTGAGCATTCCAAGGCATATAGGTTTTATGTTATAGAACCTAATGAATTCATTTCTATAAACACAATTATAGAATCAAGAGATGCAATCTTTGATGAGAATCGTTTCTCTTCGATGCCTAGACCCAAGGATATTATACCAATGTCGTCTGAGTCTCAAATGGATGATCATTCAATTGATGTACCAAGTGAGACACCCGAACCTCGTAAGAGTACAAGAGTAAGGAAAGCTAAATCATATGGTTCTGATTTTCAACTATATTTAGTTATGGGATCAAGAGATCAAATTGAATCTCAATACTCTTACTGTTATAGTATAGAGGAGGATCCAAGAACCTATGATGAAGCAATAAAATCTCGAGACGCTGGTTTTTGGAAAGAAGCCATCGATGATGAGATTGGTTCTATTGTGGAAAATAATACATGGGTCTTGTCTGATTTACCACCAGGCTGTAAACCTTTGGGGTGCAAATGGATCTTCAAAAAGAAGATGAAAGTCGATGGAACTATCGACAAGTTTAAAGCTCGATTGGTAATCCAAGGCTTTAGACAAAAGGAAGGGATCGATTACTTCGATACCTATGCACCGGTTGCTCGTATCACTACTATTAGATTTCTGATAGCTTTGGCGGCTATTCGAATCTATTGATCCATCAAATGGATGTCAAAACAACAATCTTAAATGGTGATTTGGAAGAAGAAGTGTATATGAAGCAACTTTGAAGGATTTGTTATGCCAGGTAATGAGCATAAGGTATGTAAGTTAATTAAGTCATTGTATGGGGCTGAAACAAGCACCTACAACGGGCATCAAAAATTTGATGAGGTTGTTTTGTCGAATGGTTTTGTATTAAATCGATCCGACAAATGTGTATATAGCAGATTTGATGAATCCGATAAAGGTGTAATCATCTCGTCTATATGTAGATGACATGTTGATTTTTGACATCGACCAAAATGTAGTTGATAAAACTAAGAAGTGTTTTTCATCAAAGTTTTCGATGAAGGACATGGGAGAAGCCGATGTAATTCTTGGTATAAAGATTAAACGGATGAACAAGGGAATTGCAATATCACAATCTCATTATATTGAGAAAATTCTCAAGAGGTTTAATTGTGATAATTGTTCTAAAGTTAGTACTCCCATGGATCCTACTCGAGAAACTTGTATCAAATACTTGGTAAACTGTGTCACGGCTCGAATACTCAAAAGCCATTGGCGGTTTGATGTATGCTATGACGGGCACTCGACCCGATATTGCTTATGCGGTTGGAAGATTGAGCAGGTTCACTAGTAATCCTAGTAGACAAGATTGGCATGCTATAACAGGGGTTTTCAAGTACTTAAAAGGTACTATGGACTATGGTTTGTGTTATAGTGGACATCCTTCTATATTAGAAGGTTATACCGATGCTAGTTGGATCAACCAAGAAGATTCATCTTCTACTAGTGGTTGGGTGTTCTTGCTTGGAGGAGGTGCCATTTCTTGGGCTTCCAAAAAGCGACATGTATTACACATTCTACAATGGAATCTCGAGTTTGTAGCATTGGTCGCCGCCGGAAAAGAAGCGGAGTGGCTTCGAAACTTGATATATGAGATTCCATTATGGCCAAAACCGATATCACCAATGTCTATCCATTGTGATAGTGCGCCACCTTGGCTAGGGCCTATAGTCGTATTTATAATGGCAAGTCTAGACACTTGGGTGTCGACATAGTATGATTCGGGAGTTAATCATGAATGGTGTGATATCGATTGAGTTTGTTCGGTCGCAACAAAATTTGGCTGACCACTTGACGAAGGGGTTAGCCAGAGACTTGGTAAATAAGTCTGCAATGGGAATGGGATTAAAGTCCATTTAATCCTCTAATTGTGAGATACCCAATTCCCTTCTAATACAACGTTAGAAGCTTGAATTCAATGTGGAAAGCTCGCAGTTGGAGATTGGAACACATGTTATTATCTTTCCCAAGGTATGTGTTCAGACCTGCAAGTAAAGGTTAGGTTGAAGAATATCTTCTTAATAGTTCCTTTGAAAAATTGCAAATGCAGGTGCAAGATTAAAAGGAACTACCTATGTGGACATGATGTTTTGCCGCTTCAAGAAGCTAGGACTTGGCTTCCTATATGTTCACTATTGGATATGGACACATGGCTTGTAATAGTGTCAAGATTAAACAAAGAGAATTGTATTGAACTTATGTGTATAGTATCTTCAGGTATTCATATGAGTTGACGGGTTCAATCGTTACGACACCCCGATTCTCGAGTATTTGAAATGTGTATTATACTAAGATGAAAATTCAATCGCAAGACATTTTCATTTATGCATTCGTTTGTTTCGTTATTTATAAAGTTTAGTAAATCAAAGGATTACACTAAAATGGAGGGGATTTGTTGGTGATTTTAGTGTCATCAACTTGTTTTATTGTAATGGTGATTTACTAAGAGATCAATGTGATTCGTATTAGACTCGGATACGAGTAAGGGAAAGTGTGGAGTACACACTCGTTTGAGCTAAAACGAAGTCAACCTTGATATAGAAGTAAAAGTTAAAGGGTAGCACTTTTTGCTGTTGTGCTCGGCCGATCAGTATGAACAGTACGGCCGTGCAGTTCATATGACACGGCCGTGCAGGTATGAACAACACGGCCGTGCAGTTCATAAGACACGGCCGTGCAGTTCCTGTACAGATGCCTTTTCAAAATGAAGAGACACATTGCTTGGCTAAAGTCATGTCTTTTGATTGTACCCTTTAACTAATACCTCTCCATCTGTATATATACAGGGATTGGTCTCAGTTGTAGATACATGAAAAACACAAGAGTGAATTACAACAATATAACGAAAGCAAACAATTCTCAAGGTTTTGATTTTTTCTCTTTGCCTAGAAAACAAATTGCGTGATTGTCTTATCCCAATAAGGATTTCGTGTAACCCAGGCAATAAGGGTCGAAATACTTTATTCGGAAAGTGGATTATACACGATTCAATCACATATCCGGCCTTTGTATCAAGATCGAGATCCTAAATTCCCCTACATATATATACAATCCTAACTAGCCTTGACTTGGAAAGGATTACAGTAGAAGGAAAAGATAGAAACAAATAAATAGAAGATTACATTAAATATTTACAAATATACTCAATAATTAGGATATGGAAGTTATATCTTTATCATATACAAGGGTGCTTTCAAATCTAAAAGAATGAGCCATGCTCTATTATATTTTTGCTAGTCGACTCGCCACATGCAAATATGTCCCAACTCCACTTGACTATTATCAAAGGGTGTCTTTCTCGATGGCTATTTTATACTCCCTCCGTCCCAAACCTACGTGCACACTTTTTCCATTTAGGCGTCCACGGCCTTCGTCTACGATTTTCAAAAATGGAAAGGAATCTTTACTTATTCCCTCCACTCATTCTCTCCTACATTATTTTTAATATACTCACAACACCATTATAATTTACTATTCAATAAAACAGATTCTCTCTCCTATTTTATTTCACACTCACAACACTTTCAATATAATACTCCCTCCTTAATTTACGTGAAAAGTCAAATTAGGCATCAAGGTTCGGGTCGGAGGGAGTATTCTTTTTCAAAAAGATTGTGCTCTTTATCTTCCGAAATTGTAAGCGTGTCATTCTCTGTTTTCTTTCTTGTCGATTTTCTTATCCAACTATTGGCTTCTCGATCTTTTTTTTCTTGTACAGATGCTGATGGATGTTTTTAATGTTCAGAAAGTGCTACTGGAAAGAGATGAGGACTATATAAAGTAAGACTAGAGTGGTTGGTGGATAGGGAGGCCTAATCATAGTTTTACTTCATGAAAGAGAAGTGGGTTTCAACCTTATACTAAATTTCTTACTCTTTAACTTTTAGAAAATGAGAAGGTATTTAGTGGGCAAGTGTGTCATACCTGCAACAACTTAGCAATGCCAACTTAGCAATGCTAACTTAGCAACTCTCTGCCGAACTTCTCAAATAATTAATTTTATAGTGTCACCATATAAATTTCTTACTCTTTAACTTTTTTGCATACCATAGAAAGAAAGTTTCATTTGGAAAAGTACTCACGTCATCACGGGTCTCACTATTATTGGAATAATCCCCAACCGTTTATTTCGAGATAGAAAATTAAACTAGTACCTATTCCGTCCGTCCCACGATTATATAGAATTTTTGTTTCGGCATGGAGATTAAGGTAAAAAGTGATAAATGTAATGTGTTGTGAGTGTAAAAGTAAAATAGGAGAGAAAATGAGTGGAGAGAATAGTAAATTTAAAAAGTGTTGTGAGTAGAGAGAAATGGATCCCATTTCCATTTTGAAAATTATTAATTATTGTGGAACGCCCAAAAGAGAAATATTTTGATATATTTGTGGGAGGGAGGGAGTATATTATTTTTGAAGGGGTGTGTGTGCGTGTGTTTCTCTGCCATAGTTTGCGGCCATGGGAATTTCCAAAATCAAGTCAATCACTTTTCAATTAAAATATACCTTTTGAATTTGTATATACTCCTTCCGTCCCTGAAAGATTGTTCCATATGTCATTTTGACTTGTCCCAAAAAGTATGTTCCATTTTTAAACTTAGACATGAATGTTAGTGCAAATCTACTAAGGTACAACAAGGTGAAGCTCTTCCTTAATAATTGTAAAATATACAACAGGACAATTTTTTAGGGACCGAGGAAATATATAACCTACCTACAATGTTGCAAGAAATACCTCTCTCCCCTCTCTCTCTCTCTCTCTCTCTCTCTCTCTCACTAAACTCTTCTTCAGATTCTGACACTCAATCCAATGGTCTCCTTCACCGGAGTTTGGACGATAGTCTCCGGCAAGTTCACCGGCGTTTTCATGTCTTTCAAAACCTATATTTCACGCGACCAACGTATTCCCACTTCACGTAATGCCAATCTCATTTTCATAGTCTTTTCCCTCCTTAGTTTCCTCCATATCAAGTCTCAAAGAAATCGTAATGATTCTTATTTCGTAACGCACCCTAAAACGTGCAATGTTGCTATTGCTTTGCTATGCTACTATTCTATGGCTTGGCATACGATGCTGAACAAAGATTTTGTTCTTCTAATCCTAGCTATGCAAATGCAGCTCGTTGTGGTTTGGGTTTGTTTGGTTCATTGTTAATGGCTTCCTTGGCTTCAATTCTTTTTCTGAGTTGGGTGCTGCCCATATTGCTTGTCCTCTACATACTTTTTTATGCAGATGAGTTTATAGATTGGCTACAACGGAGATTTGTTGACGAAACTAAAGAAACGGATATTTCTCCGGTATAACCATAAGGCTCATTTGATATTTCAAGAAATGTTTTTTTCATGCTAGGTTTTTACCATTGTAGGAGGTGTATATGGGATCTCATGTATGTCTGCATGAAATCAAAACTATTGTATCACTTTTTGTATCGCATTATATCAACCCTAATAATTATGAGTCGTTAGATTAGATGTGGTACAAGACTATACGAGGAGGGTGTCATGCAAAAGGTAATGGATTTCGAACCGCTCCACCCATAGCTCACCTAAGGATGACCTAGATTCTCCTGGGAAAGCTAACCTCTCACATGGAAAGCTAACCTCTCACGTGGAAAGAGTGGTTTGTTGGACTTGATATATAAGATGATAAGATGGTCAATCAGCTAATTGAAGAGACGGAAATGGATAATCCGAAGATCTTCCGCTTCCAAATCCCCCATACTCTCACTTGCTGGAATCCCTATCTCACCATAGAACAGGCTCCACCTATCTAAGATAGTGATACACTCAACTAAGTTCAACTCCTTCCAGGGACCCTCCAACCTCTTATAAATCCTAAGGTTCACACAGTTATAACCATACCTAACCCCTAACTCAAAGACGAAGGTCCTAGCCATGGAGGAAAAAAGGGAACTTCAAAATTAAACCTAGAACAGTGGAATTAGAGGGTACCTTGATTATTTGGAAGAAGGTGAAGCACAGCTTTAGCACCGGAAGGGAGTCTGTTAATCACTAGTGAAGATTTCCTTGCTTTTTCTTTTGATGGGTTCTTAAGAATATTGAGGTGGTAAAGGTTGAGAATGATTTAAACTCTTCCTTTTATACGCCTCCTTTTCTTTATCTGAATTGAAAAGGTTGGGGATAAAATTGTTCAACTGTCTATACACAGGGACAACACCGTTTCCCAAGACGATTGTCCAATCGCCAGAAGCTGTCCTATCATGGCTGATATTATGGCGCATTAAAGATAGCTCATCCAACCGCCAAAAGTCAATCGTCGAGAGTGACCTACATCCAACGTGTCGACCTTCGACTGACAACCATAATAAGTAATTACAAGATTTTCTATAACTTCCAGCACGATAAGTCGACCAAGAAAGTTGGGGGGCACTGAACGGAATAAAAATGATGGGCCAGGCCCAATACATATGGCTCAATGTCCTGATCATCCCAAAGGAATATCAAAAGAAATGGGCCTATTAAGCAGCCCCAAGTCTATCAACCCATCATTGGAGATCAGTTGACCTAGCTCATTGTCCGACCTTCCTTGGTCCCGAACTAGCTTCGTCTGATATACGATCTCTCCCTTGAGCTATCTCTGCCTAAACAAGGCACGAATTTAGGTCACCCTTAATCATTCAGGCGACCTCGACCAACCAACACGTACGTCTATCCACGCTATTATTTGTAACCGCCTCCTACATTCTCGTTGACAATTACGCCAATAATATCTCCGTGATCCTAGGGATTCATAATGATCCCTTAACACCACTATATATACCAGGCAGCATCCTACGTTAATAGGTAATGTCATCTTATCTATTTGAGATTACGTCATTTTCTATATAGTTTTATAAACTCGTAACACTATATCTCATAATCACGGTGAAGGGTCATAGCCAGAAACCATCCCGACAAGTCATTTGTTCATGGTTTCAGGTCATAGTAGCTGGATTACAACCTATTACTGGACTAAGGCTAATCTGAATCGTTTCCTGCATCATCATTAATCAAATAATCCACATCATATTTATGTCATGAATTTGAATTCTTTTGTGCCCTTTAGTAATATAAATTACGATTTATAATATGTGCTACAATAAATTAAAAAGTGTAAAAATGAATTATTTATTATAAAGAAATAAATTTTACATTACGTTTTAGCGCAAAAATGTGTTTTTATATTCATTCGAAATATTTGACATTTGATAGTAGACTTTTTACGTTGCTATTTTATATGGCTGGAGCGTTATAGCATTTTGAAATCTGAAATTGGGGAATATGCAGTCTGACTCAACACACTACAAGAAAACTGACAAATACCGACGAAAATTAGCGACGATAATAAATCCGTCGCTAATATCGACGGATTAGCGACTAAATAGCTACGACCTAGAGTGAAAAAAAAAATGAAATTAGGACGAGATTACCGACGAATTTAGTGGCAGATATGCCGACGGATTCCTTTCCGTCTCTAATCCGTCACCATTTAGGCGCCAAAAATTTGCGCATTTTTTTACCGACAGATTAATGACGGAATGGCGACGGATATTTTTATCGACGGATTTGAGTCGTTGCTAAATTATTTAAAATAATTATTAAATTTATATTTTAGGTTAGCGACGGATTAGTGATGGATTTAATTACCGATGGATTAAAATCCGTCGGTAAATCAATTACATATTATTACCAACGGATTTGAGTCGTTGCTAAATTATTTAAAATAATTATTAAATTTATATTTTAGGTTAGCGACGGATTAGTGACGGATTTAATTACCGACGGATTAAAATCCGTCGGTAAATCAATTACATATTATTACCGACGGATTTGAGTCGTTGCTAAATTATTTAAAATAATTATTAAATTTATATTTTAGGTTAGCGACGGATTAGTGACGGATTTATTATAGCATATATACTTTTTTAATTTTTCATATATATTTTTTTGATAAATAAAACTATTTGAGATGTTGGTTAGTAGTGATTTTTTTTATAAAAAGTTATATAAAAAAAGTTAAGAATTTTTAAAGAAATAAAAGTATATAATAGAAGAGGGACGGACAATAGCATATATATATATATTTTTAATTTTTTAATATGTTTTTTGGATAAATAAAACTATTTGAGATGTTGATTAGTAGTGATTTTTTTTTTTTAAAAAAATTATATAAAAAAGATAAGAATTTTTAAAGAAATAAAACTATATAATAGAAGAGGGACGGACAATAGCATATATACTTTTTTATATTTTTTTTGGATAAATAAAACTATTTGAGATGTTGGTTAGTAGTGAAATTTTTTTTAAAAAAGTTATATAAAAAACTAAAGAATTTTTAAAGAAATGAAAGTATATAATAAAAAAAAGAGAGATGGACAATAGAATTTAATTTTTTTTTTATTTTTTTGGATAAATAAAACTATTTGAGATGTTAGTTAGTTGTGAATTTTTTTTAAAAAAGTTATATTAAAAAATTTAAGAATTTTTATGAAATTAAAGTATATAATATAAAAAAGAGAGACGGACAATAGCATTTACTTTTTGAATTTTAAAAAAAAATTGGATAAATAAAACTATTTGAAATGTTAGTTAGTAGTGGATTTTTTTTAAAAAAAAGTTATATAAAAAAGTTAAGAATTTTTAAAGAAATGAAAGTACATAATAGAAAAAAAAGAGACGAACAATAGCATTTACTTTTTTTTAATTTTTTTTTTATTTTTTTCCATAAATAAAACTATTTGAGATGTTAGTTAGTAGTGAAATTTTTTTAAAAAAATTATATAAAAAAATTAAGAATATTTAAAGAAATGAAAGTATGTAATAGAAAAAAGAGAGACGGACAATAACATTTACTTTTTTAATTTTTTTTGGATAAATAAAACTATTTGAGATGTTAGATAGTAGTTATTTTTTTAAAAATAGTTAAGAATTTTTAAAGAAATCAAAGTATATGAAAGAAAAAAGAGAGACAGACAATAGCATTTACTTTTTTAATTTTTAATTTTTTTTTTGGATAAATAAAACTATTTGATGAGATGTTAGTTAGTAGTAATTTTTTTAAAAAAAATTATATAAAAAAGTTAAGAATTTTTTAGGGTTTGAGGTATATGTATATGATTTAGGATTTAGGGTATATGTATAAAAAAGTTAAGAATTGTAAAAAACTAAAAGTATATAATAGAAGAGGGACGGACAATAGCATATATACTTTTTAATTTTTTTTTGGATAAATAAAATTATTTGAGATGTTGGTTAGTATTGAATTTTTTATAAAAAGTTATATATAAAAAATTAAGAATTTTTAAAGAAATAAAAGTATATAATAGAAGAGGGACGGACAATAGCATATATATTTTTTAATTTTTTTATATTTTTTTGAATAAATAAAACTATTTGAGATGTTAGTTAGTAGTGAAATTTTTTACAAAAAGTTATATAAAAAAAGTTAAGAATTTTTAAAGAAATGAAAGTATATGAAAAAAGTTATGGTTTAGAGTATACTCCCTCCGTCCCGTCCGACTTAGGACGTTTTGCCATTTTGGGCGTCCCACCCAACTTAGGACGGCCCAAAATGGAAAGTTTATATTATTTTTCTATTAAATGGGACCCACTTGTCATACTCACAACAATAATCTCATCACTATTTATCCCACTCATTCTCTCTCCTATTTAATTTTTCACACTCACAACACATTCTCCACTCATTCTCTCTCCTAATATTATAATAGTATTCCTTAATCTCAGTGTCGGGAGTGAATGTCCTAAGTCGGACGGGACGGAGGGAGTATGGGTTATGTTTTAGGGTATAGGTTAAGGTTTAGGGTATATGTATATGTGTTACGATTTAGAGTATATAGTATGTGTATATAATACGGAGTATATGATTTAGATTATAAAGTATGAATGTCTGGTATATGGGGTATATGATATAGGATATGAGTTATGATTTAGGCACTACTAGAAACAGGCCTTTTACCGACGGAAATTTCCGTCGGTAATTACACATTTCCGTCGGTAAATGGATATTACCGACGGAATTCGTCCGTCGGGTTCCGTCGGAAATAATTGGTTGGTAATACCGACGGACTAATTCATGGGAAATCTTGGCGGATTGTCAGTAGAAAATGCGAAATTTCCAGTCGGGAACCGTCAGTCGGAAATGAGTAACGCAGGCCGGTTAACGGAGCAATTGTCGGAGGTTACCGATGAAAATATCCGTCGGTAAATATTAAAAAAAAAAAAAAAAAAACCCATTACCGACGGTTATAACCGTCGAAAACGAAAAAATTTACCGTCGGAAATCTAAACCATAAACCGACGGATATGTCCGTCGGTAATGAGTTTTATTTTTTTAATTTTAATTATTTTCCGACGGATATTTTCACCGGAAATTAGTATTATTTATTTTTTTTATTAATTTACCGACGGAAATTTCCGTCGGTAATCATCACAAATTTTTTAAAAAAATCTGTTTTATTATTAAACCACCGTAAAAGGTCAGTAAACTGTTCAAACAACTGTTTTAAACAAATACAATTACAAACTACAAACACACACAAACAACTGTTTCGCTTGTACATCAAATAAAATACATATGTTTGTCCAAATCAAGCGACGGGGAAAGGGAAAGGGAAGGGGAAAGGGGAAAGGGGGAAAGGGAAAGGGAAAGGGAAAGGGGAAAGGGAAAGGGGAAAGGGGAAAGGGAAAGGGGAAAGGGGAAAGGGAAAGGGGGAAGCCGGGGAAAAGGGAAAAGGGAAAGAGAAACTACATATGTTTGTTTGTTTGTTTAATTACATGTCAATGAAAAATCATGTTTAACAACCATGAGCGCTGCCGCTGCTGCTACCGCTACCACCACCATGCATGTATAAACCTATTAAGATATTAATTAAAAAACAATATATCAATATATATACAAATAAAAAGACAATAATAAAATGTAAACATTATATATATATGACATTTACAATTAAATAATACTTACGGCCCTTTGGAAGAGATAGATATTTCCATTTTTCCTTCCTCATTAATAATTGTGTCCAAATTAACCCGCCCGGATGGTTCACTACGTCCCGGGAACCGTAAGTAGATCCCCTCCCTCCCGTCCTTGGTGAAACAAGACGATGGACAAAACCCGCAACCTTCCCTCTCTTTGAACGATTGCCACCTCGACCCGACATATCTAAACTAGTATATTATATATGTAGACATAAAATATTATCAAGTAGAACAAAATTTAAATAGTAGGAAGCATTCAAAATAATGACTACATGTCCAAGAAAATTATGGAGTAAGATGTTTGCAACCAATATACAATGTGAAAACTCCCTAGTAGCATCGAAGCAAATTATGGAGTAAGATGTTTGCGGTTTCATTTAAAAATAGTAAGGAATCATTTATTGTCCAAATCATGAGATAGATGTAATATTACATAGCATGTAAAGAGTAACCAAGTAAAATTGAAAATCATGAGATAGATATAATATTACATTGATAAGTGATATAAAATATAAATATTATATACAAAACATTATACGAATTAAAACTAAGCGATTCATTCACTACAATCTTGATCACTATCACTACAAAATTCAATT
This sequence comes from Adenophora triphylla var. japonica, assembly GCA_022495995.1. NCBI lineage: Eukaryota > Viridiplantae > Streptophyta > Magnoliopsida > Asterales > Campanulaceae > Adenophora > Adenophora triphylla. The sequence continues at coordinate 25,507 of JAFEMH010001936.1, read as the reverse complement.
TCTTCTTCACTAGTTTCCTCGTCGTCGTCTTCTTCCCCATCTTCATCATCGGACCCGAGATATATACCACTTCTCCTTCCTCATTCTCCACATTGTCATCATCGATTTCATTGAAAGTGACTTCCTCCCCTAGTGGACGGGTGTTTTCGGCCATTAATGCTTCATCCTCGACATTATCATTCAAGGAAATAATCGGAGGTATAGGCATTTCCTCTTCTGATAACAATCATTTAATGATGAATCAATATTTGAAGTAGACGTTTTTGCACGCAATGGTATATCAAAAGTGCTTCTTGCTTTGGTTTTCCATACGGCCCACCATCCGCTAGACTCTCTTCGTCGACGGGGTAGGGGGTCATATACACTGTTGTGCTTGAGATGCAAGAATGAACACATCATCACCATTATGCCTAGAAGAATGCTTTAAGTCAACGAGATCAAAAAGTGCCATGTTTTGTAATGCCTCGCTCGGCGTCCCGCCACTCACAATTAAAAAGAACTACGAAATTTCCAAGCAAGTACTCCAATTCAATAACTTCTTTCAATACGCCATAATAATCGAGATTTCCTTTGAGATTGACCCGCTATTCCAAGTTGACTTCTTTTGGCCATATTCTTCGGTGTGGAATACGTAGCCATTGACAAAATATCCCTTATATACATTCACTCTTAAGGACGGACCGTGTGCTAATGCTTGTAATCTCACAACTTTTGCATCTCCACGGTTGTTCAAAATCTAAATAAAAACACATAGATAGTAAAAAACTCATACTTCAAATTCTATTAAAAACATTGAATTAATGAATTGGCATTTACATAATTATTAAACCAGGAGGGAAATTCGTTGTCTATCCTTATTGAAATCAATTCAGGCGCAATGTCTCCAGCCTGTTCTTCGAACATACTGCATTCAAGGAGAACATAAAGTTGCTTAGTTCGTATTAAAGTTATTAGGATTAACATTACTTAATAACAAATGAAGAATGCTTACTTCAAGTAGTCCTCGACCTCAGCACAGTTAAGGAGAATATAGAGTTTAGCCGCTTCTAATTCTTTTTTGCTTAGCATGCGCGTGCACTTTCTATTGCCAAGGAATCGACCAGGAGAAGAAAAAACTGAAATTTTCCATCAGGATCAGTGACTCCCCCATCATAATTGCGTCCCACTTTAGTGAACCTTGTCTCAATGTCGGGGTGAAAATATGTTGAAACAAACGACACAATTTCATCGACAATCACTGATTCAGACATAGATGCCTCAACTTTTGCTCTATTGCTCATTTTCTTTTTCAAACTCCCCAAAAATCGTTCAAATGGATACATCCATCTGTACTGAACAGGTCCTCCAACTCTAGCTTCATAAGCTAGGTGAATTGGTAAATGCTCCATTGAATCAAAGAAAGATGGCGGAAATATCTTTTCAAGCTTGCATATTGTCACCACAATGCTCTCTTCGAGTCTTCTCATATCCTCAACACGAAGAGTGTTGGAAGTCAATGCTCTAAAGAATTCACTCAATTCTATTAGGGCAACCCATATTTCATTAGGGAGAATGTCCCTAAATGCAATGGGTAGCAACCTATCCAATAATACGTGACAATCATGACTTTTTAACCCATGTACCATCCCTTCTTCCACATTCACACAGTTGCCAATATTAGATGCATACCCATCGGGAAGTTTCAAATCTTTCAACCACTGCGAGAACACGTTGCTTATCCTCTCTTGACAGAACAAAGGGAGCAAGCGGTTTGAAATCTTTTCCATTAACTTTAACAATGTTGAGATCTTTACGATTGCAAATCACTTCAAGGTCTAGCCGACCCTTGTACGTGTCCTTCGTTGAGGCCTTAAAACCCATTCTTTGTATTGAAAATATTGTCAAACACATTTTTTCAATATGCATGACATCAAGGTTATGTCTTATCAAGTTCGTCTTCCAATAAGGTAACTCCCAAAATATACTCTTTTTAATCCGGTTATGGTCTTTACCAAATCCGTCTGGTCTATCCTTTGAAAACATCTTTCCCCACCCGAGCATCAAACACCTCGAGACACCTGCTCAAAATTATCCTCGCCACTCGGACGAGGAGGGGGCCCCGATGCTCAACTCTATTTTTGGTAAAAGCATTCCTCTGTTTACGAAATGGATGGTCACTAGGAAGAAACCGTCTCGTGGCAATCAAACCAACACTTGCTTCTTGTAATCTTTGAAGTGTGAATGCATCTGTATTTTCCATACAATACGGACAAGCCAATCTCCCATGTGTGCTCCATCCCGACATCATACCATAGCGGGAAAGTCATTAATTGTCCACATCACTGCAGCCCTCATGTTAAAATTTTGCAACTTGAAAGCATCCCATGTCTGGACACCATCATTCCACAGTTTGTTTGAGTTCATCCATCGGAGGTCGAAAGATACACATCAATGTTTTTGCACGGATTCGAAGGCCGGGAATGAACAAACTCAAATAATATAAGGATCGGTCATACATAACCACGGGGGAAGATTATACACGCTGACTATAACGAGGCCAACATGAATATGATTTTGCCCCTAGTCCAAATGGAGAAAACCCATCTATACATATCCCGGCCTTATGTTTCTAGGATCCGCGACAAAATCGGGGTAAGTGGCATCAAAATGTTTCCATGCTTCACCGTCGAAGGATGAGTCATCACACCCTCTTCCACGAGGACACTCTTTGTGCCAACGCATGGCTTCGAGCTTTCTTTCAATGCGTAAATTCGTTGCAACACAGGGAATTAGCGGCATATAACGCAAGCTGCGCCCGAGGCACTTTTTTCTTGTGCTTGGCACTACCACGGCGTTGTGGCTTATACCTACTAAGTCCACATATTGAACATGAATCGAGGCCCTCATTTTCCTTATAAAAAGCATGCACTGATTCTTGCAAGCATCAATTTTAACATACCCATGACCGATCTGCCCCACCAACTTTTTCGTCTCATAAAAATTGTGAACCATATTATTTTCTTCGGGTAGCATCCGTTGTCCCCATGACATGATACGATCGTAAGTATGATGGCTCATATTTGTATCATCCTTGATAGTTCGAAGCTCAGTCACTTGCTCTAACACTGTAGCCTTTGCACCAGGGTGAATTTTTCTCATTTGTAGAGTCCATTAAATCCATAAACTTCTTTGCAACGGGATTTGGTGCCTCTGTTGGATTAGGGTTCCAATCAAACTCTGGGCCAGTCGCATTTCGAACCATATCATCCAGACAGACAGCTCCTCTTCATCAATCAAATGTTCAGGTTCCCTTGGCGGACCACGTGATACAGTATGATGATTGCGAACACTTGTTTCAACCACATAACGCTCCCCGTGTGCTACCCATACCTTGTAACCATCAACAAACCCTGCCTCTAAAACATGTTTCTTTACCCATCCAACACTCAGATATTTTCTATTCTTACACTTTTTACAAGGACACCTAATCTTATCATCACGCATGCACTGGGGATACGCTCTAGCAAACTCCACGAAATGTTCTAAACCTTCTAAGAATTGAGGTTAGACACCCCTTCTACCGGGATTACTACGATTATCCATCCAACTACGATCTTCTCCAGACATAATTAACTCCTGCATTTCATAATGTATTAACAGTTTAGATGTAATTAACGCATTACAATTCCCTAAATTTGGATTACAAACTTAAAAGCAACAAGACATGTTTCTTTAGGTTTAGAATTGGGGTTGGCTTCTATCGCACACATCTATCACATTTTTTTAATTATTAATATTTTGAATAATTTTAAATATTAATATTTAATTCTTTGTTATAAAGTATATCATTCCTTATGATGAAAGGACAATTCATGTCCATTAGGTTTAGAATTGGGTTGGCTTCTATCCCATCCCGAAATACACGTATGAATTGCAAATATCACCTTGTCTACTTGCTTTATAATCGAAAATCAAGAAATTTCGGCAGCATAACCCCATGGTCTCCAAGTGCACGACGTAGACTAGGTCAATCAAACACTATCGATTAGAATCGATAGTGTGTAATCAACCATATATGTCTAGTATACACTCAGAGAACAAAAGGATTAATGCAACCGAAATATCTCAACTATCGACTATTCAAGCAATTTTAATAGACAATGATGATATTTACAAAATCATATAATCGTGCATTTCAAGACTGTCCACACGGACAATTTGAGAATCGATGACTACATGTTGACCTCAACATGATAAGTTAAAGATTCTTAAACGGGTTTCTAAGCTTTTGTGTTTCAACCGTCACAACGTCACGTCGTAACATTAATTTTTATTCATTACCGTAAAATGCATAATTTTACAATAATGAATTAACACACACATCTATCATATTTTTTAAATTATTAATATTGTGAATAATTTTAAATATTAATTCTTTGTTGTAAAATATATAATTTTACAATGATGAATTAAATTAACATTTATAAACAAGATAAGAGTCGTTCTCATCCACAACTATCAAAACCCTATCTCATCTTAGACCAAGAAAGGCAGAGCAAACAAGTTCATTACCGTTTGAGCAAAGGATTTTCTGTTTAATAAGAATTTTTTCCAGTTTCACTGTCCTCCTCTCTAAGGATCTCAAGTGATGTTTGAGATCCTTATAGAGAAAGAGCAGTGGCTGAAAACTCTATTAAACAGAAAATCCTTTTGCTCAAACGATAATGAACTTGTTTGCTCTATCTTCCTTGATCAAAGATAGACGGATTTTGATAGGCGTGGGTGAAAAAGGCTCTCATCTTATTTATATTTTAAGATGTTAACCACCAACGACAATACCCTATAAGCAGTGCCACTAAGAGTTTTCTTTCTAATTTTAGACAATGATTAGGAGTCTAATTCCTTAACAATACTTCCATCCAAGTCTTCCTAATTTTAGACATTCACCCCCTCCCTCCTTGACTTTACACAAGCCATCAAATACAAATTAAGAGTAAACGGTTGAGTGCTTGATCAAAAGGGTGATCCGACTCTAAGGTGCATATAGGTTAATTAAATGAAACCAAAGACAATGAAGAACTAAAGAATCATAACTTCAACCAAAAAATAAAATGTTCGCAAGAATCAATTCATTAGGATTTATATGACTTATTATTCATCTAAAATGCTATGGATCTTCATCTTACTCCCTTCCTTCCACTCATCTTTCTACTTTCTCTTTCTAGAATGTCACGAGCATCCCGTTTCAAAACATAATTAACCGGTCAAAGCGAAGAAAAACAACAACGAAGTAACACTAACTTACAAAATTGCAACAATTCCTCAAATAGAGTGATTTACAACAACAATTAGGCATACAATAACAAACAATCTACTTCCTGTGTTAACTAGATCTAAGCAAATCAACTTAGCGAGAGGTGAGTAAGAGAATTGCAACAACGATATGATCTACTAGTAAACAAACAAGATCCGAACTTCAACAATTTCGCAAACTAACCTTATTAAACACAGGGATTCATAAATAGAAAGTTTTTATCAAAAAATCAAACCAAATAAGAAGGAATGAACCAAGTTTTTATCAAAAAATCAAACCAAATCGAATTTCGGCCTTATGTCTCGAAATGAAAAAATATTTTGCTAAATTGAGCAAATCATAACCCGAGAGCGGAACGGCGACGGCGATGAACAGTGAGCGAGGCGGGCGAGGAACGGCTACGAGCGGGGACTACGATCGTAACTAATGAGAGAGAGAGAGAGAGAAGCGAGTGAGAGAGAGAGAGAGAGAGAGAGAGAAAGCGATTGAGAGAGAGAAAGGGAGTGAGAGAGAGATGTTACCGGCGGCGAACGGCGAGGCGAGGCGACGGCGTTGCTTCAAGCTTCAAGGGTTTCGGCGATTTACGGGCGATTTAGGTACGTATTGATTTAATTGAAAGCGTAAATGGGCGAGGAAGGGGAAGAGGATTCTATTTATTCCTACTTTTTACCGACGGACCACATCCGTCGGTATTCCCCGTGGCGGACTTAGTCCGTCGGTATTACTGACAGGAAATAAAAGCATTACCGACGGACTAAACGAAATTTTAAAAAAAAAATTCTAGGCAAATGAAATTTAATTTCCGTCGGTAAATGAATTTTTCCGTCGGTAAATGCCCCTGTTTCTAGTAGTGAATGACGGACAAACATGTTCCTTTCTTTGATGACAGGGATGCCCTTCGTGTAGCGGGGCCCATACTCGAGAATATGAAACTCGAGGAAGTACCTCAGTTCTTCAATTTGCGGCTTCTCTGGGCAAATCAAATAGATAATAAGTCGCAATCAATTATTATTATTTTGCTGAATAACAACATTACGCATTGAAAAAAGTTGAGATGCCTTACGTTCAAGATACAGGGCTATAGCGCGAGTCAAATGGTCATTTCCAGGTACACCTTCAAGAAGAAGTGTAATAGGACAGAATGACATCTCAATGACATGCAGGGAATATTTGATGGTACGTGCCCATTGAGTATGCCTTTATTCCAAATCGTCTCCTCCTCTTCGTCTGAAAATAACCGTAATGTGCATCGAAATAACCGAAATTTTGTTATGAATGCAAGGCATATAGCATATAGCTAAGTACAACTCACAAGCAATAAATAAGCAAATCTATGGAGCTCCAACAGCTAAAAAAGACTTTGACCCAAGATCTACCAACAATCGAGTTCACCGTCGACGATTTGTCAACACCACCTTTCCCCAACAGAAGGATCGTCGGCGTGTCCAAGTTCTACAGGAAAAAAATGAACAATAATTTTGCCCGAGAGAAAATATATGAAATTCAGATAAGTAGAACTTTACATGGTCCATCTTAGTTGACAATGTTTCATTTAAACAGTTACCCAATGAGGGTATTGACATCCTCTATTCATCTCTGAGCACACTAATATTCTTAACCGTTATAAAAACAAAAAAAGAAACTTGGTTGAGTGCTAGTACCTCAAAAAGGACGGACAATAGGCCTACTATCCAAACGACATTAGCGGCACCGGCGGTGGCGAACCTCACCTCTACATCCGTCGTTCGGCTACCGGATCCCAAATTCGTCTCATAGTCGTCCATTCACAACTAAATTCCCACTTTAAATTCCCACTTTCATCTTCTTCTTCTTCTTATTTTTTCACAACTAAATTCTAAGCTGTGTAATTGGATTTTTGATGTAGCGTGCCTGGACAAGGTTTCTGCTGGGGGGAGTGCCAGCTCCCAAGGAGAGGGAGCACCTGCTCCAAAGATGCCAAATCCTGTTGCAAGTTTCTATGCGTGGGGAGCGCCCGGCTCAAGGAGAGGGAGCACACTGCTCCCCAGTAGCCAAGTTTCGACGCAAGTCTCTAGAATGAGGAGCGTCCGCTCCCGTGCCGCAGCAACACGAGACGTGGTTTCCTTTTTCTTGCCTCTTGCGTTTGTTTTGGAATAGGATTATTTTCCTTTTTGTTTCTTGTTTATTTTAGATTTCCTTTTTATTTTAGGATTCTTGTTTATGGTAGAAACTATAAATACTTTTTAGGATTATTATTTTCTCAATTTTTGAAGAATAAGCAATTTATTTTCTTCAAGGGTTCTCTTTTCTTTTTCTAAGAAAACTAAGCCATTCCTTGGCTTGAAACGTAATCTTATTCGTTTGATTACTAGGATTACGTCCTTTTGCGAGGAGTAATTCATATCGTGTTCGTTGTGTGATTTTCAAGGTTTTTGTGATTATAATTCTGCGTTTTTCTAGGGGGTGGATTCATTCTACATCGGTTGGTATCGAGCTAGAAAGATTCTTGGACGATGGCTAACGACGGTCCTGCGACCTCCAGGTAACGTTGGCGCCCTCACCGCCCGGCATGACGGCTTTAAACACTTCTATAATGTGGATGGATAAACGTGCGACACTCGCCATGCTCAATTGTTGGAGGTTTTTGAATCGTCGTAATAACAACATTGGAGGCGAACGAGTTGCTAGGGTTGAACCGGTCGCGGGAGCCATTGGCAACGAGGAGGCTCGAGCACTTGCCCACCGATCCCAAGATAAGGGCGAGATATTCCAAATTTTTCGAGCGAATTCGGGATTGAGGATTTCACCGATTGGTTGGTGAAGTAGAGAAGTTCTTCACGTTGATGCAGGTCGAGGAAGAGAGGAAAGTTCCATATATCGCCTACAAACCGAAGGGAGGTGCTTACGCATGGTGGACGAATACGAATCGACAACGGCAACATGAAAATTGCTTGCCCATTGATCGTTGGAATCTTATGAAGTATGAGCTGCAGAGAGCGGTATCTTCCGAGAGGATTATGAGCGGCAACTATACTTGATACTTTTGGCTTGTAGGCAAGGGAATCGATCTGTCGATGAGTATACTAAGGATGTTTACTCCCAATTTGCTCGGGTGGACATGCGCGAAACGGATGAGAAACAGGTGCACGATTTATTAATGGCCTTCGCGTTCCTATTCGCAATCAAGTTGAGCTTTTCACCTCTCATTCTCTCTCTGCATGCTATTTCTAGAGCTCACAAGGTCGGCGACAACAATCATCCCCTCTTCTTTCGGGCGTTTTGGTGATTCTTCTTCCGGGGTACTTCGGGTAATGCGGTTTCAAGGGCTCCTTCGACTCATGACAAAGCACGGCTCTACCGCACCTAAAGGAGCTCAGGAGGTCCGCGCACTCCTGCCCAGGTGGTAATTCGTCGACGGAAAGGAAGGACCCGGCGTCGGGCGGTCGGCCTCAACCCCTATGCCAAATCTTTCGGTACAAAGTGTTGCCGTTGCTAGGAAACATTCCATATTTCTAGTAATTGCCCCAGCGTGACGAGAGAGTTAATTTGGTTGAGCATGAGGTTGATGGGGATGATGATGGTGGGGATGCCGAGGGTGGTGGAGAAGATTGCGAGGAGGTTTGGGATGACCCTAATGGTGATGTTGGGGAAGACGTTAACCACCACTCCCTTGTGGTTAGTCGTCTCATGCTATCTACTCTGTTGTCCCCGGTGACCCGGGCGCCACCAAATTTTTTGCACCGAGAGGAATGATCAAGTATACGAGGATAAGTGTTATCGTTGATAGCGGAAGTAGCTGAGAATCCTAGTAGCTCGGAGCTTGGTGCGAAATTTGAAGCTTCCGGTTCGAGAATCATCCCACCCCATACTGCTGTGGATTGGATTAATACGTAGGCGCTATTAAGGTACATGAGCAATGTTGGGTTCCTTTTTCTATTAGTCGTTATAGTGACATGATTTTTGTGTGATATTGTTGATATGGTTTGCATGTGGGTTGTTATTGGGTAGACCATGGGAGTATGATCTTGATGTAGTACATACGGGAGGACCAATATTCTTAACTTTAAGAAAGATGGTCTTTGTGAATGTGTGCCCAAATTTAATTTTTGTGTTTTAAATTGGAGGTCACTTGAGTTTGAAAACATCCGATTTAATTTGAAAAACTGAGTCGCCACGCCATTTTGATTTCCTCAAAACTTTGAAAAAAGGTTTTTATGGGTTCGGAGGTTAAGTTGCCCCTTGGGAAGAGCGGATCGTCGTTCACCCAAGGTGCCTTGCCGTAGCAAGTCTCCCAAGATTCCATTTTTGTGCTTGCTTGTGTGCTTTCTTGTGTGCATGTGTTGAAAAGAGGGGGGAATGTCCCAAGTTGTCTTCCGGACGTACAAACCATTTAGTTGGTTGTTGCTCGGGATTCCTTTGATTTTTATGTGTTCGGGACTTTGATCCGTCCTCATCTTAGACTTGTGATCATCGCTTATTTGACCTTGGGTCTTGCGTGATCGAGAAGGACTCTCTTTTATAGTCCAAAATGAGGTTCTTTAGAAAAGGAATGTCCTTAGCCCATCAATCCTACACCTTAAGACGATTGAGCTTATATAGGGGCTTTCATGCTCGTCTTAAAGTGATAATTGGAGATATTGGGTTCAAGGTCTATCACTTTCTAAAGAGATGGTGGCACCTTTAATGAAAGAAAGCGATGTAAAGATAAGATCTTTACACCGGTCCATTCCAAAGGTTGCTAATGGGAACATGGGGAAATGCATGGACTCGGTCTCGACTCTTACGCATTCCGTGCGGGTCAAGGTCAAAGTCAATGTCGAGTCAAGATTCTACCAAATTTTCCTTGTCGGAATTTTCGGCGAGCTCCGCTTGCGCGAAAGATCTTGGCTTCCGTTATGGACTAAGGATTGACCTTTACGAGGATATGCAACGGGGCTATATGACACGGACTAGACCAAAAACCAACCAAAAGTCACGATTTTTGAAACGTGTGACACGGGTGTGCATTGGTTGACAACGGCTGCCATGGGGAGTTTGGGGTGATTCCGTGCGCGCCGGGAGCATCGTAAAGGCTGTCCGTGGCTGGCGAACAACCACGAGGTTTGAAGGACGTGCGTGCAAAGTGTACAGGATATATATGGTGCGCGTAGTGTGCGGTCTCCTAAAAAATGTTCCTTTTTGAGTTAAAACAGAGATTTTCAGAAATGTGTTTTAAAGGAATGATTTTTCGGAATGGGGAAAATGCAACAGTTAAGGCACGTAAATTTTAAAGGAGCCCCTGGTCGGTCTTGGAATTTGAATAGCCCCAAGGCGCCAAGACCGCAAGATTAACCTCAATTTTGTCTGGTGGAATTGTCAATGTGGCCGCCGGTCGAGAATCCAGGGAGAATTAAGCCGTACGGCTGCATGGATTAATTTTCCAGGTTCCACTCCTTTGCAGTTTCAGGTTATTCCCCGAACATTTTAGGCACCTTTTAGCCTTGAGAAGGCTTCCTTTTCAGCTTACGGAGTATGCACAATTCCCAAGATGCAAATGATGCAATGCAAGGCAAAGAAAGCAAGCACGATTAATGGAATCCGCAACGGAGTCTAACCGCTCAAAGGGAAAAGCTTTCTTTTATTTTTTCAAATTTTTTTTTCGAAATGGGATACCGGTACGTGGGATTGTTAGAGCCACCTTTTATCCCATGCCCCGGGTTAAGGGAAGCGATACGGGAAGGTTAGTGGTTTCCACACATATATAGGGTATCATTTATTTTATTTTGAAAATGAAAGCTTTTCTCCTTTGGGAACATTTCCCCCGGAGTCGCCAAGCGTGAATGTGTGCCCAAATTTAATTTTTAGTGTTTTAAATTGGATTCACATGAGTTTGAAAACTATCCGGTTTAATTTGAAAAACGGAGTTGCCACGCCATTTGATTTCCTCAAAACTTTGAAAAAAAGGTTTTATGGGTTCGGAGGTTAAGTTACCCCTTGGGAAGAGCGGATCGTCGTTCACCTAAGGTGCCTTGCCGTAGCAAGTCTCCTAAGATTCCATCTTTCGTGCTTGCTTGTGTGCTTTCTTGTGTGCATGTGTTGAAAAGAGAGGGGGGGGGGGTTGTCCCAAGTTGTCTTCCGGACGTACAAACCATTTAGTTGGTTGTCTCGGGATTCCTTGGATTTTTTGTGTTCGGGACTTTGATCCCGTCCTCATCTTGGACTTGTGATCATCGCTATTTTGACCTTGGGTCTTGCGTGATCGAGAGAAGGACTCTCTTTTATAGTCCAAAATGGGGTTCTTTAGAAAAGGAGTGTCCTTAGCCCATCAATCCTACACCTTAAGACGATTGAGCTTATATAGGGGCTTTCATGCTCGTCTTAAGTGATAATCGGAGATATAGGTTCAAGGTTTATCCCTTTCTAAAGAGATTGTGGCACCTTTAATGGAAGAAACGATGTAAAGATAGGATCTTTACACCGGTCCGTTCCAAAGGTTGCTAATGGGGACATGGGGAAATGCATGTTTTAGGATAAAAATGACATTTTTAGTGAAAAGATGACATTTTTAGGTTGCAAAGGATGCTTTTGATTGCAAATGATGCTTTTTTTGATGTAAAGAAGTGATCTTTATGCAAAGGATGCATTTTTATGTGAGAAAATAGTATTTATTATGCAAAGGATGCATAAAGATGTCTTTTTGAAAGCAAAGGATAATACTTTGATGGTAAAGAGATGATTTTTAATGCAAAGGATGCATTTTATGTGAAAATGGATTTTAGGTGCAAAGGATGCACCTTTATTGTAAAGACATGATTTTTATATGCAAAGGATGCATTTTCTACATGTAAAAATAGATTTTTAGGTGCAAAGGATGGACCTTTGATGCAAAGATTACATTATTATGAGCAAATGATGCTATTTCATGCAAAGGATGCAAAGGGGAAGGGGGGTATGATTTATAATGAATAAAGATAGGATCTTTAACAACAAATACCAAGTCCCAAGCAATATGTAAATGCAAGGAGCAATTATATCACATAAACAAGTATAATGCAAGGTAAGGGGGTGAGAGGTTACCAATGGTGGTGACCTCTTCTTCTTTGGAGCTTGCACTAGTGGAAGGACCAACTTTTGGAAGGCTTCAAGGAGGAGGGAGGTGGCTCTTGGCACTTCTCAGCTTCTGAATTTTCATGGAGATGTTTTAGGAGAGATTTGGAGCTGAATGTTGTCTTCTAAAATGGGTAGAGGAGGGCTCTATTTATAGGCAGTCTGGATAGAGCAAATGAGGCCGTGCGGCTAGGAGTTCCCTCCCCCAATGCGGCCGTGCGGCATTATCTGTATGACTCGGCATGTTTCTAGAATCATGCAAGGTGGCCTTTCTAGAAGGTTTTTGGTATTAAGAAAAAGCGTGTTTCTTTAATTCCAAGCGGTCCCTTCAATCCACTTAGGAGGTTTGGAACAGGTTTCGAATTGCTCTGAACTTTAGGAAAGTTTGGGGAATTGGCAGAAACTTTAGGAAGGCATGAGCGATTTGGGTACTTACGAAGCCCCTCGGCAACGTCACTTGCGGGGCGAGTGGGGTTGTCGATAGAAAAGGATCCGATGCGGCGAATGCAGAGACGGATTGGGTGACGAAAGTGGTCGAGTGGTGAGACCTTTGGAAGGCTACCTACGTATCCAGTGGGAATCGAAGCCATTATCGTAGTTCGGAATCCAGGGTAAAAGATGTGTCATATGTGACAGATTATTTGAATAACGTAGGCTACCTACGTATCTCGGAGAATCAAGCCCGGCCGTAAGGTTAGAATAAGATCCGGCGAGGAATGGAGAAGAGAAAGCGGGTCTCTTCTTTGAGGGAAATAGAAGGGAAAGTGACCTAGGAGGTCAAGCGGCGATCACTGGGGATATGCTAGAAGTGACCAGATGTGGTCGGATATCTAGACCTCTATGAGGGGCTACTTCATCTTTGAGGGTGACGGAAGGAACAGGGTGACCAAAGTGGTCGGATGGCTGGACCTTTTATAAAAGGCTACCTACGTATCCCGGAGGAATCAAGCCTTGGTCGTAGTTCAAGCATCACTAGATAGTTAGGAACGATGTCTAGGATCCTTGAGGTTTTGACAATTAATGGAGGTTGTCACACGATGGCGACTAAAGCTTACGTCACTATTGAGAAGATAGAGGTAGCTAAAGTTTGAAGAACTTGAGCGTACTTCACTATCTGTGATAGAGGTAGCTAAAGTCAGGAAAACTTGAGCGTACTTCACTATCTGTGATAGAGGTAGCTAAAGTTTGGAGAACTTGAGCGTACTTCTCAATCTGTGATAGAGGTAGCTAAAGTTTGGAGAACTTGAGCGTACTTCTCAATCTGTGATAGAGGTAGCTAAAGTTAGGAAAACTTGAGCGTACTTCTCAATCTGTGATAGAGGTAGCTAAAGTTTGGAGAACTTGAGCGTACTTCTAAATCTCTGATAGAGGTAGCTAAAGTTAGGAAAACTTGAGCGTACTTTTCAATACGTGATAGAGGTAGCTAAAGTTTGGAGAACTTGAGCGTACTTCTCAATACGTGATAGAGGTAGCTAAAGTTTTGGATTTCGACAATTCGGAGGTTGTCACCTAGCGTTATTCCGTTATAACGGATGTAACGGAGCGGCAGGGAAGAAAGTTTATTTGCTTAGGAGATAACGGATATCTTTTAGGAAAGCGACGTTATCCTAGTTAAGGATAACAGGAATTATATGCCCAAGTGGAAAGTCCGGGGGCAAAATGTAATTTCTGCTCGGGGTAAAAGAAGCCGCCCGGCATGAGAGGGAGGCAAAAAGCGCACGGACAGAAGTTTAATTTTTCGAGGATTATTTAAAATCAGATTTGAACGGGCAATTGGGCATTGTTGCCGCCCATCGTTCCGAGGAAGAGAGAGAGGAGGAGAGAATTTCTTCAAAAATCCTTCAATCCCTTGCTTCTACGATCTAGATGGATCCGGAGGGGAATCCCATGCCAAGGCAAGCGAGGAGGAACATCTCCGAGGCCGCTCGAAGGAGGAGAAGAGAGCTCGTTCGCACGGAGAGGAAGTATGACTTCCTTACACCTCCATCGGAGCTTTATCCGGGTAAAAGGGATCACAAGTCGACGAACCCTCAATCGGTTGGGATAAGCATTTTTAATTTGCTCAGTTCCGTCGATTTTGATTGAATTTTGATTGATTTTAGGGCTTGGCCCGAGTTTTAGGAATTTTCTCGAATTTTCCTAGGATTTTTTGGATGATTTTGAAATCTTGATGATTAACCTATGAGGCTAAGAAGATGAAAGAACATGCATGTGCAATTTATTTGACAAAAATAATGAGAATGACCCACTTTTTCCGAAAATAAAGTAAGGAGAATAATTGTCTAAAATGTGACGGAGTTCTTGCATGTGCTAGAACTAGGTCAATTCTGGATCATAGATGAGAAAACGGGATTTTGGACAATAAAAAGGATTCATGCATGCCATTTTTTGAAAAGAATTAATGCTTATGTGCAAATAATTTTAAAAATTGGAATTTTGTGCTTAGAAGAGCAATGTGTTTGACATGATATGTTTCAAGTGATGAAAGACGTGTTTTCTATGCAAAGGATGCTAGAAAATTTTTATGAATGCTTTTCTTTTGAAAATATGTGCACTTTTTGAATATATGCATGCTTTTGAAATGAGGTGAAGGACTGACACATTTCTTTTGTTGTGTTTGTCTACAGGAGAACAAGTCTAGAGGACCTTCCGAGATTGCAGTGAGGCTATGGCAGAGGATGCCCGATTTTGAGAAGGATGGGGTGAACCCCAAGCAGCTAGTGAGGGCTACCGGTCTGGATTTATTAGTTGAGGCCATCGGCAGAGGTATTCACGTTACCTCAAAGAGCAAGGGCTTGGTATCCGAGGCCCTCTCGGAGTTACGGTGGGACACCACCCACGGCTTTCACCTTAGGCAGGGGAGCTTACGGTGACTCCGCGAGACTTTGCTATCACGGGCTTACGGTTCACCGGGAGAGCTGTGACTTGGAGGGGACCATATCACGGCGAGGATTTAGAGCTTTGGATTGGGTTTGACCTTATTCCTAAGGGGCTTGAGGATGGAGACTAGGAACGTCGATGTGGCGATCCCGAAGCTGCATGCGAGGATTTCTTTGCTAATAAGGTGGCTGCCCGCGGCTTGCTAGAGCTTTACGTGGTTGATCTTTGTCGGTCACCATCTTTGCCAACTCTGGGACTTTAGCCATGCTGGGTCTTCTGGACTCCTTGGAGGATGTTGATGGGATTGGGACGGTCTCTTGGGGCGAGGCCGGATTGGCGGAGCTTTACTTCTCCCTGGACATGTATAGTCGGAATAAGGCTGCCTCGATGGACTGCTTCTCCGTTGCGCTTGAGGTATTCACCTTCTTTCCTTTCTCTTTTCCATTACGTCTTGAGACTTTTATGAGAGAAAATGACCCTTCTGATGTTTTGAACATGCGAGTGCGGTTTTGCGAGGTGATTGGGTTCTTTCCGTGGAACCGGCGGAAGCGATCCTACCATCTTCTGCTATGATCATTTGGAGAGGAGATGCTAGAGACAAGTTTCTGGGAAGACCGAATCACTTTTGATTATAAGATGGTGAGACCAATTATCAACAAGGATGGGCATGACGGAGTGGACTTCTACCCTTGGGGGAGGTATCCGAGAGATTTTTGCTAGGGGATGTCGTGGAGGTGACTAGGCGAGAGGAGGTGGTTGGCCAGGGCTGACATGTGATGTCATTTATACGGGGATCGTTTCTCCGAGCGGCGTAGCCCATATCCCTCCATTGGATGCCATTACTCCTCATGATCCTCCGGCACGGATCTTTGCGGCCCGAGGATTGGCCGGCGGATGAGATAGCGAGATATCGAGCGAGCGTGGCCGGCGAGGAGTATTTTGATCTGAGATACCCCATATCTTGTCTTTGTGGAGCGGCGATTGAGGGCGCCACGAAGCTAGTGAAGATGGGTGTCACTCGGGGATATGGGGAGGCCGAGCACTTCGACCAGCCAGATGCCTCCTACTCATCTTTCTTATGTGGTCCACGGAGTACCAAGGAGGTTGAGGATACACGCCCGGCACGAGGAGCCCCGGTATACTGTTGCCCTAACGTGTTTGTGAGTACACTTTAGGGTCTTTTCCTTTCTTTTTTTCGATTTCTTTGCTTTTGCAATTTTATGATTTTTACGAGATTTTCTTCTACTTTTTCTCGGAGTTCAGCTCGCACTTATGACGGCTTGGTCGGGCGAGGAATAGGGGCTGGAAGGACGTGTGCCGGTCCCTTCGAAGAAGGCGGCTGCGCTTCAAAGTGCGGCAAAGCGTGCGAGAGCTGTGCGCAAAAGAAGGCACGTCGGGAGCACGGCATCCACCTCTTCGGCTTAGAGTACTCCTCTAGTGCCATTCCTCGGGGACGGGGACCCGATGTCGGCATCTGGAGCGGCTAGGCCCGAATATGAGCATGAGAATGTCCATCTATCGATGTGAGTGACACGGAGGACTTGATGAGGGAGACGGCGTCTATGAGTGAGTAGTGATGAGGAAGGATCGGAGGCCTAGGAGGTCCTTAGAATCGATTTAGGAAGAAAACAAACAATGAACAATTTTATGCACAATTTGTCTATTTTTTACTTTATTTGGGCGCCGATGGGCGAAAACAATGTATCTTGTTTTATTTGCTTTTCTATTTTATGCTTTATGAATTTGCATATTACTTGAGCCTCGGGGCAGTTTTTGCTTGGAATTGGGGGTGGCGGGCCAAAATGATTTGTGATGATATATAACTGCTTGGATGGTCTTTGGGCATGTTTTTGTACAGGTTTCATTGAGAAAGTGGGGTGAAAACTCCTCTTGGGCAGCAACTTAGGTTGCTGCAGATTGTCTTTTACATCAGGCAAATGAAGCCGTGCGGTCTGGTCTCTGGAGAAAAAGAGGCCGTGCGGCTCACGGTTAAATGCAGGTGGTCTTTTCAAAATAAAATCAAGGCTTGGCCATTTCATTTCATTTTCAACTTGGACTTGTCCCAACTATTCCCAGAGCACATATTTGACCTAAAGACATCAACTTTGATCATCTTGCAATGGAGAAGCCCATCAGATTGCAAAGGGGGAAAAGAGACCGTTTTATGTCCGATCTTCAATCTTGGGTGAGATATAACTTTCAATCTCACAAAGGGGCTGTTGATACCACCTTCAAGATCAGGTCTTTATGGCGTTTGAGGATCTCCCATCGATTAGGACCTTTTGAGAAGCGGCAAGGTTTTGGGACGTCCGTAGACACGATTCTTGCTTTTCTTACAACGAGATTGTCCCAACGCATGAAGACTTCCGAGCCTTGATTAGGGGTCCAGAAGTGAAGCTATATCGATTCCTCTTATCGAAGCGTGCGAGTGGGCGGCAAAGTTGGCATCTTTTGCGAGATTTCTGCTGGGAGAGAGTGAGGGGATGATGATAGCTCCGGACACTTGATCTGACCTTTACGATATCCCGGGCCGGTTTGGGTCTCGGATATGGCTACGACCCACGGTGGCTATGGATGCCTTTATCCCTCTGCATATTCTCATCTATGTTGGCTTTGTGGAGTCCGTGGGGATACTGTCATGGTAGTCATGCTTGGACATGGTTAGGGATTGCGAGGGGCTGGAAAGGACATTGTCCCACGGTTTTGGTGAGACCCTTCATGGAATTGATAGGATGGCTAGGGAGACCATTTCATGCAAGGTGCAGGAGCCTGCCGTGTTGACTTTATACCAAGAGGGCTGCCGGGGAGAGGCTTGGGGTTTGCAAGCGGGGACTTCTTGCCGACTTCCGAGTGCCCTTGGGTGATTTCTCGGAGGGATTCGCCTAGGCGGCGGGACCCGGGGGTAGGCGGGAGGGCGATGATGGCTGGGTTATCCGCACTTCGGACATTCGGCCAGTGGGTACCTCACGCCCAGAGTTGCGGACCCAGGAGGACATTTCCAAGAGTCCCTATGTGGTGAGGGGTTCCAGAGGGTTTTGTCGGTCATCCTTCTACATACCACTGCTTGGTTGGGCGGTTGGGAGGACATTCTCACCATGGAGGTGGTGTCTTTGGACATGAGGGATCCGGCCGGCTTCTCATTCTTCTCGAGGAGCTTGGACATATCTTTGCTTTCCCACCCGGGGCCATTCTCGAAGCGGGAAAAGAGTACCATCTTGACCACGGCATCACCCAAATTAGGCGGTATGCAGAGAGGAGATGGGAGGCGAGCTCGGAGTCATTTTGGGAGAGAGATGTCGAGAGAAGCTTAATTGGGGGGCATTGCGGAACTCGAGTAGGACTACGAGGGAGAATGAAGCTAAGAGCGAGTTACGCACATGTGAACCGGTCGAGTGACCTTATTAGGGATATGGAGGCTCGATACAAGAGGCTTTATACGAAGTCGCTCCTTTGAGCGAGGAAACTTAGAGGGAAGAAGTGCGGGACTCGTGCCGGAGTAGTAGAAGGCACTTATTGACCACGGGGTTTGATGGAGGCTCCGGTGAGGATACCGAGAGATTCGGAATGAGGGAGGCCGGCATCATAGCTAGAAGAAGAGAAAGAACACTCGACGGGAGGGTCGAAGAGTAAAGGGAAGAAGACCAAAAGAGAGAAGACGCAATGAATAATAGTAAGCCAGAGTGCCAAGTCTTTTTCTTAGGATTCCACTTATTGCCTGCATTTTGCAAACACGGTAGTTTATTAGGCATTTTATTGTTATTTTAGATCCTTTGTAGCGAGAGTTAACGGAGTCGAAGTAGTAGACCGTGCTTAGAACTCATTAAGAAGTTTTTAACTTGTAAAGAACAAGGATATTATCTTAGAAATTAATCAAGAAACAATTTCATGGCAAATTTAAAATGTCTTCATTACGATTACTTTCGGACCCGTTTATGAAAACTTGAATGCCGCTTTATTATTTATTGTTTAGTTAGACAGAACCATATATATGGGAGCCTCACGTTCCCCTTTTACAAGAAAAGACTAAGGGGCTCGGGTCTTCGTAGTTCATTACTGGTGAACTATTAGGATTAGAGTCTTTTGGCTTTTTATGTGCCCAACCTGTTTTTTGCCTAGTACCGCCCTTTTTGGGGTTTTCGGCCTAAACTGCAGGTATTACTCTTTTTGCACTAAGATTTTTTTTTCTTTTCTTTTTTTTTTTATTTTTTTAGACATAGTACCTTGAACTTATCACCTTAGATTATTTGGATGGACAAGGGGATTGCTGCAGTCCAGACTGCAAGCTTCATGGCTCCTCCCGATAATATGCTTACAGTACACCACATACGGGTCAAAGAATCCAAACGGGTTCCCATTTTCCCGGGGGTTGTCTACGAAAGTAGGGGCTTCACTTTCAACACTAAGTCACCCTCTTTGATGTCCCTGCAGCCTTGACCTTCTTGTCGAATACTCTGGCCATTCGCCTCTACAGTAGGCTCGGGTGTGCTCCATGGCTTTGAGCCTTCTCTCATGAAGCGGGGGCCAACTCATCATGCCGAGCTACGTAGCCACATTCTACTTCGTTGACTTAACTTGTTTTCGGGGAGGACCCTTAATGAGCGTGATTTCCAACTCCATTTAGCTAGCAACTTTGCTTCACATCCCGTAGGTTAGGGCAAAAAGGAGTTTCTCACTGTAAGGCTATTCTGACGAGACGTTACTGTAGCCCCCGGGCGCCCAGAGTGTAGCTTCTCGGGCCGATCACGACCACGGGTGGCCATTTTCCGAATGATCGCGTTCGAGTGTCTTATTAGCGGCTTCCACGGCTCCCATTAGTACGAGGTGTACGCTATGGGGGACGACTTGTGGCAGTGATCCTGAATTCGACGGACAACCTACCGCAGTCCCCTTCAAAGTGTGACCCATTATCGAAATGATCTCATTGGGCACCCCGTATCCTAGCACATTATGTTTTCTTTGACAAAGCTGGGCCACCTTCTTGGCAGAGTGAGGACCTTGTAGGACTTGGCCTACTACCCGGCTTGGTGAAGTAGTCGGCTTGCCACGTAACACGAAATTCATGCCCATTGCTTCCCTGTAGGGGAAGTATCTTCCCTATCACATCAATACCCCAAGTTGCGAATGGCCAAGGCGTCGTCCATGCGATGCAGGTCATGAGGTGGGAGATGGTTGAGGGATTGTGAGCAGCCAGCCTTACTGTCGCACGCTCGAACATCTTCGGACACGGTCTGTCTCAGCTGGAAATCCGAGTAGTAACCCATTACGAGGATCACTTGCATTGGGGCTCTAGCATTCATATGAGGACCGCGGGGACCATTGTGGACTTCGGTCATCAACTCTCTGGCCCTTTCTTGAGTAACACACAAAGAGGTGGTCCTTGGTACCGCTTCTTGTACATGGCGCCTCCTAAAATGACATAATGGGAGGCCAACCTTTCCGAGGAGCTTGCAAGCTCTTTGGCTTTGACACCTTCTTTTGGTCTACCTTCTTCGTCTCGAGAAAATTTTGACACTCCATCTTTGAGGAACTTAGTAGATACGGCGCTACCACGGGGTTTCCTTGATAGGCTCGGAGTCCCAGTCTGACATTTATGACAACCAGAGAGAAGCGGGGCTTCTAACTTCTACCCACTACGGAGGAAGGGTTTTATGGCTTTTCCCTCGGGGATCTCTACCGGTGAAGCTAGGAGTAGCTAGGGCATCTGCTTGAATCTATCCTTTTCTCTTGGCAAGATAGTGAAGAAAGTCACTTCTCTTAACTGTCCAGTCAACTCCTCAATATACGCATGATACCGGCCAGAAAGATTAGGGTCACGCTTGATCTTCCATTTGTTGGAGACACGGTTGATGATCGAGGGCGAGTCTCCATAAACTTCGAGCTCCTTGACATTCCTTTCCTAAGGCGGCCTCCAAACCCGGCAATCGCAAGCTTCGTACTCGCGATATTGTTACCGTGGCGGGGAAGTTCGGCTTGAGGGCTATGGGCGTGTGCTCATCTTTCGGATCGACCGGTAGCATCCCTACGCCATTTTCCTCTTTTGTTAGCGGCTTCGTCAAAGAATATTTTGTCATCGGTTCTCCCGAGCTTCAAGCTTCTGAAGATCCCTTAAATGCAGGAATTGGGGTTCGAGCCCGCGGTCCTCGTGCAGGGAAGTTTGCCGGATGGTGCAGCGATGCACGACACATTTTTGAAATGGCCTTCTGGTCACATAGTTGATGTGCGTACTCTGGCTAAGAAGAAGGACCACTTTGCTAGACGCATCGAGAGGGAAGGCTTATCGAAGATATACTTGATGGGCTCCATTTTCGAGACGAAGTTCACCCGGGGGGTGGGCTTGCATATAATGCTTCGACTGCAGGCTACCAAGACCCGACCTGCAAACATGAAGTCTTCTCACATGCTTTGAGTAATTGAGCTCGAAAACTTTCCTTGTGAGCTTCCGTGATAAGGTAAATGGCATTCTCTGCGAGAGTCTTTCTTCTCTGGCTAAGCATAGCCCATTTGCCGTATCGGTGACGAGTGAGATAGAAGCGAGAAAGAGGTTTATTGTCTATGTGGGGAGACGCGCATGCTTATGGAGGATGTACTAAGTATGCCTTGATGCGGTCGAAGGCATCTGGCATTCCTCGGTCCATTACGTGTCTACATTCTTCTTCATGAAGCTTGAAGATGGGCTCGCGCATAGTGTGGTCAGCGATTGACGAAATGGCTAATGTATAGCTGCGACCATAAAGCTTTTGACTTACATGCAGGGTTCGAGGTGGCCTCGTGTCGCTAATGGCTTTGATCTTTCGGGGGGTCAACTTCGATACCTCGCTCACGTGACCATATACCCGAGAAGCACTTTTCCCCTTGTCGCTCCAGGGAAGGTGCATTTGGCGGGGTTTAGTCTCATGGAATACTATCTCCGGCCTCTCTCGAAGAACTTGGTAGGTCAACGAAAGTGTTGTCCCGTCACTCGCCTTTGGAGTGGATTGTCATGTCGTCGACCGTAGACCTCCAATCTCACTTGTGGATCATGTCATGAAAAAGCGCGATCATTTGGCTTGCTCTTTGATAAAAGTAGCCACAGGCGTTCTTGAGCCCCAAAATGGCATCACTGTGTATGTGATAAGTTCCCCACTTCGGTGTGGTGAAGGCTGTCTTTTCTTGGTCTTCCTCGGCCCATCTTGATACGGTTGTAGCACTGCCAAAGCCATGAACGAAGGATTTGACTTCGTAGTTGGCGGCGGAGTCCACGAGGATGTCTATGTTTGGCAAGGGTAGTCATCTTTGGGGTGGCCTTGTTCGGATCTCGGAAATCTACACGAGCGGCGCACCTTCCGGTTGGCCTTGGTTACGGTCACAATATTGGACAACACCCATGTTGGGTATTCGATGACTACGATGAATCACCCTTGCATTAGCTTCTATAAATCTCTTCCTTTGACTTTGTAGAGACCATTACGGCTTGATCTTCCTCGGTTTACGCTGCGGCTTATCATACGAGGTGCTAAAGGGATTACGTGCTCTACTATCGAGTTTGTCTAGCCCAGCAGAACGCATATCCACTGTGCGACCATGCAAACACGTCCATGTATTCTCACGAGCGAGATCCAATCGGTCTATCCCGTTGAGCCCACACGGAAGAAGTTTCCAGCTCTACGCGTGTCTCTTTTAGGTTCCTCGGCGGTACCCCGAGTTCACACTTGTCAAAACCTCCTTGCGGCGACTTGGGCTAGGTTTTCCTCTTTTACGTAAGCTTTTGCTTAAATATTTCTTTAATGTATTGTTCATTTAGTGTGTTTGCATCTTGTTGAAATGATTCATTATTAATTGTTTGTTAAGTTTTGAGGTTAATTTATCATTTGTTAAGTTGGCAATAAGAGGATACTTTTCAGAGAAGATCTTTTGTCATTTCATTTTCAAAGTAAAAAGGAAAGATGACATTGGTTACATATTCATAATCCTCGGGCGTGAGGCCTTCGGATGAGCTCGGAGGCCCGGAATTCAAAGATTCTGACTCGGCCCGACCCTTGAGCCTATCGGCATTCTGGACCCTACATGCTACTTATTGACTCGAAGGTGCTTGACTCGTGTTGGTAGGGATTTCACTTCTTCCTATGCTTTGTTGCCCTGAGGAGTAGCAGTCTTTGTCGGCGTTCTCGTTTGGTTGTGCATCTTGTGGATCAATCATTGCCTTCGTTGACACCATTCCCATGGGGGATGCACGATTGATACAGGCGCAATCTCTAGTTCCAAATCGAAGCTATATCCATACGTACCTCCGGGGTAGTGGGACCGGTTGTACTTTCGGCATCGAGAGATAACTTTCTTCATCATAAAAGTCTTACGGTACTTGTTCACTCTCCGCTTTCCACATTTTCCCAAACGGGGGCTGGAGGACTGATCTTCGGGGATAGTAAGAGCCAATCACAAACACATCATGTTCACCGTGAGTGATGAAAGGGTTACGAAGAGACTTTCATCAACTTATAGCTTTGTCTTACTTCAAACTCGCAATCTTCATAGGTGAGCCTTTCTTACGTATTCTTGACCATGGTGTGGTTCGATATCATAAAGAGAGGTCGGGCCTGACGAAGCATTAATGAAAATCGAGTTCCTATTATGGGTCAGCCCCGTCCTTCCATGGCGGGAGAGGCATCAATCGAGATCTTTCCACTTTCCTTGCAATTCGGCATAAGGAACATTGAATTTCCGGATGTCTATGATCTCACGGATTCCCAAAGCGGCGCATTTTTGTCTCCCGAACTTCGATCCACGTTCGACTCGATTGTTAGCGGGAAGAGGATTGCTTGACCACATTGGGACCCAGGCGGTTCCGGCTTGCCTTCTTCAATCGGGCTGTCCCGAACCCGAGGTAGGTACAATCATTGATTGTTATGCCCATGATATTTGTGAAAGCGGCGATTAACTTAACCCAGTTTCGTCCATCCACGACACTAGGGTTCTTTGGTTTCCAGAGTTTTCCCGAAAGGTACGATGAGTCCTTCGGCTACCAAGCCAGAAACCGAAGACCTTCTCTAGTGGCATTCCAAAATCTTCGAAGTATAGGAACGAGGCCTTGGATTTGCAACAACTTGGCTTGAATTTTTGTCCAATTTTATCATTACGAATAATATAATTAACGAGCGCCAACCGTTTCTTTTTCACCTTTTATGGTAGCAGTGTGGCATTTGACCTTGGTGCTTTTTGTAGCGATAGGAGTTGGCGGTTCACGTTGGCGGGGCCATGTTGAAGGCATTTTCAAACTTGGTGCCAGGGCGGCCTTTACCCATTGCCCCGAGTCGGGATAATAGTAATTGCCAATTTGGACCCTTAGTTGAGGTTTCGCTTAGAAAAAAAAAAAAAAAAAAAAAGCGAGATTGGAAGATGCTCCATCTGTTCCTCTTCATTCGAGTGGGGTCATCATTTTCACTAAGCTTCCAATTCCATCTCTTGTAGAATTCACTTACCGGCTCATGCTGGGCGTTGTAGAGTGCCTTGTAGGTCATTCCTGCTGGTTTCCCCAATTCAAATTGGCCTTATACTTCTCCGGGAATGCTTCCTTGATGCAGTCCCGAGGTGGCTCGGGCCTCACGGTTTCACATGCGGGGAACCACTGAGAGTGAACCCTTTAATGACAGCTGAAAATGGTCGGCCATTTCTTCGTGTGTACAATCTTTGGCTCTCATGGCAAGAAGGTAGCTTTCAATGTGAGTCACGGGGACAATCGGTGCCATTAAACTTTTCCAATCTCGAGGCATTCGAATTTTGGAGGAAGAAGGACAATTTTCTTTGGGATCGGTGATTTGAGTATCTTTGCCTTTTTTGGTGCTCGATTCCCCAAATTTACTCTTGCATGGACTTAACTTGTTCCATCGCCAAAGTCATGTTGGAGTACGGTGACGATTTAGGATTGCTTTCAATTACTGAAGAAGGCTTATCGGATTTGGATGGAAGGACGGTGGGTGTCACAGTGGTAGCTGGTACCAAGGTTTGGGGATCTTTAGAAGGGAAGTAAGTGTAAACTTGGCCTGATCCTGTGTTTCCGTGAGACTGGCCGGAGACATAGGAATTAGGTTCATAGTTTCCGAAGTAGGAAAAAGGAGATATCGGAACCTCATGGGGTCCCATGTATTGGCAAGAGATTGGAGGTGGAAGATCTGCTGTGGTAGGGCATAGATTGAAAGGATCACTGGACTGATTTTGAGGCCTAGGGATTGTCTGGGACGGACCACACTGAGGAGAGGGAGTGAATCCCATGGGGTAATGCAGAGGCTACGTGAG